>SCLH01000047.1:119786-140108 GCA_004367855.1 Oikopleura vanhoeffeni | reverse complement strand
TCATTGAAACGGTATTCATATTATACTCTACAGTATAGAAGCAAATAAGTATACCAGCTAGAAACGGCATGCCGCGGCACATTTGTTTGCGGGAACGGATCGGTAAAAGCTGCCTTAAGAATCAGACCGTTCGATCTGATCGGATTGAATCAGTGGAGTCTCCTTAAAAATGGTATTGATTATTTGTTTCTTAAAAGTCGGTTCACCCTAATATAGCCTTTGAAAGGCTAAAGTCACTCTAAATCAGCAAAATGATGGAAAAAATGGATCGCAGAAACTTCGCCCTCTTACACATTTCAAAATTTATCAATGTGAATCTAAATATTTCCTAAAATTTTTTCGGATACTTTGTTCAAATTTTATGACGCGTTGATTGAAAGCGCCATTTTTCCGAGTTGTGTTGGACTGGATTGCCCTATTTGATTCAGACTATTTCAGCCACATCTGTGTTTGCCACAAATAAGAAGGGCCAAAAATTATTTGTTTGGGAATGGCGCGCAAAAATACATTCATATCACAGCGCGATTTGTGTTTCTCGAATCCAGATGATAATCCAATTTTCGGAAGATGATTTTAACCACTTTAATTTTGCTTATTAAATATGTTCAAAAGGATGGTTATCAGGTGGGTAATCAAAGAAAAACTGTCGGGAAATGCTCGGCAGGGGAGTCTCTTATTAGAACAAATAATTCACACACTGTAATTTTGGCGCAACAAATCAGTCGATGCGTGCATATACTAACCCACTGTTTAAGTAACTTAAATTTTACCCACGGCTCAAACTAACTGAATAATACTATGCAATGTGATGAAAACAAAAGACCCCCCAAACAAATAATTTTTTTTAATGACCATTTTTCAAAAACATATTCAAATAAATATTTTCCGCCAGAATATGATATTTTGAAGGTTACTCCTATGTATTTTTTATTTCTTCGAATAACAACAACTAATGATATTTGCGCATTAATAATCTTCGATTTTTTAACGGCAAAAATAAAGTTGATCGGCATAATTTATTAAGGAGAAAATGCGTACCTTTGTTTTCACTTTTGCCGCCCTCTAGCTGAGAAATTCATTCATAAAAAAGCAGCAGAAACTATCACCAATGGTTTTTTTGGGCTGGTTTAGTTGATATACATATCTTTTTGTGCCTAACTTGTTCCTTGCAAGGCACTATTACCCTTCAAAAAAATTCGTTAGAACAAGTGATAATTGTTAGCAATAATTTTATACATGTATAAGTCTTTTCTTGTATGACATGAAGAAATACATCGTAGATCCCCCAATTAATTGTTCCAAATTGTAGGAGAATCGACAATGAGCAGTAGTTAAAAGACAGTATATTCTCGCATGACGGTTTTCGAAATAAATGTACACAAAACGGCCAAAATACCACTTATTTTAAGGTTATTATGATGAATCGGAAAAAAACTCACACAATATTTTTGCTCTTAAGAATCCACTCATTTGAGACATGAATGAAGTTGTCTCGAGATATGTTATTAAGGAGTAGAAATGGTACCTCCGAGTTGTCGACCTTGCCGCCCTCTTGTGGGAAGACCGATGAATTGAAAAGCGAACGACACCATCACCCATCGTTTTTTTGGGGTGTTTAGATCTTAGATCAGTTTCAGGCCAACTTTTTTTGCGACATACCCCTCAATGAATTTTTTGACCTCTGAAAGTGCTGCTGTGCATAATAATTTCTATATATATTGTATCTCAAAAAATTATATAACAGAATTAAAATGGAAATTCGTAAAATAAAAAATGAGAATTGAGTCCTGTCCCACCGATGGCACGAGAAGTAGTTTTTTGTATTATGAATTTGTAGTATACTCTTTATCAGACTTTCGCTGAATGCGTCAGCCAAATAGAGAATCAATAAAAGAACTATCAGTACGGAACCATAAATTGTAATGACTAATTAATATTAGCCAGTTTTTCGAAGAGACGTTTTGAGTACAATTGCAAAAACAATAAGCCTTTTAAGACATAATAGGAGGAAAATTTTTTTGGGAGGATTTACAAAATATTGATCTTGATCTTATATGAATAAACTAATATGTTTTGAAAAAATAAATAATAGTGAAATCATGCCAGAGTGATAACACTGATCCACATTAGCTAATAATTGAATACATAATCAAATAATACATTAATCGAGAAATCAACATTTTTTTTTTTTTCTTAACACGTTATTTTTTCATGAAGCCAGTTTTTCGAAGAGAGTTTTGAGTACAATTTGCAAAAAAAATTAGTCTTTTAGACATATATGGAGGAAATTTTTTTTTGGGACTGAAATTTCAAAATATTTGATTTCGATCTTAGTATGGAGAAACTAATATGTTTTGAAAAAATAAATAATTTGTGAAAATCATGCCAGAGTGATACACTGATCCCATATTTAGCTTAATATTGTAATAATAATCAAATAATATCATTAAATCGAGAAAACCAACAATTTTTTTTCTTAAAAACGTTATTTCTTCATGAATATTTTGAACATATTTCTTGATTCCTAACAGATAAAGTCAATCTAACAAAAGTATTAAGTAGAACAGAGCATTGTGCAGTTATTGAGATTAACAAACATTTCCTTGGGCTTATCATGAAGTGGTATCACGTGATTTCATTAACCTTGCTTGTAAAACCTTTTTTTTGAAATTATACATGAAATTTCTAGAAAATAATATATTTGTCCAAAAGTTTAACTCTTCAACTTGATCATACATGAAAAATTGAAGGTTGATCTAATAAGAGTTTTCTGTAAACAACGCTCAAAAAGTAGCCTCCTGAAAGGCTATTATGCCTTGGCGGAACTTTTTTATATGCTTCGGAGGGTTAAGGTTCATTTTTACTAAATAAAAGCAATTTTTGGTCAGAGTTAACGTTAAAGATACTTTTACGGAACCTCTTTGTATAAAACAGATTAATCTTTTCTAGCCACCATAAGAAAAGAAACTGGAAATTCATAAAAACTCAGGCTGTATACAACTTTTTCAGAAGTCAATGACAAAATAAAATTAAAGTGCCTTTTTCTTTGATTTTAACGATTTCTCGCATCAAAAAAAGTTTTCAAAGAACAGTAACTGACTGTCAGTTAGTAACTTCACTTAAACAGCAAGTCCGAAATAAGAACTGTATTTCTATCCAAACACATTTGTGTTTTTCGGATATTGACAAACGGAAAATTAATTACTGTTGATATTTACGAAGATATACGGTATTCACGGATGAACGGATTTACACTGAAGCGTATTTCATCAAAACAAGACGGCCCAGTTTGAATGTTCAACAAGACGAAAATTTCTTTGAGCTTTATTCAAAAATGAGTAGTAAAAAAATAAACTATTAACCCCAAAATGATCGGTAGTTGTGTACTGTATGTATTTTAACTGACATTCTGGACTGCAAATATTCCGAGTCTTCTTATTTGTTTCTAACATACATTCTTATTTCGAAGATGATTTAAAAATGATTTCAAAATAAATCGAAACTTCAAGTTTAAATAAAACATTTGATTTACCGTATAATTCTCAAGAATAAAAACAAAAGGTACGCGGTTGACCGATAAGTTGCAGAAAAATAAATAAAAATGTCAGATAAACACAATTCGCAATGATGACTTCTCATGATCTGATCATCATGATCACAAATCTTTCGTTCAATGTTTTTTCATGGTATAAATTAATAAACGGAAGAAACTTATAAAACAGTCCACATTGTAGTCCAATACATTTATGTTTCCGCTGTTTTGTCAAACGTCATAAACAATTGATTTTTATTATTCTTGTCCTCAGAACCGTGTGCTGAAGTCTATATGAGCCATCGTATAATATCTTCATAGAAAACCAGAGGTCTCGAGGTCGAATCTCGGTGCATAATACAACCAATCTAATCAGGGACGATTTAATGATCATCTTTTATATTTAAACCTACCAGTTGCCAAGGCCTTAGTTTTGAAAACTTTTAATTCATACTGGTTACAAATCATTTTTAACGCATTTTTTGAAGAGGTTGTTGAAATTTTTTTTTTAATTTTGCTCCATTTTTTCAAGAAAATTAGTGATTTTTTAATAAGAGTCCGAATTTATTCATCATAAAAAATAAAGTTTTCTACAGTTAAGTTTTTCATTTTGAATTGTGGTGACATATCCTCCTTTCACACTTTGATTAAAATCCCGGCCCTGTATTGTAACTAACTGACCGAACTAAGTCACTCACATACAATTTTGCACTACGTTACCACACAGGGCTGGGATCTTAACCAAAGTGTTAAAGGGGGATATAGTTTATGTGAAAAATTCTTATTTAAAATAACGTTATCTATTAGTTGTTTTTTGAAATACTAAAGTTCATGCGTGATTTTCAAATTTCTGATTCTTGCATGTATTAAAAAATGTGATGTTTAATATTGGTACTTTTTATCATTTATTTATACCTTTTCCGTATTATTTAAAATGTTCTCCACCAGATACTTTTATCGTTCAATTTCTTACCTTGACATCACATTTTATGGGAAGTGTACTTTGGTTATGTTTTAAAGTCAAGTTATTAAAGAGCCTGTGAACTATCACATTATTGACATTGGCGGATAAATTATTCCTGGACTTTTTCTGAAATCAGAAGTCAAATGCCAAAATCGCGACTAATGGGCGTTTGTCAAGGCTTTTTAAGACAATAAAAAAAGCTATTAAATGATTTATCAGTAATAACACGTATCCATAAAAGTACTTTCTGGAGATCGTATCAATCTAATAATTATGATTAACAGCTTCACAGTGAAAGACACGGAGTTTTCATACGGAGTTAACATATATCCTATACAGACTGTGATACGCAATGTATAATACAATGATTGAGGGGGTTTTCCGAAAAGTGTCTGAAAACGTGATATAATATCCCTTTAACACCTTTTGGGTGATTTGAAAGATGTAGGTTTGGGGAGCCAATCCTAACACTCCTGAAACCCCTTCTAGCCACTCATGAGGCCGCTTTCTCTTCTTTTTAGCCTACATCTATCAAATCACCCAAAAGGTGTTAAAGGGATATAAAACTTGTCCGAAGACTAAGTTCGAAATGCATAAAAAATCTATCATTTATTCGACAATGGATTTGATATCAATATTTATGGATTGCATAAAAATTTCAAAACAAAATGAATTTTACTGAAAAAATTTCAAAAGTTTTATGGAACGATAATTTAATGTTTTGACAATATTTTCTGCCTTTTTTACTCGGTTGTTGATTTTTTAAGGGATATATGACAACATAATTCAGTATTCATGAGATTCATTGTCTAGCATGAAACTCAAGCGAGCAGTTTTTTCGCCTTGTTTTAGAATAATTGTCATTTTTCGTTGATTTTGCGTTATTTCAGGTCAAAAGTCCTCAAATTTTATTTCGAATTTATGTGAAACATTAATAAGGTCAGTCAATCCCTTTTGGATCTCCTTTTTTTTGCATAATTAAAAATTATATTAACTTTATTTTTGAAGGAAATAAAATTACAACAGGAATGTCTTGATGAAAATAACGTTTTTTCTGAAACAATGCGGGTGACGGTCACTCCAGAAAATCTGAAGGAAACAATAATATCCCAACTACCAACACCGAAAGTTTCGAACAAATCGAAATATTATGGCGCGACAAGTAAAGGTAAATGTTCCAGAATTAATAATGATGAGTCAGCGTGATTAAAAAATCCAATTATTTTATCGTAAAATTTTGAAAATTGATTTTTTGTATGAAATTTAAAAACATTTTTTTCATGAAAAGTCAAAACAATATGATAAAATTTGATTTGGCACGGGGTTTTTAATATATTTAAGGAAACTGTCTAGCATTAAGCTTGAAGTTTTAAAAATACAATTCAATAATAATTTCAAGCTTTATAATACGGAAAACAGTTTTGAAAAATGCTGATTCTTTGAAAACGGGTTATAATGTTTTTTCCAAAATCTTTTGATAGTCAATTTCAGCACAGAAACTGAAAGTGCTCCGATAAATGATAACATTTTAGCTGCTAAATTTTTGCCGTTTCTACCTCACTGTATACGGAGCTGATAACCAAGCTCTAGCTAGGTATATATATTTCGCCGTTTTTTTACTGAATAATTAAATTAAAATGGGTAAATACTTTTGATAATAATATCAAATACTTGACGAATGTGAACTTTTAATTAATAAAAAAATGTTCACTTCAGAAACAATCTCAAAATCAAACATCTCAGAACCAAAAATATCAGAATCAAAAATCTTAAAGCCAAACATTGAACAAAAAATAACCAAAACCGATGAATTAAAAGGCAAGAAAGAAATTCAATTCACCAAGATTTCAAATAAAATAAAACTGACAAAGAAAGTCATGACTCCCATGAATTACTTTTCTGATGATTCAATGAACGGAATTGATGATCTAGCTGATGACATGCTTTATGTTGTTTAAAAAATTTCAAATTCATTTATAAAATCTTTCTCAGGTAACTAAAAATACTTCGTAATCATCTGCCAGTTTTATCTGCTACACAATTTCCCTTCAGTTTGGCAATTAAATCAAAGAGCTTAATTGCCAAATTATTTTGTCTTTGCTTTTTGCGACTAGAACATATCTTTTTAACGAATCTTTAGTTAATTAAAGTGATTTAGGCTCGCTTTTTAACTTGCACATCATGTCTGAATTCACATTTATATTATTTGTTAAATATTCAAAAACTCAAAATAATTGAATGTTTAGGATTTTTCGTAATACATTTTTTGATATTTTTCTTTGCACCGCTCCAAAGCCAAAATATTTAATAAAAATCTCGGCAAATTTATCACGAAAAATCCTTTTTTTTAAACTACCCGACAGGCTTTTCGCAAATTTAATTTTCTTTGGATTTATAATTTTTTATTAAATAAAATAATGTACAGGTCAGAAAGCGACTTTAAATTACTATAAATTCGATAAAAGGATATCAGTTATATCCCTTAACACCTTTCGGGTGATTTGAAAGATGTAGGTTGGGGGAGCCAATCCTAACACTCCTGAGACCCCTTCTAGCCACTCATGAGGCCGCTTTCTCTTCTTTTCAGCCTACATCTATCAAATCACCCAAAAGGTGTTAAAGGGATATTAAATCATTCATTCTAAAGACGAATAATGAAAATTCGACTATTGAAATTTATAAAATTTCACCAGCAAACAACAATATCACTAGTTATACAATCATCTTTGCATTTATCACTTATAACTCGAACTTTAGTATCAATCGAATAAATATTATTTTTTAAAAGTCAAGTATATATATGCATCCCAGTCCTTTGCTGTTCCACTCAGGGCATATGTATTTTTTAATCAAAGTCAGTTAACCTTCATAACTTATATCTGTCGCTAACAGGTTAGCAAACAAAATAAAAAAGGCTTTTCTCTGGCAGATAGTTGATTTAAGATGTTTAGTCTTCTCTCTTAAAAAAACTGCTCATTTAAGGAAGCATTTCTTTATAAAAAACATATAAAAAAAATCATACTTACAAAATCGAAACTTACAAAACTAGGAAAAACTCTTCATGGAAGAATTCAAAAGCTACCAAAACTTTTAAAGATAACTGAATTACAGAAAGAAAATGAATTTAACAAATCTCATTTTTCTATTCTACAAAAAAATTTCCGGAATGTTTATGAAAGATTAAGATCAGAAGCTTTCTATATTCGTATGGATAGACCAAATCTAAACATTCAAACAAACACCTGGAAATATTTTTATTTGTTCTGAAACAGGGCAAATATGTATCTTATTATGAAATTTTTTTAATTGTTAAATTGCAAGATTATGTTTTAATAAACGAAAACGTTAACAGAAACCAAAAATTGAAAAAATATATATTCGAAATCAGCGAAAAATAAGGATTAATAAAATTTGGCAAATGGTCGATTCTGATTGGTTTAAACTTCGACCAATGAGAATCTCAATGTCGCACATTTTTTTTATGTTTGTCATTTTTATTTTCAGAAGGGCAAAAAATTTTCGAATGGAAATAATATCTCACGGCCAAACAGATATTCGAGGCGCTAGAGACTAATTAAGACAAAATTTTGAGAATATAAATTTCGAAATCATCAATAAAAATTAAGTTAAACCAATAGTCAATTTCCTTGATTCTGATTGATTTGAATTTGAAGCAATCAGAATTCAGCTTATTCAATATTATTTTCGAAAATAAAGTACATTTTCGTCAACAGCGTAAAATTTTACGTAAAATGCAGTTTTTAAAAATTATCGGCATTTAAATTTTGCTTGACTGCGGTTACCCTGACTCCGTCTTGCAGTAATCAAGGCTTTCAAATGAACTCTGAAAACAACCTTCGAGTATATTTTGGAACAACAAATCAGAAGCCTGCAAAAAAAATTCCGAAAAATTGAAAATTTTTTTATTTAGATTCAAAGATAACTTCTGAGCCAAATTAATTTATATTGCATGTATAGTTCCGAACAAAGGGAAGACCTGAAACGACTGTTTCGATTCGAGACTCTTTTTTTTCTCGAGCAACAAAATAACAAGCAGAAACTCTTTGAGTATTTGACAAACTTCAATGGAGTGGTTTGCTTGGCTGCGGGGAAGAGGTTTTATTCAACGTGTACATATGACATGACATGGCTCGTTTGTTAATAAAGCTGAATCTCAGCACAAATTGTTATGCCTGACAACCGGAGATTCCGAGCTTTTGATTATATTCGTGATGAATAATTCATCCAAACACATTTGTTTTTAAAACAAAGTTTTGATTGTGGATGTCAAAAAATGTTGTGCGCAGAGAAAAATTTGCTATTTTTGGCGCACCGTCGAAATAGTGCTAAAGTTTTATCATAATTTTTATCATCTAATAAAAAGCAAAAGATAAAAATGACGAAAATTCGCCTAAACAGAGGTCGGTTTTTCATTTGTTTGCATTATTTTAGCCTAGAAAGGTATTCAAACAAGAAAAAAGAGGGACCAAGTTAGTTTCAAATACCTGCAATTTTGTTCACTCAAGCAATTTCCACTTACACATTTTAATTCCCCTACTTTTTGACAATTATCAAGCAACCAGAATGTCATTATAATTTTCCAAAAATTAAATTCTTTAAGTTTTTAAACTTTTTTTAAATTTTTTAATAATTTATTCTATGCAATGTTTCGCGTGTTTTAAACTGCTTTTAAATTTTTAGATAACAAAAAGTAGAAAGTCTAGAACAGTTTGAATTCGGGAGTGAAATAGTAGGCTAAAAAGATTTATTTTTATGCCCACTTAGGCTGACCGCGGTTGACCCCTAAGGCGAAACTATACATTTCTCGGAAAATGTATTCGTCTCAAAAATTTTAAAAACTTTCATCAAATCCAGATTTTTTTGAAAATTTTGAGCACGGCTTCTGAGTAGTTCTCAAAAAAGCTCAGAAATAGGTTTTGATATGTTTATCTTGTAGCGCTAATCGAGGCGATCATTTTATATATAGAGAAATACCCACTCAAAAAAAAAGTTATGGGGGGTCTTTTGACTACTTGTCCTTATAAAATAACAGTTTTTTATCAATATCGTTTGTTTAAGAGACATGACTTCTCTTAAAATTTTACATAAGACAGGAAATATTATTTAGCGCCTTTGTAACTAAAATTTTTTTTTCAAAACGAGTTCGTGCTAGTCATGTCTAAATATTGAATATAAGGGCCACAAAAGTCAAATTTTCGACAAAAATAGCTGAAGTTTCATAAGTATATTGACAATGATAATGACCTCGAATTCATTTGAAATTGTTATTGTGTATTTCAAACAAAATAATCTTGAGATCTGATGACCACTTCTCTTCAAAAATTATTGAAGGGGCGGTAAAGAGCAAAATAATGAAATATGACCGATTACATAAATTATGAGGAAATAATTGATCAACTGTCCTTATACGACAAATTAGACTGAAAAACGATCAAAATAACGGGAAAATTTTCTCATATTTCATAAATTTTTGATCAAATTACGTTTTTTTTTTCATTTTTATCAGATTTTAATTTTTAGAATTTTATAATGACTAACAACTTTTGTTTCAAACCAGAATCTAGAGTTAATTGGGCCCATGGAATATAAAAATGATATTGAAATTATCCCAAAACGTCGCAAGGTAGTGCTAAAAAGTCAAAAATTTGAGTCTTACGGCTGGATTTTGATAACGATAAGAGCTCTTCGAAAAACATTTTGTCGAATCAAATTTTTTGGACCATATTTATAAGCACAACAAAAACCCCCGAATCAGCTAAAAAACCAATTATCAAAACATTTCAATTTTGGATCAAATATCAATTTCGAAAAAAAAACCCGAATCTTTTTGTCCCGTTTCCGGACTCATGGACATACAAAACTTTAATTATTGATTCAACGTGATCTCCGTAAGTTTCTTCAGCACAAGTTTCGGAATTTTATTAAATTCGTCTCCAGAGTCTCACAGGACCTGTAAGTTCATTTCCTCTAGGGTCAAAATTTTTAATACTAAGAATGCAAATTTCATCAAAAACAACTTTATTAGAACATCGACCCAATAATCACGAAAATGACCTCAAAAATTCGAAAAAAGTTCACAGGTGGTGATAGAGAGCAAAACAGTTAATCTTGAATTTAAAATCATGCTCTTAAATGCTGAATTTGATCTAAACTACGAAAAAACTTAATCACAAAACTTTTTTTCTTATAAATTATCCGAAGATGTTGCTAGAAAGCAAATCACCGAATGATAAATTTTAGAGAAGGTG
Source organism: Oikopleura vanhoeffeni (assembly GCA_004367855.1). Taxonomy (NCBI): domain Eukaryota; kingdom Metazoa; phylum Chordata; class Appendicularia; order Copelata; family Oikopleuridae; genus Oikopleura; species Oikopleura vanhoeffeni. The sequence continues at coordinate 129,343 of SCLH01000047.1, read as the reverse complement.
AAAAACCGAAAAACTTTGGCAATTTAGAGGCAAAACTTTATCAAAATTTAACTTATTAAATATTGATTCAAAAGATTGAACGATTTCACATTGTTCAAATACATAGGGAATAAATAAGGAAATAACACGCCAACGTTTTCTACAAATTCGATTCTTTTTGCATTACACGCCTAAACATTTTTGAGGAGGACCATTCCCTCAACTGAACAGGATAGTACAGAAATTTTGACCGAAAATGATACTCGGAGCGCTAGAGAGCAAAGTGTTTTGAAAGCAAGTAGATTTAAGAAACAGAATCGTTAAAAGTAACATTTGGGTGTTCGACGTCGTGAAACTTTTCATGCTGGAAAAAATTTCAGACTAACATTTGTTAAGCAATGAGCTCCCAAATCGGCCAAAGCCGATTAAAGGGAGTTTAATGTTTTGATTAAAATTTGTTTAAAATGCGCCCCAAATCGGCCGAAGGCCCGATTAAAGGAGTTTTATGTTATTAATTCAAATTTGTGAAAAAATGAGGCCCAAATTCGCCGAAGGCCGATTTTAGGGAGTTTTATATTTTAATTTAAGTTTGTAAAAAAAAGAGCCCCAAATTGGCCGAAGGCCGATTAAAGGGAGTTTTATGTTTTTAATTAAAATTTGCTAAAAATTCGCCCCAAATCGGCAAAAGGCAGATTCAAACCGAGGTTATGGTTTGAGGAAGTGGTTGTCGCTGATAAAGCTGTTTTTTGGAGTTTTTATACATGGTTTCCTGATGACCTGGTAGAGGTGGTATTGAAAAACTTTCTGAACGTGCAGAACAAGCCTAGAAGATCATATTCATACTAATTGTAGTCTGATACAATCCAACCTTCGCCTATGCACTCACCATGAATAAGCTTTCCATAAAAACACTAAAAAGCTTATTCCTCCTACAATATACATCAATTTTTTCTAATTTTTTGAGTCAGTTTCCGGAGAAGCAATATCAACATTAATCTAGAGCTCTTTATTTCAAAATTTTGCTTTTAACGGATAATAATGTGAAAAACGGAAAAAAAAAATCGTACGAAAATTGGTCGAAAACTTTGCTCTCTAGCGGCTCCGAGTATCATTCTCGATTAAAATTTCTGTATTTGAACAATGTGAAATTGTTCAATCTTTTTAATCAATATTCAATAAATGTAAATTTGATAAAGTCTTGCCGCTTAATTGACGACCGTTTTTTGGTTTTTACCNAATAAAGGATATCAGCTATATCCCTTAACACCTTTCGGTGATTGAAAGATGTAGGTTGGGGGAGCCAATCCTAACACTCCTGAGACCCCTCTAGCCACTCATGAGGCCGCTTTCTCTTTCTTTTCAGCCTACATCTATCAATCACCCAAAAGTGTTAAAGGGATATTAAATCATTCATTCTAAAGACGATAATGAAAATTCGACTATTGAAATTTATAAAATTCACCAGCAAACAACAATATCACTAGTTATACAATCATCTTTTGCATTTATTCACTTATAACTCGAACTTTAGTATCAATCGAAAAATATTATTTTTTAAAATCAAGTATATATATGCATCCCAGTCCTTTGCTGTACCACTCAGGGCATATGTATTTTTTAATCAAGTCAGTTAACCTTCATAACTTATAATCTGTCGCTAACGGTTAGCAAACAAAAATAAATAAGGCTTTTCTCTGGCAGATAGTTGATTAAGATGTTTAGTCTTCTCTCTTAAAAAAACTGTCATTTAAGGAAGCATTTTCTTTATAAAAACATATAAAAAAATCATACTTACAAAACGAACTACAAAACTAGGAAAAACTCTTCATGGAAGAATTCAAAAGCTACCAAAACTTTTAAAGATAACTGAATTACAGAAAGAAAAATGAATTTAACAAATCTCATTTTTCTATTCTACAAAAAAATTTCCGGAATGTTTATGAAAGATTAAGATCAGAAGCTTTTCTATATTCGTATGGATAGACCAAATCTAAACATTCAAACAAACACCTGGAAATATTTTATTTGTTCTGAAACAGGGCAAATATGTATCTTATTTTGAAATTTTTTTTAATTGTTAAATTGCAAGATTATGTTTTAATAAACGAAAACGTTAACAGAAACCAAAAATTGAAAAAATATATATTCGAAATCAGCGAAAAAAAGGATTAATAAAATTTGGCAAATGGTCGATTCTGATTGGTTTAACCTTCGACCAATGAGAATCTCAATGTCGCACATTTTTTTTTGTTTGTCATTTTATTTTCAGAAGGCAAAAAATTTTCGAATGGAAATAATATCTCACGGCCAAACAGATATTCGAGCGCTAGAGACTAATTAAGCCAAATTTTGAGAATATAAATTTCGAAATCATCAATAAAAATTAAGTTAAACCAATAGTCAATTTCCTTGATTCTGATTGATTTGAATTGAAGCAATCAGATTCAGCTTATTCAATATTATTTTCGAAAATAAAGTACATTTCGTCAACAGCGTAAAATTTTGTAAAATGCAGTTTTTTAAAAATTATCGGCATTTAAATTTGCTTGACTGCGGTTACCCTGACTCCTTCTTGCAGTAATCAAGGCTTTCAAATGAACTCTGAAAACAACCTTCGAGTAAATTTTGAAACAACAAATCAGAAGCCTGCAAAAAAATTCCGAAAAATTGAAAAATCTTTTATTTAGATTCAAGATAACTTCTGAGCCAAATAATTTCTATAATGCATGTATAGTTCCGAACAAAGGGAAGACCTGAAACGACTGTTCGATTCGAGACTCTTTTTTTCTCGAGCAACAAAATAACAAGCAGAAACTCTTTGAGTATTTGACAACCTCAATGGAGTTGTTTGCTTGGCTGCGGGGAAGAGGTTTAATTCAACGTGTACATATGACATGACATGGCTCGTTGTTAATAAAGCTGATCTCAGCACAAATTGTTATGCCTGACAACCGGAGATTCCGAGCTTTTGATTATATTCGTGATGAATAATCATCCAAACACATTTGTTTTTAAAACAAAGTTTTGATTGTGGATGTCAAAAAATGTTGTGCGCAGAGAAAAATTTGCTATTTTTGGCGCACCGTCGAAATAGTGCTAAGTTTTATCATAATTTTTATCATCTAATAAAAAGCAAAAGATAAAAATGACGAAAATTTGCCTAAACAGAGGTCGGTTTTTCATTTGTTTGCATATTTTAGCCTAGAAAGGTATTCAAACAAGAAAAAGAGGGACCAAGTTAGTTTTCAAAACCTGCAATTTTGTTCACTCAAGCAATCCACTTACACATTTTAATTCCCCTACTTTTGACAATTATCAAGCAACCAGAATGTCATTATAATGTTCCAAAAATTAAATTCTTTAAGTTTTTTAAACTTTTTAAAATTTTTTAATAATTTATTCTATGCAATGTTTCGCGTGTTTTAACTGCTTTTAAATTTTTAGATAACAAAAAGTAGAAAGTCTAGAACAGTTTGAATTCGGAGTGAAATAGTAGGGCTAAAAAGATTTATTTTTATGCCCACTTAGGCTGACGCGGTTGACCCCTAAGGCGAAACTATACATTTCTCGGAAAATGTATTCGTCTCAAAAATTTAAAACTTTCAATTTCTTCAAATCCAGATTTTTTTGAAAATTTTGAGCACGGCTTCTGATTAGTTCTCAAAAAAATGCTCAGAAATAGGTTTTGATATGTTTATCTTTGTAGCGCTAATCGAGGCGATCATTTTTTATATAAGAACATACCCACTCAGACCCCTAAAAAAAAAGTTATGGGGGTCTTTTGACTACTTGTCCTTATAAAATAACAGTTTTTTATCAATATCGTTTGTTTAAGAGACATGACTTCTCTTAAAATTTTACATAAGACAGGAAATATTATTTAGCGCCTTTGTAACTAAAATTTTTTTTTCAAAACGAGTTCGTGCTAGTCATGTCTAAATATTGAATATAGGGCCACAAAAGTCAAATTTTCGACAAAAATAGCTGAAGTTTCATAAGTATATTGACAATGATAATGACCTCGAATTCATTTGAAATTGTTATTGTGTATTTCAAACAAAATAATCTTGAGATCTGATGACCACTTCTCTTTCAAAATATTGAAGGGGCGGTAAAGAGCAAAATAATGAAATATGACCGATTACATAAATTTAGGAAATAATTGATCAACTGTCCTTATACGACAAATTAGACTGAAAAACGATCACAAATAACGGGAAAATTTTCTCATATTTCATAAATTTTGATCAAATTACGTTTTTTTTTCATTTTATCAGATTTTAATTTTTAGAATTTTATAATGACTAACAACTTTTGTTTCAAACCAGAATCTAGAGTTAATTGGGCCCATGGAATATAAAAATGATATTGAAATTATCCAAAACGTCGCAAGAGGTAGGCTAAAAAGTCAAAAATTTGAGTCTTACGGCTGGATTTTGATAACGATAAGAGCTCTTCGAAAAACATTTTGTCGAATCAAATTTTTTGGACCATATTTATAAGCACAACAAAAACCCCCGAATCAGCTAAAAAAAATTATCAAAACATTTCAATTTTGGATCAAATATCAATTTCGAAAAAAAAAAACCCGAATCTTTTTGTCCCGTTTCCGGACTCATGTTGACATACAAAAACTTTAATTATTGATTCAACGTGATCTCCGTAAGTTTCTTCAGCACAAGTTTCGGAATTTTATTAAAATTCGTCTCCAGAGTCTACAGGACCTGTAAGTTCATTTCCTCTAGGCATAAATTTTTAATACTAAGAAATGCAAAATTTCATCAAAAACAACATTTATTAGAACATCGACCCCAATAATCACGAAAATGACCTCAAAAAATTCGAAAAAAGTTCACAGGTGGTGATAGAGAGCAAAAACAGTTAATCTTGAATTTAAAATCATGCTCTTAAATGCTGAATTTGATCTAAACTACGAAAAAACTAATCACAAAAACTTTTTTTCTTATAAATTATCCGAAGATGTTGCTAGAAAGCAAAATCACCGATGATAAATTTTAGAGAAGGTGAAAAACCGAAAAACTTTGGCAATTTAGAGCAAAACTTTATCAAAATTTAACTTATTAAATATTGATTCAAAAATTGAACGATTCACATTGTTCAAATACATAGGGAATAAATAAGGAAATAACACGCCAACGTTTTCTCTACAAATTCGTATCTTTTTGCATTACACGCCCAAACATTTTTGAGGGGACCATTCCCTCAACTTGAACAGGATAGTACAGAAATTTTGACCGAAAAATGATACTCGGAGCCTAGAGAGCAAAGTTGTTTTGAAAGCAAGTAGATTTAAGAAACAGAATCGTTAAAAGTAACATTTGGGTGTTCGACGTCGTGAAACTTTTCATGCTGGAAAAATTCAGACTAACATTTGTTAAGCAATGAGCTCCCAAATCGGCCAAAGCCGATTAAAGGGAGTTTAATGTTTTTGATTAAAATTTGTTTAAAATGCGCCCCAAATCGGCCGAAGGCCGATAAAAGGAGGTTTTTGTTATAATTCAATTTGTGAAAAATGAGGCCCAAATTCGCCGAAGGCCGATTTTAGGGAGTTTTATATTTTAATTTAAGTTTGTAAAAAAAGAGCCCCAAATTGGCCGAAGGCCGATTAAAGGGAGTTTTATGTTTTTAATTAAAATTTGCTAAAAATTCGCCCCAAATCGGCAAAAGGCAGATTCAAAGCGAGGGTTATGGGTTGAGGAAGTGGTTGTCGCTGATAAAGCTGTTTTTTGGAGTTTTTATAACAGGTTCCTGATGACCTGGTAGAGGTGGTATTGAAAAACTTTCTGAAACGTGCAGAACAAGCCTAGAAGATCATATTCATACTAATTGTAGTCTGATACAATCCAACCTTCGCCTATGCACTCACCATGAATAAGCTTTCCATAAAACACTAAAAAGCTTATTCCTCCTACAATATACATCAATTTTTTCTAATTTTTTGAGTCAGTTTCCGGAGAAGCAATATCAACATTAATCTAGAGCTCTTTTTTCAAAATTTTGCTTTTAACGGATAATAATGTGAAAAACGGAAAAAAAAATCGTACGAAAATTGGTCGAAAACTTTGCTCTCTAGCGGCTCCGAGTATCATTCTCGATTAAAATTTCTGTATTTGAACAATGTGAAATGTTCAATCTTTTTAATCAATATTCAATAAATGTAAATTTGATAAAGTTTGCCGCTTAATTGACGACCGTTTTTTGGTTTTTACCTTCTCTTAAATTTATCATTTGGTGATTTTGCTCTCTAGCAACATCTGCGGATAATTCATAAAAAATTTTTTTGTTATAAAGTTTTTTCGTAGTTTAGATCAAATGATTTTAGAGCATGATTACTAATTCAAATTAAATTCTTTTGCTCTCTATCACCACCTGTGAACTTTTGTCGAATTTTTTTAGGTCATTTTTGTGATCATTTGGGTCGATGTCTTAATAAACGCTGTTCTGATGAAATTTGACATTTTTAGTATTCAAAATTTTGACCCTAGGCGAAATCAACTTACAGGTCTTGTGAGACTCTGGAGACGAATTTGAATACAATTGCAAAATTGTGCTGAAGAAACTTACGGAGATCTGCTGGAAAAAATTTAAGTTGTTGTATGTCACATGAGCCCGGAAACGAAGCAAAAAGATTGGGTTTTTTTGTATGAATTCACATTCTCTAAATTCATAATTCGTGTATTTCGCTCTCTAGCATCATCTGCGTATAATTTATAAGTAAATCAAAATTATTTCTTAATAGCTAAAGTTTCATCCTTTGCCAGAGTTTTCATCAAATTAAGCATTTTTTTCGATCATGATAACAAATTCTGGATTTACTGTGTTGCTGTCTAGCACCACCTGTGAAATTTTTTTCTTATTTTAAGGTCAATTGTGATAAATGGAGTTGATTTCTTTCTAGACGAAGTTTTAATAGCGCAAAATTAGACATTTTTTAGTATCAGAAATTTTGACCCTACGGAACATCAACTTACATGCCCTGTGAGACTTTGGAGACGAATTTTGGAACAAATTCATTAAATTTGCTGTGAGAACTTGCGAAGATCACGCTGAATCAATAATTGAAGTTTTTGTATGTCACATGAGTCCGAAAACGTGACAAAAAGATTCGATTTTTTTTGTTTCGAAATTAAAATTTGATCCGAAATTGACGTTTTGAAAATTTTACTGCTGATTCTTGGTTTTTTCTCATGCTAAAGAATATGGTCAAAAAAAAATTCCATTTGAAAAATGTTTTTCGAAGAGGTCTTATCGTGATCAAAATCCACCAGAGTAGAAAGCACATTGCGTATTTTGAAAAATTGCTCTCTAGCTTCTACTGGTGATGTCATAATAATAATAAAGTATTTTGTGTTGACTTAAAAATTTTAAAGCATTAATATTTTTTTTTATTTATCTTACAATGTTTCGTTATCTCACAATCTTTGCTCAAAGTCAAAATATTCCAAAAAAGGTCGCCCCTCTACCCCCTAAGATATTTGCATTTTGGTCTGTTTTTGCTAATTTGGTCACTTTGAAATTTTTTGTTTCAAATTTTCAATTTTTTTAGATGAAAACAAATTAAAATAAATGATTTAGATATTTATTTTTCCAATAAAGGTTATTTCTCTCTTTTTTGACAATTTTTAAAAGATGTTTTAAATGAAAAAGTGAATATGAGGTACTTTCCAGACCATTTTGAAATAAAATTTTTGATTCAAAATACGGAGACTTATTTGTTGATTAAACACAAAAAAAACCAGCCAAGAACAGTGTCTAGTAAAAAAAATTTCATCCATAAACTTATTTTTCAAAAAAGCGGTCAGGTCAAACGTGTGTCTAATTTTTTTTAGAACATCGGAGACGGTCGTTTTGGAAAAGATAAATATTGGTTACACAATTATACACTTAAAAAAAAAGTTCATAAAAGATTTGGGTGAGAGAAACTCTTTAAAATAAGGTATTTCTTAAATTTTCTGTTATTTTAGCTCATATTTCAAGAGAAATATTGAACAGCCTAGGTAAGTTCGCACTCGTTTTTAAATAACATTTTTAATTAATTAATTGAAGAATTATCAGTTTAGTAGTCTCAAGAAAAATAGGAAAAGTCATGTCTCTTAAACTTGATTTATAGGCTTATTACCGAAACAATGGAAAATAACAAAAATCTTAAATTTGATTACAGCTCTTTTATCGATTATCACAGCCAATCAGTTCTTCAGAGAAAAATCTCCGCATTGAAATTTGACGCATAAAAAATTTATCAGACAGAGAAAAATATTTGAGAATTACTTCGAAAACCACGGTTTTCTGATTTCGGGTGTTTTTGACGCGCCAATTTTTAAATATACCTCGGCCAGCCTATGCCCACTTGCAGAATAAAGAAAAGTGACGATGTTTTTTAAAATATTTCGAGGAAATTAAAAAAACATTATAATTGCGTCTGAAATTTCAGTCAAGATTTGGTGCAGATGCCGCTGGAGGTAAATATCAAATTATATTCAAAATTATAAGCTTGCAGTATCAATGGATAATAAAAATCAATGAACACATAATGTTTTTGTTCAAAACAATTTGCTCCAGGGCTTGTGACGTCTTGTACTTTACTAAATGGGCAGGTCTATCACAAATTTGTTCCCTCAATTTAAGGACAAGGTATATATATATGCAAAAATCTAAGAATATGAGCAAAAATGTGACATACTGTATGTGTGAAATTTAAGGCGATTCATTTCCATAAATAAAATTTAAAATGTCTAGAATCTCAAAAACAACCTTTTATGTTACATTGTTGATTAAATAAAGTTTCATGACGAAAAAAAACCTCCGTCAGATTTAATGTTGGTCAAATGGCAATTATTCGAAACAAGAATTCGGTGAGCTGAAATGTACACTTTCGTACCAAAACCAATATTTGTTATTTTTCTCATTTCAGGTTTCGGAAATTTCGTATATTTTTTTCGTTATAAGCTTGAGTTTTACTGCTCAAAAAAATTATATTTATTGCGCCAAATACATTGTCCTCGCAAAAAGAGCACCTGACATCCCAAGACGAAGTATGCATCTGACAATCTTGAAGAAATCACACGTTTTGGACAACTTAAAGCTTCTGATTTAAATAACAAAACAACAAAATCGGTGAAACCTGCTATTTTGCTGACCTCGACCAACCCCGTACCGCACAAGAAAGAACTCATCTCTACCCAGCACCTGAAATTGTTCAGAATTTTTTTGATACTCAAGCTCAAGGATAAAAATCGGAGTCGGAATCGAAGATCTAACAAAAACAGTTATTTGGTATTTTAAATAATATCATGTTATATGCTGCATAAATCTAGACAATAACGTTAATAGCAGATATAAGATATATATAAGTTATATCGATTACGGGGCCCTGCGGTCACTTTTTGCCACTTTTTCAGCTAAAATTTTTATATAATTCGGCTATTGAAAACGACTCATCCGATTTCGTTTTTTGATAGCTCAAACTGAGCAGAAATATCTAGTGAATAATACAATAATAGTAAATAGGTCAGAATCGGACCATGTTTAGATTTTTTCCAAGATTAGTGAAATAGTTT
>SCLH01000047.1:18479-68127 GCA_004367855.1 Oikopleura vanhoeffeni | reverse complement strand
TTTATCAGCATCTTTTTTTGAGACAAATTTTCAAAATTTGCTCGAGTAGGATTCAAAAATAGCCAATGAAATAATTGCCATTTCTTTTTTCTGACCCAAAATACCAACCTCAAATCATAATTCCATAAAAAATTCTAAAAAATTTCATAAAAAATTTCTAAATTCTTGATTGAATTTTAACATTAACTTCTCTGTACATATTTCAAAATTAACATAGGGTTTAAAACAAATTTAATATTTACTTTCAATTAACGCGAATTTAACATCTGCTGAAGCTTGGCAAGAATCTCGGTTGCGTTCCAAAATTTAAAAACGAGGGTAAAATATCTTGGAAAATGCGTATGGCACATTTCTCTTACAAAAACAGCCTAAAAATCAAATTTTACCAATTTTAACACCTTGGTTAAAAGTGGGGATCAACGACGGGCCCCTGTAAAACTTTGCTTTCTCATCTTCACCATCAACCATCCGGATGGCAAATTATATTCCGATTTCGATTTATTTAATATTGTAATTAGACCCTCGTTGAGAACCCAAAACTGTGGTCAATTACAAAAAACAATGTACTGAAATCAAGTTTTCTCCTCTATCGACCGCAAATTTTGGGAACCAATTTCCTAATGGAAAGTCGAACCTCGTATATTTTAAAATTTCAAACAACAGACAAATATAAAATTTTTACATTTTCAACCACATTGGTCAAATCGCCCAATTTATTTTTCTAATCACATGTTTTAAAACCGGTTTCTTGTGGCACTAAAAAGTTTGGTTTTAGCGACAAGATCATAACAAAAATCAATTTCCCAATGTAAATTATGAGCGTCCGTGGATTATTTTGTGATTTCCATTTTTTTTGAAAATTCCAAAGTTTAAATTCAATTATGTAAAGGTAATACTGTGATACTAATTGATTATTTACGGCACTCGCAAAAGTCCTTCCAAACCTCCGGTTCTAATGAGATTTTTACATGAATCATTCCGCAGCACCGTGAGATCGATCGATTCGGATTTAAATCCGTTTTTGTAACATAAGTGAGATTAATTACAGTTTCACATTTAGAACGATTTTTTCCAGAACATGTATTTGGTAAAATAAACACTTGAACTTTAGGGGTTACTGGTTACCTGACTAAGAATTTGCATTGAATTCATTTTTGACCAGAAAGTTAAAAAGCTTTTGTCCAGTGATTTGTCAGGCCATGTGTGTCTAAAATCTAAAATGGTAGGTTAATTACTCGTCACCTCATTGCGTAAAAAATTGACAAAAATAACAAAAATGTAAAAAGATTGAAATTTCAGCCTGATTTATCATAACACTTACACATTATCCTCTTAATATTTTAAATCCACAAATTTTGAAAATCGGCTTCCGATTTAATAAAAATGCTTTTGAGTAAAAACTGGGATTTGTTTTTACGAAAAACAAAGGACAATTTATGAATATCCTTCCTCCAAGAAGATTACTGTAATCTTTCTTATCGTTATGTCACCACATTAAATGTTTAACCAGGGGGTAAAAGTTAAAACCAGAGTTTCTATACGATAACCAGTTGATTATATGCAATATCAAGGATTAAATCAGTACTTGATTTAATTCTTGCCGTAATTTATTGCATACCTCTATTGGGTTACGGTCAAATTTGGACTTAATTCCTTACGACACTTTCAACCATATTAAACCACTATGTTGCGTTTCTTCTATCCTCTATAATATCCTTAATTTTTATTCTATTTCTGGGTTTCAATTGTGTCGAGACAAAAAGTGATCCGTCAATTAATTGAGCTGCTTTCAAGACCCATACCACTTTCAGGCCCTAATCTTGCTATTTTGAAACAAATTAGGACAACTTTCGAACGGTTTATTATTATTAAATGTTTAAAATAGGCCAAACAAAATAGTGCCTCAAACCAAATTCACTTGCGTTAAAGGAAAAATGATTGACATATAATCTAAAATGTACAGACTTAACTCCCGTAGTGTCTTTGAGCCATCCGTAGCTACGCGTAGCTCGATGCCCTTTAATCGCAGATTCAGGACCCTTAATCATGTATAAATGACAATTTACAAAGTGATAGATCGATTATTTGGAAATATAATTGGGACGTTGTGCTTTTTTTTGAAAATTTTGCTGTATTAACTAGTACTTATTTTTTTGCAAAAAAAAAATTAAAATCATCAAAAAAGCTGGAATCAGAAAAAAATTCTAAGACTTTCTCCCCATTACACCATAGACCCCACCAAGATTCACGTGAACAGTTATATTAAGAAATAAGGTTGGTAAAAGTAGTTTACTGTTTTCTTTCAAAAATTACTTAACCCTTGTGAGCATATAAAAAAAGTTCCGCCATGGCCACCAGCAGGCCACAATTGTGTGCTCTCCTTTTAACGTTGTTTACAGAAATCTTGAGGCCAGTGAATTTCAATTTTTTCTGCATAAGGAAGTTGAAGGTAATATTTTTTCATCCGACATTTTATATCTAGAATTTTTAATTTTTTCATTTCAGAAAATATAGTGAGAAAGGCAAGGTACAGTTGGGTGAGAATCAAGTGGAGCAACAGTGACCGTGGGCAACCCGTTAGACCTAATGGCAAACACTTTCGCAGATTTGATTTTTTTCAGACCCTATGGACCAAGCAACACTCCGAAATTTTTCGTAATTTTCTATGGCAATTTTTTTCGATTCACCCATAATTTTGATTAAATTTATAATAAATTAATATATATTGTGAAATTTCACAATTTTACAGTATGTAAAAAATTGTTCGAGACCAACAAAGGGGAAATTTCTCTGGATCAAAACCTATAATTGGCAGGAGATTACTTTTCCAATCCAGAGGAAATTGAAGCCTTGGTTCGAACAATTTTTTTTTACATTACCTGTAATTGGTGAAATTTTATTAATCTAGAACAAACATCGAAAAACTGTGTTTTAAGTTTCAGAAAAATACATTATCAAATAAAAAAAAATCGGACTAGTGAGACCAATGGGCAACACCCTTCGTGTGAGACCCAATGGCAACAGTGAGTACCAATGGCAACACTTTTTCGGAAAAGCTCGTGTGTTGCCTATTGGTCTCACCCACTGTATACCATATTACGTAAATATAAGGTTCACAGTTGTCTTCACAAGTCATTTTTTGTCGGAAACGATGCACCAGTATCTCGCCTACGTCACAGTTTTGTTGCTTTGATTATTATCTCATATTCAAAAGTAATTTATAAATAACTTGAAATTTTGATGGAAAAAAATCATGAATTTTTGATGAAAATGTTTAATTTTTCACTATTTAAGGCAGATTATTACACTTTTTTTTTCTATTATTTTCAAGTACAATATGGTAATGAAGGACACTGTGAACAATTTTGTTTGCTTAAATTCAGTTTTATATTATTTAATTTTTTCATGAGATAGTGGAAAATGAAGTTGGAAATTGAAGTGAAAAGAAAGTTTGAAATTTTTATAAATTTCACTTCCGAAAAAAAAATAATTGCACTAGATACCAATAAATTTTCATTTTAACTGTTATGGCATGCACAAAACACTTTCCTCAAACTGGCTAATCTCTCATTTGTATTTTATGTCTAGTTCCGAAATAATTCTTCCGGAAGTGAAACATAGGCAAAAAATCCTAATAATTCAACTCCCCGTAATACTGGAACCAAACATTCGAAAAAAATTAAATTTTTATTTTGGAACCGAAATTATTTATAATGTGTTTGAAAGAAAAATTTCTACGGTCCCGTTTTTTGCCTTTATTGGATAATTTAAGATATGCTTGAGCCACAATTGTGGCTCTGTGCTCACAAGGGTTAAATCAATTACTGAACTAAGTGAAATGGTTCTTTAGAAGTTTTGAAGACTTTTTTTCATTACACCAAAGTCCGAAAACAATCACGTGAGCTTGAAATTAGGAAATCAGGTTTATGTACAAGTAAACAAATAGTGATCAAATTTCGCCGAAAAAAATTTTGGGCCATGAAACACCTAATTTAAGAGTTTTGAACATAATCATATTTTCCAATAACGTCACGTGATCTTATTTTTAAAGAAATAAGGGTTAATTTATGACATATTCCAAACCTTATTTTTGAATTATTTTGTCACGTGATTTTATTCGGACTTTGGTGTAATGAGAAGTCTTAAAAGCATTTGAAGTTGACCCTGCAATTTTTTTGACGTAATTTGAGTACTTTTTCAAATTACTGTACTATGCCTTCTTTTTCAAAAGTACTCAAATCATGTGGAAGACCCGTTTAAAGAATCATAACGAATTTCAAAGACTTTTATTGCATTACAGTATGGCCTCCGGTTTAAATAAAGCATTTCTAGAAGTCAAAACTTCCGAAATACTGATTACATAAGAATGCGTAGGCGAAAGAAAGAAGAGAGTTAATCTTTTTTATCACGAGAAATAAATATTCAACAAAAATTTAAGAGTCATTTTACTAGAGAATTTTGTTAAAANTTTATCAGCATCTTTTTTTGAGACAAATTTTCAAAATTTGCTCGAGTAGGATTCAAAAATAGCCAATGAAATAATTGCCATTTCTTTTTTCTGACCCAAAATACCAACCTCAAATCATAATTCCATAAAAAATTCTAAAAAATTTCATAAAAAATTTCTAAATTCTTGATTGAATTTTAACATTAACTTCTCTGTACATATTTCAAAATTAACATAGGGTTTAAAACAAATTTAATATTTACTTTCAATTAACGCGAATTTAACATCTGCTGAAGCTTGGCAAGAATCTCGGTTGCGTTCCAAAATTTAAAAACGAGGGTAAAATATCTTGGAAAATGCGTATGGCACATTTCTCTTACAAAAACAGCCTAAAAATCAAATTTTACCAATTTTAACACCTTGGTTAAAAGTGGGGATCAACGACGGGCCCCTGTAAAACTTTGCTTTCTCATCTTCACCATCAACCATCCGGATGGCAAATTATATTCCGATTTCGATTTATTTAATATTGTAATTAGACCCTCGTTGAGAACCCAAAACTGTGGTCAATTACAAAAAACAATGTACTGAAATCAAGTTTTCTCCTCTATCGACCGCAAATTTTGGGAACCAATTTCCTAATGGAAAGTCGAACCTCGTATATTTTAAAATTTCAAACAACAGACAAATATAAAATTTTTACATTTTCAACCACATTGGTCAAATCGCCCAATTTATTTTTCTAATCACATGTTTTAAAACCGGTTTCTTGTGGCACTAAAAAGTTTGGTTTTAGCGACAAGATCATAACAAAAATCAATTTCCCAATGTAAATTATGAGCGTCCGTGGATTATTTTGTGATTTCCATTTTTTTTGAAAATTCCAAAGTTTAAATTCAATTATGTAAAGGTAATACTGTGATACTAATTGATTATTTACGGCACTCGCAAAAGTCCTTCCAAACCTCCGGTTCTAATGAGATTTTTACATGAATCATTCCGCAGCACCGTGAGATCGATCGATTCGGATTTAAATCCGTTTTTGTAACATAAGTGAGATTAATTACAGTTTCACATTTAGAACGATTTTTTCCAGAACATGTATTTGGTAAAATAAACACTTGAACTTTAGGGGTTACTGGTTACCTGACTAAGAATTTGCATTGAATTCATTTTTGACCAGAAAGTTAAAAAGCTTTTGTCCAGTGATTTGTCAGGCCATGTGTGTCTAAAATCTAAAATGGTAGGTTAATTACTCGTCACCTCATTGCGTAAAAAATTGACAAAAATAACAAAAATGTAAAAAGATTGAAATTTCAGCCTGATTTATCATAACACTTACACATTATCCTCTTAATATTTTAAATCCACAAATTTTGAAAATCGGCTTCCGATTTAATAAAAATGCTTTTGAGTAAAAACTGGGATTTGTTTTTACGAAAAACAAAGGACAATTTATGAATATCCTTCCTCCAAGAAGATTACTGTAATCTTTCTTATCGTTATGTCACCACATTAAATGTTTAACCAGGGGGTAAAAGTTAAAACCAGAGTTTCTATACGATAACCAGTTGATTATATGCAATATCAAGGATTAAATCAGTACTTGATTTAATTCTTGCCGTAATTTATTGCATACCTCTATTGGGTTACGGTCAAATTTGGACTTAATTCCTTACGACACTTTCAACCATATTAAACCACTATGTTGCGTTTCTTCTATCCTCTATAATATCCTTAATTTTTATTCTATTTCTGGGTTTCAATTGTGTCGAGACAAAAAGTGATCCGTCAATTAATTGAGCTGCTTTCAAGACCCATACCACTTTCAGGCCCTAATCTTGCTATTTTGAAACAAATTAGGACAACTTTCGAACGGTTTATTATTATTAAATGTTTAAAATAGGCCAAACAAAATAGTGCCTCAAACCAAATTCACTTGCGTTAAAGGAAAAATGATTGACATATAATCTAAAATGTACAGACTTAACTCCCGTAGTGTCTTTGAGCCATCCGTAGCTACGCGTAGCTCGATGCCCTTTAATCGCAGATTCAGGACCCTTAATCATGTATAAATGACAATTTACAAAGTGATAGATCGATTATTTGGAAATATAATTGGGACGTTGTGCTTTTTTTTGAAAATTTTGCTGTATTAACTAGTACTTATTTTTTTGCAAAAAAAAAATTAAAATCATCAAAAAAGCTGGAATCAGAAAAAAATTCTAAGACTTTCTCCCCATTACACCATAGACCCCACCAAGATTCACGTGAACAGTTATATTAAGAAATAAGGTTGGTAAAAGTAGTTTACTGTTTTCTTTCAAAAATTACTTAACCCTTGTGAGCATATAAAAAAAGTTCCGCCATGGCCACCAGCAGGCCACAATTGTGTGCTCTCCTTTTAACGTTGTTTACAGAAATCTTGAGGCCAGTGAATTTCAATTTTTTCTGCATAAGGAAGTTGAAGGTAATATTTTTTCATCCGACATTTTATATCTAGAATTTTTAATTTTTTCATTTCAGAAAATATAGTGAGAAAGGCAAGGTACAGTTGGGTGAGAATCAAGTGGAGCAACAGTGACCGTGGGCAACCCGTTAGACCTAATGGCAAACACTTTCGCAGATTTGATTTTTTTCAGACCCTATGGACCAAGCAACACTCCGAAATTTTTCGTAATTTTCTATGGCAATTTTTTTCGATTCACCCATAATTTTGATTAAATTTATAATAAATTAATATATATTGTGAAATTTCACAATTTTACAGTATGTAAAAAATTGTTCGAGACCAACAAAGGGGAAATTTCTCTGGATCAAAACCTATAATTGGCAGGAGATTACTTTTCCAATCCAGAGGAAATTGAAGCCTTGGTTCGAACAATTTTTTTTTACATTACCTGTAATTGGTGAAATTTTATTAATCTAGAACAAACATCGAAAAACTGTGTTTTAAGTTTCAGAAAAATACATTATCAAATAAAAAAAAATCGGACTAGTGAGACCAATGGGCAACACCCTTCGTGTGAGACCCAATGGCAACAGTGAGTACCAATGGCAACACTTTTTCGGAAAAGCTCGTGTGTTGCCTATTGGTCTCACCCACTGTATACCATATTACGTAAATATAAGGTTCACAGTTGTCTTCACAAGTCATTTTTTGTCGGAAACGATGCACCAGTATCTCGCCTACGTCACAGTTTTGTTGCTTTGATTATTATCTCATATTCAAAAGTAATTTATAAATAACTTGAAATTTTGATGGAAAAAAATCATGAATTTTTGATGAAAATGTTTAATTTTTCACTATTTAAGGCAGATTATTACACTTTTTTTTTCTATTATTTTCAAGTACAATATGGTAATGAAGGACACTGTGAACAATTTTGTTTGCTTAAATTCAGTTTTATATTATTTAATTTTTTCATGAGATAGTGGAAAATGAAGTTGGAAATTGAAGTGAAAAGAAAGTTTGAAATTTTTATAAATTTCACTTCCGAAAAAAAAATAATTGCACTAGATACCAATAAATTTTCATTTTAACTGTTATGGCATGCACAAAACACTTTCCTCAAACTGGCTAATCTCTCATTTGTATTTTTGTCTAGTTCCGAAATAAATTCTTCCGAAGTGAACATAGGCAAAAAATCCTAATATTCAACTTCCCCGTTATACTGGAACCAAACATTCGAAAAAAAAATTAAATTATTATTTTGAAACCGAATCGAAATTATTTATATGTTGTATTTGAAAGAAAATTTTCTACGGTCCCGTTTTTTGCCTTTAATTGGGTAATTTAAGCATATTGCTTGAGCCACAATTGTGGCTCTGTGCTCAAAAAGGTTTAAATCAATTACCTGACTTAGTGAAATGGTTCTTTTAGAAAGTTTTGAAGACTTTTTTGTATTACACCAAAAGTCCCGAAAAACAATCACGTGAGCTTGAAAATTAGGAATTAAGGCGTTTATGTACAACGTAAACAAATAGTTGCATCAAATTTCGCCGAAAAATTTTTGGGCCATTAAACACCTAATTTTAAGGTTTTGGAACAAATCATAATTTCCAATAACGTCACGGTGGATCTTATTTTTAAAAAATAAGGGTAATTATATGACATATTCCAAACCTTATTTTTGAATTATTTTGCACGTGCTTTATTCGTGACTTTGGTTTAATGAGAAGTCTATAAAAACATTTGAGTTGACCCTTGAAATTTTTTTGACGTAATTTGAGTACTTTTTAAAATTACATCTTACTATGCCTTCTTTTTCAAACAGTACTCAAATCAGTGCGAAGACCCTCTTTAAAGAATCATAAACGAATTTCAAAGACTTTTATGTGCATTACAGTATGGCCTCCGGTTTAAATAAAGCATTTCTAGAAGTCAAAACTTCCGAAATACTGATTACATAAGAATGCGCAGGCGAAAGAAAGAAGAGAGTTAATCTTTCTTATCACGAGAAATAAATATTCAACAAAAATTTAAGAGTCATTTTACTAGAGAATTTTGTTAAAAGCATTTTTTTTGCAGCTATAATACCCAAATTGGTGACAGTATAATATTTTCAATTTGAAATGTCAAATTGACCCTAAATTCGGGTTACTTATACACTTGTTTGGGAGAATCGGCGAAAATGAGAGAGTTTTTAATTTTCTTATTCACATTTGATAACTTTTTATAAACTTTCATAACAAATTGTTTCTATGGGACAGTAGAAAATTTTATGAGTAATATGATTATCATTGAAAAAATATATGTTGATAATGAATCTTTGGTTATATGCTTGATTGACTACGGGTCCAGAGATTGTCGGCCACTACGGGAGGTAAATTATACTTGCCCCTTACGTTCAATTTTGACGTCAGAAACCTAAAGAGTCGCGTAATTTCATTGGACAATAAACATTGACTCTCGTTTATTGACCAATCAAAACAGGTCCTAGACGTGTCTCAATGTTGAACGTAACGGGCAAGTATAATTTCAAACATAATGATATATCTATTACTGGGGCTCCTGGTTGTTTTTTACCAGAGTTTAAGCCAAAATTTCTAAATAGTTCGGCTTTGGAAAACAATTCATCCGATAACATTCTAAGATAGCTCAAACTGAGCACAAATATCTTGTGAACAATGAAAAAAATTGGTTCATTGGACTTTCGTTTCCAATTTGTTCAAGAGAAACTAATAATTAAACAATTTCAGTAATCTTTCAAAAAATAGTTTCATAAAATAGTTTGAGACGCAAAAAACGCTCTCATTTCGTTACGGTGAAACCACACGCATGCATGCCAGGTGCAAAACCCGTGATTACATTCAGACTTCCCTATTCGCTTATTATAAAAAGCGCGAGAACCAATAAGCGCGCGATCTGAGATTACAAAATTCATGCTGTTTTAAATTAAATTTCATGAAAAAAAGACCATAAAATTTTTATGCACAAATTTCAAACTCAAGAATAAGCCGATAGAGCGCGATTTGATTAAGACCCCCTAAAATGCCAAAAAAATCGTCTCGAAATAAAATTTCAAAATTCATGATGTTTTAAATTAAATTTCATGAAAAATAAGCCATAAGATTTTTATGCACAAATTTCAAAACTCTAGAATNAACCGATAGAGCGCGATTTGATTAAGACCCCCTAAAATGCCTAAAAATCGCCTCAAAATTAAAAATCGTCGCATTGAAATATGTACTCTTAACTGGGCCTTGAAAATGCGTGCAAAACTAAACTTCCTGTTCTTCTGTTACAGTTGGTTTTTGGTATGAATGTCATCGGATAAGTTGTTTTCAAAAGCCGAATAATTTAAAAATTTTGGCTAAAAATTCTGTAAAAAACAACCAGAAATCGCCGTAATAGATATCTATATACATTCCCTACCTCCTTGAAATTGATTTGAGTTTTTAAAATCTGTCGCTTTATAGAGTCATAGCTTTTGACTCATAGGGGGATAAAGGCGCTTTTCGGAGCATTTTTTTTAGTGAAAAACCACTTTTTTATTAATTTTTTTAATAGTTTTATAATAATCTCGTCACTCAAACGATGGAAATGAAGTTTTTGATCACANGGGCTAATTTAAGTATTGCTGAGCCACAATTCGTGGCTCTGTGCTCAAAAAGGTTTTAAATCAATTACCTGAACTTAGTGAAATGGTTCTTTAGAAAGTTTTGAAGACTCTTTTTTGTATTACACCAAAGTTCCCCGAAGAACAATCACGTGAGCTTGAAATTAGTGAATTAAGGTTTATGTACAACGTAAACAAATAGTGCATCAAATTTCGCCGAAAAATTTTTTGGGCCATTAAACACCTAATTTTAAGGTTTTGGAACATAATCATATTTCAATAACGTCACTGTGATCTTATTTTATAAGAAATAAGGGTTAATTATATGACATATTCCAAACCTTATTTTTGAATTTATTTTGTCACGTGTTTATTCGTGACTTTGGTTGTAATGAGAAGATCTTATAAAAACATTTGAAGTTGACCCTTTGAAATTTTTTTTGACGTAATTTGAGTACTTTTTAAAATTACATGCTACTATGCCTTCTTTTTCAACAGTACTTCAAATCATGTGAAGACCCTCGTTTATAAAGAATTCATATAACGAATTTCAAAGACTTTTTATGTGCATTACAGTATGGCCTGCGGTTTAAATAAAGGGCATTTCTAGAATCAAACTCCGAAATATATTACATTATGAATGCGCAGGCGAAAGAAAAGAGAGTTAATTCTTTCTTATCACGAGAAATAAATATTCAACAAAAATTTAAGAGTCAATTTTACTTAGAGAATTTGTTAAAAGCATTTTTTTATGCAGCTATAATACCCAAATTGTGTGACAGCTATTATATTTTCAAATTTGAATGTCAAATTGGACCCTAAATTCCGGGATTACTTATACACTTGTTTGAGAGAAGAAATCGGCGCAAAAATGAGAGAGTTTTTATTTTCTTATTCACAATTGTTTATAAACTTTTTATAAACTTTCATAACAAATTGTTTCTATGGGACAGTAGAATTTTATGAGTAATATTGATTATTCATTGAAAAAATATATGTATATGAAATCTTGGTTATATGCTTGTTGACTACGGGGTCCAGAGATTGTCGGCCACTAGGGAGGTAAATTATACTTGCCCCTTACGTTCAATTTTGACGTCAGAAACAGCTTAAAGAATCGCGTAATTTCATTGGACAATAAAACATTGACTCTCGTTATTGACCAATCAAAACAGGTCATAGACGTGTCTCAATGTTGAACGTAACGGCAGTAGTATAATTTCAAACATAATGATTATTTCTATTACGTGGGGCTTCCTGTGGTTTTTTTAACCAGAGGTTTAAAGCCAAAAATTTTCTAAATAGTTCGGCTTTGAAAACACAATTCATTCCGATAACATTTCTTAGATAGCTCAAACTGAAGCACAAATATCTTCGTGAACAATGAAAAAAATTGGTTCATTGGACTTTCGTTTCCAATTGTTCAAGAGAAACTAATAATTAAACAATTCAGTAATCTTCAAAAAATCTAGTTCATAAAAAGTTTGTGAGACGCCAAAAAAACGCTCTCATTTCGTTACGTGTGATGAAACCACACGCATGCATTGGCCAGGTGCAAAACACCATGTGATCTCAATTCCCCTATTCGTTAATATAGAAAGCGCGAGAACAATAAGCGCGCGATCTGAGATTACAAAATTCATGCTTTTTAAAATTGAAATTTTATGAAAAGTAAGAACCATAAGATTTTTATGCACTAAATTTCAAAACTCTAGAATAAAACCGATAGAGGCGATTTGAGTTAAGAACCCCCTAAAATGCCTAAAAATCGCTTCAAAATTAAAAATACGTCGCATTTGAATATGTGTAACTTTAACTGGGCCTTGAAAATTGCGTGCCAAAAACTTAATAAACTTCCTGTTATTCTGTTCACTTTCGTTTTGGTATGAATGTTCATCGGATAAGTTGTTTTCAAAAGCCGAATTATTTAAAAATTTTGGCTTAAAAATTTCTTGAAAAAAACTAACCAGAAACCCCGTGATCAGATATACTATATTACATTCCCTACATTCCTTAAAATTGATTTGAGTTTTTTAAATCTGTCGCTTTTATGAGGTTCATAGCTTTTGACATACATAGGGATGAAAAGCCGCCTTTTTTCGGAAGCATTTTTTCTTCTAGTGAGAAAAACCACTTTTTTATTAATTTTTTTTTAATAGTTTTATAATAATCTCGTCACTCAACGATGGAAATGAAGTTTTGATCACATCACTTATGTCTGACTCAAGTCAAATTAAGAAAAAATTTTAAGGGACAAAAAATCGAGTACTTTGAACCTCACCAAAGTTTACACTCTTAAAATGGATTTTTTCCTGAAGCAAATTCAGAATTATAGCCAAAGCGCTTCAAGCGTATATTATGACCGCTTGGACTCTGCAGAGGTTACTACATCGTAAAAACTCAAAACGGATTCTAAATTTGACAGATGAATATAAGCGCTTTGCATATTTCTAAATCGAAAAAAGTTTTTTAAAATTAACTTTTAAACTTATTTTATTTACTCAAAAAAAGTGTGCGCAGGAATTTTCATGATTTTGACAAATTCAAGTTTATGGAGTTTTATTCTTTACTGTATTTTAAAAAACCTGAAGATGCAATAAAGCCGAAACTAGAAGCTTAATATTATTATTTAAATTAAGTTTTATAATTATACAAAAATTTGCTATCAGATCGATGCTTTTGAGTCAATGTATTTGCAGTGATTGCTTCATGCTTAATTTTCAGTTGAAAATTTTCAAAATATATTTTGTTTCAGTTGGAAATATTTAGCTGAAATAAATAGAAATTTAGTTATTTGTCGGTAAGAATTGCAATGAATATCAAATACTTAATATAATTGAAATACAGTTATCATTTAATAAATCTCAAATGGATAACTCTGAGTTTTAAATCAAATTAAAAGACAGAAAAGATCATTCATTTCCTTTTTTTGTTCCAACGTTAAAACATTTCGTTTAGCTTATTCTGATTTAATGATAAAACAGCTGGTTTCAATCAATTTCAGAATGCCTGAGGCACCAACTAAGCAAATAAATACATTAGTTTAGGCGCTAAACTCGATACCAAGCAAGTCCCAAGTACGGACTGTGTAACACATTTTTTGAAGGGACACTCTTAAAAAATACAACGTGCATTTATAAATTTATTTTCAGTGAGATTTGCATCAACGAATTAATTTTATGATCGAAGTTGCACTCTACGGGCTCAATAGCAAATATTAAGATCAATTATTAAGCAATATAGACTATATTATATATTATATAGTTACGGGAAAATATTTATATTAGATAATTACATGTTTTTTATTGCATTACTCACCGGCGTGAAAATATTAAAGTTCTTGGGCAATAGTTGCTTGGAAATAATCCGAGTTCTCTTTGTCCTGCACAAAATTTAATGATCGCGGAAACGATAAAAATAATCTAAAGGAATTCTCCGTTTAAATCATTTATCTAAAAACGTCAAAAAATTCAACATAGTTTTGTGTAATAAATTCAGTTAATTATCGTTCAAATTGAGTGAATCACCTCTTAACGCATCTAGTTTTATGCTAAAACATGCACGATGGACATTTGTTTTAAAGGAAAGCCATTAACGACCTTAGGGGTGAAGGAAGTTTGGAGAAAAAAATTCCAATCGGACATTCTATATAATTGGGTCTTTGGTTTCGCGAATTATTCGCATTCCAGAGGTATTAATCAAACTTTTAAGTGTTTTTAATTATGATAGGATGAAGTTTTTTTTAAAGATTATTAATGACGTTTGTTTAGATTTTAAATAAGGTTCCTAATTAAATGGCGTTTGTATTGAAAAATTTGAATTAAAGTATTCGTTCCGTTGCGTGAGACGATTTAAAATAAAAAATTTCAAACCCAAAAATAGGTTTGGGTGTTTTTAAGCTATCTTGTAGTGAATTTTTTCTGGTCATTTTAAGACGTAAAAAATTGATTTTTCGGTCAATTTTCCGAGATTTTATAGGTAGTCCCCAACCCGGCTCTGGAGCAGCTGTATGCAAAGCTAGAAGGCCGATTTTTGACCAGTGAAGATAAAGCGTTTTTCGGTTACCCGTTTTTTTGCTTGAAGGTCGGCAACCAATATTTGAATAACCCGTCAAAATTCAATGTCAATTTCAAGTTCATCGGATAGACTTGCACGTACCCTCAAAAGAACCGGAAAGGTCAACTTTCTGATAAGCGTATTAGATACTATGCGTAAATTATATACCGTTAGGTTGCTAGAGAGCCAAAACTGGACTTAAGATTGACTTTGAGTGTTGACCAGTGAATTTGAAATTGACCTTGAACTTTGACGGGTTATTTGAGGTCAAATATTAGTCGCCGACCCTAAAGCAAAAAACTGGTAACCGAAAAACGCTTAATTTTCACTTTCCGAAAAATCAGCCTTCTAGCTTTACGGCTTCTCCAGACCCGGGTTGGGGACTTCCTGTTAAAACTTGAAAAATTGACCGAAAAATCCATTTTTTTCGGAAATTTTTGAAGAACAAAAAAAAACATTGGTTTTAAAATGACCAAAAAAAAATCTCTACAAGATAGCCTAAAAACATCCAAACCCATTTTTGAGTTTTGAAATTCCTTATTTCAAGTCGTCTAACGCATGGTGGGTAACTTGGTAGAAAATTGCTGAAAGCACTTTGATAACTTTCTTATTTGGCTAATAATTTGAAAAAATAAATTTGAATTCAAAAATGTTTGATTTGATGAGACTTTTCTTGGAATTTGATGTTTTCTGATTAGTCGACCATAAATTGGTGTTCAAGTATTCAAAAAATGTACCAAAATTGAGGTTCAAAAATTCAAATAAGGCCAGTTTATTTTCGATTCCAAATTCTAAACTTTTTCAGTCAATAATTTCAAAGATGCAAGTACAATTTCGTTTTAATTTTTTTTAGCATCTTCAAATTTTGTTTTGTCAAGCGTACATAACATTGACGTTTTCAGAGTCAAACTTTTCAAAAAGTTCCTACATGTAATTCCTAATTTGATAAGAAGCTTGACCAAAAATGAATTTTTTTTTTACTTATATCGAAATTTTGTGTCTGCTAACAAGAATTTCCGTTGATGAATAAAATATTTGATTTTCCGAATATCAAAGTAATATAAATTATTTCATATAATTGATGGTCAAAGTGCACATAATTCTCACGATATTGGGGAGATAATGATGTAACTATGGAAGTATTTGTTAACAGCCCCCCTCCAATTAAATAAACGTCATTTCAGAAAGATATTTTTTTTAAACGAGAGATACGTCATTAAACCTACGATAGGGTTTTTTAAATAAACTTTTTTGTTTTAAAAATATAATATATTTTTGTCTAAAGTTCAATATTATTTTCAGGACAGTGAAATGGAAAATTGCAAATCGATTGCGGGATTGAAAAAAAGGTAAGCCAGAATAATTTAATATGTGATAAAATTATTGAAAAAATTCGAACAAATTTTCCACTAGACAATTTCGGATTATTATCATTCATGTAAATAATAAATGTACGTTAAACATTTCGCTCACCTTAAAATTCTTATGCAATTGAGCTGATTTGGAATGGCTATTTAAAGAGGAAATCGTGTTAAAAACATTTGAACTGCCTTTTATTTTTCAAACAAATGAGCGCGTTCTATTATCTTTTGTTTTCCTTTGGCGCATTTTGAAATTGCTAGGATAATTCATTCTGTAAAAATATTTTACCCTTGGAGGCTCCGGACTATTTACAAAAACACCTGTAGATTAAAGACCAGAGATTGCAGGTTGCTTCTGAATATTTCCCTTTTTAGGAAAAAATTTCTGAAACTGCTGCATTTTAAATTTTTGTCCTGACGGCTCTGAGTAAATTTTTATCTGTGGATTAAAGACCGAGAATTGCCGGGGCTACCCAATTGCAGTGACTTTTTTTTGAGACCGCGACATTTTGCACTACGGCTAGGCTGGCCGCGGTTTATCTAGAAAATGATGCGTCAAGAACACCCAAAATCATGAAAAAGTTCGGGGATGACTTGGTCGACGATGATCCCATTATGTATAAAGGTCGAAAAACGTTAAAAGTCGCTGAAGCGCCTCACGGCGGCTGAGAGTTAAATAACCCACGCATTTACTAAGCAAGATAAAAATCATTTGTTTACCACAGTAGTCGCCGCTGTGTTAAAAGGCGCTTTCAAAAAGTCAATTCACCGCACCGTAGTGCAAAATGTCTCGGTCTAAAAAAACGTCACTGCAATTGGGTTGACCCCGAGAATTGCAGGTTATTTCTGAGGAAATCATTATTTAAAAACTTTAATTCTTAATCTTTTCCATTATTAATTTTTGATCTGACGTCCCCCATTTTCTCACAAAAGAATTGCGTAGGTTAAAGCTCAATTTGTAAATGTTACTTTTTTATAAGGTCAATAAAGTGAACATGTGAGTTACATACTATTTAAGTTTAAGTCTATCCTTAATCTCGAGGACTAGAGTATAATAAAGTTGCAAGCACTTTCACTTTTCCCGTAATAAGCGCTCAAAGTCGCACCACTTAAGTGGTTTTGGAGTCTCCAAGGATTAAATGAAAAACAATTAATTAATGGTGACACCTCATCGAGTTAAGGCCCAGGAAAAAAATATTTTTTAATCAGACATAAAAAGCTGATAACGTGAAATCAAGCGGATCTCATCGGTTTTAACTTTTTATCCTTTGTTTGTTTTTCTTTTAAGATGACCAATAGTACAAAAAATAAAACCATCTACCATTTTTCCTGAACTGCACGGTATCAGTGAATTCATGTGGTACATAATGTACCGTACATTCTAAGGTTAATATAATTTTTCAAACTCTGAATAAAATCTTGAAGTTTAGTGTAAAATTGATATCTTCTCGAAAATAGACGCGATTCAGAATACTTAACTGAACTGAATAGCATTTTTTTGAATTCTTTGATTTATTTTCCAGCTTCAAACGATTCATAAGTACCCTTCAACAAGCGGAAAATAGAAATGGTTTAATAGTCCATCTAAGATGGACCATCTTATATAAAATTGATTACTGTTGGAGTGGCTACCCCCTTAAGTGGTTGTTATAATACGAATATATCATGTATAGTTTCTTGTCGATTCATTTTTCTGAAGAAAAAACAATTGAATAATTGAATAGATATTTTTACGTTTTTTACGATCAATGGGAGTTTACTACCAGGATAAATTTTCTGGTCGAAAGGATATGAGCTAGTTACTATTATTTGCGAAAAAAAATTTTGAGAAGATGGAATTTCAGAGGAATATTTTCCAAAATAAGAAAATAATTAAAATTTCAAGGTAAGATGAGTAAAATGTTAACCTTATTTCATCAAACAGAAAAAAACTTGATATGTCATGTTTGCTAACATTTAAAATTTTTGGAATTCATTAAATTTTCAAATTTTATAATTTCAATTTATTTATTCTTCAAATTGAAGACTTAAATTCAAAATTTCAAATATTTTTTAAATATATTTTTTTGAATCAAGATAAGGGTTCGCCCGGAATTTCTTCTTTTTAGTTTATTTGACGTTTATCATTTTTGACGAAGAATTCAAGAAAACAAAAATAAAAGTCAATGGTTGCTGGACCAATTAGAGCATCTTCAACAAATAACTTACTACCAAATTAGGAAACTATGCACATAGAATAAGTTTTTACAGAATGCTCAAAGTTCATTGTTTATTATTTTTTTCAAATTTGACCTCAAAAATTCTGAAACAAACTGATTTTAATTGAACGATCCATTCATTTTGACCAAAAGCTGGGTTGCTCCTTAATTTTGAACTTTTGAATTCAATACAAGTAAAATATTCTTGTCCAATCATTTGGTTATTTTATGAATTAAAAATTATCTAATTTTTATAAATTTCATTGATTCAATTTAATTTCAAATATGAGTCATATATTATATGACACCAAATAAAATAAAAAATAAATCTAGTTGCCGTATCGATGAACGAAACCCATTGGATGATTTATTCGAAGTTTTGAAAAATCCATCATGGGCAAAACATTCGAAAAAGTATTCGGAACGCGACCTCCCGAAAAGTTTTTTCAATCCGAGAAGCCTAAATCCAAAGCGAGAAGAACAGATAAAAAAGGCACAAAAAGGTCATTTTCAAAGTTTGCGGCGAATAAGAAATAAGCCAGAAGCCAACGAAAAAACTATTGTGCGAACTGTGAAAATATCGGAAATATCGGTAAGTCAATAATTCTTTACAGGTTATATTGACGTTACTTTTATAGCGTATTTGGTAGTCAGTACGTGATAAAATGTCCCTATAAATACAAAAATTTGTATTTTTGAAACTCTTTTCATAATGAATTTTCATTTTAAGGAGCGTTTCTAGATGACCTCAAAAATATTTGCTTAACAAAGGTCGGAGATCAATCGTGACCTTGAGAATTGATTTTCCCAGATTCAATTGTGACACTTTAATGCTATTCAGCCATTGTTGGGTTAGTTTATTTTCACGAATTTACTCACAAAATTAAATAAAACGTTTGCCTTTAAAATTGCGCACCGGATGTGAGAAACAAGGGTCAATGAATCAGAACTTAATGCGCTGTAATGCATTACTACATATATGTATTATTAGAATATAAAAGCAAAAATGCTTTGTATGCATCAATACCTAAATTCAAATATTTTAAATGCATGACTTCAACAAAAATTCTGTAATGCATTAATTCACGTGATTTTTAATTTCAGTACTTTGGAGAAAATGCATTGTAATGTATAATACATATGTATTACTTAATTTTTACTTAAATGTATTACTTAATTTTTAACTCTTGCGAAAAAAGCTGTAATTCTTCTGAGAGTCAAGTCAACTCAATCAAGGGATCCGGTCCAATCCCGATACCATCCAAATTTTTTGAGCCTACTGATGCGATCCAA
Organism: Oikopleura vanhoeffeni; assembly: GCA_004367855.1. Taxonomy (NCBI): domain Eukaryota; kingdom Metazoa; phylum Chordata; class Appendicularia; order Copelata; family Oikopleuridae; genus Oikopleura; species Oikopleura vanhoeffeni. The sequence goes on along the minus strand of SCLH01000047.1, from coordinate 48,710 downwards.
ATTTTCGAGAGTCTACCGATCGATCAGTTTTTCCAATTCAATTTTTTCGAGCTTATTGATCTGATCCCGATCCGATACAGAACATTTTTTTAATGTGCCGGCCCCTGCTGTAATGAATAAATCAAATTAGTTATCAAATTTTTACTCTTGCCAAAAAAGGCTGTTACAGGTTATTCTCGACCTTCTTGGATTTTTTATTTGAGTTGACAACGGGATTATTTCAGGGATGGGGATCATTTCTCTTCATATAGCCGAATTCCAAAAATCAATTTTTCTGTTCGAAAATAGCATTTTAAATAAAAAAATTCTCATTCCGCCTACGCAAAATCGATAAACTGCGAAATTTTCATAAAAAACCGTTCTGTGGAAATTCTGTCATGATATACATTTGTTAAGCCTGAATCTCTTACGTACTGAGCTTATGTTCAAAAAATATAATTTAGTGCGCCGACTTTCATATTCGAAGTTTTTAACGTTCGTCTAAGGCATTAATTCTTACAAATTTCATTTTTTCTTGGTCTCTGAAAAAATTCTTAACAAATTGTACTTTTCATTTTTCCTAAATATCGTAGAATTTAGTGCATCATTTTATATTTCGGAATTCAAATTAAAAAGGAATAATCATTAAATTTGTTGCTATGAAACTCAATTGCATTTCAGAACACTCACAAGCGTTCCATTTCTGCCCCATCAACCTCAAAAGAAATTTTGTCCGTCAAAGAAATTTCGGAACAAAATTTTGGAACAATCAAGCGAAAAATGCCTCAAGCTCGTCAAGCGCACTTTAAGCTTGTGCAGCCTAGTAAACCTGGGTTGAGCTTCAAAACGCAACAAATTCCAGTTGATCGAATACCGATGCCGAAAAATTGGGAAGTTATTAAATTAAAAATAGATTTGAATGAAGAAACTTTTTTCAAAAATATTGGAACTAACGAAAATACGAGGCAGGACCCAAGACTACCTATAAAAACACACCTTGAAGAGTTACATGTGCAGCTGACCGCCGAAATGATCTCAAGGATAAATAATCCATCCGCTTTTAATCCAGTAAGTAAATAATAAGACCTTTTTATGCAGGTAATCACGAAAATGATATGTCACAAAAATTTTGAAGTATAAAAATTTGTATTTAAGGGGGTGGGCGTCGTAATTTTTTGAGCCCTTTATAGAATTAATTTTTGATACATTAATATTGGTTATGACTAAAGTGGACCCAAGAAATCTCGTGATGGCAATTATTTCTTTCAAAACAATCTAAAACAAAATCTAGAATTTTCAATACTCGAATATTTTTTAGCTTTAACCCGCATAAAACCGGTGTTCTACCATGATATGAACATTTTTCATTGGTGAATATGACTCGCCTAAAACGATGCATAACATTAAAATTATCGGAACTGTCTTAATCGAATTCTAAAAATTTCAATTATTTTTAAGCAAAAATGTTAAACCTAATTATCGAATTTGACGCTGATTGGTTTGAAATTTCCTTACTTTTGTTCCGATCAGACGAACTTTTTTTCGAACTTTTCATTTCCGGTTTACTCCAAGTCAATTTTCTAGAATTCTTGAATGTTAATCACAAATGCGTTCCGACCACATTGACCGCATTATATTTATCTACCTTAGTCGAAAAACCCACTTTATTCTAAACATTTGTCTAAAAGAAGATAGAGTTTGAAATCAAAAAACTGGAAAAATCGGCGTTCAAGTGAGATTCTAGAATAAAAAATGTCAAAATTTGGAAAAAACCTTCCGCTCACGTTTGTGTTCTCATTTAACCGCTACTTTGTGTAAATTTTGAGACGCTTTGTATGTAAGGTCTAAAAGAAGATAGATTAAAAAAAACGTTTAGTGTTCTAGAATAGACTCACCACCTGGTGGTGTGATGTCACAATGTTTACTTCAAGATATGGAATCGTTAAGCGAAGGCTAGACCTATCAACAAGTTTCCTCAGATTTTTCACAACTGCCCTAGAATTTTTATGACGCGGGATTGAAAGGTACCAAATTACGACGCTCACCTTCTTTGAGTTCAACTTTTCTTAACATCTGAAAATGAGAATTTTTCTATAAGAAAAATTTCAGATTTTTGATTCTTTCAAAAAGAAAGATTTTGAAAGAAACCTAGATCAATTTAGCTATATTTTGAAAAATATTTTTAACTTCACAAATTTAAAAATAAAATTTCTACTGTGAAATTTGATTTGATGTTAGTGACTGGGGGGCTTTAACCCCTGTAATCACAAAAAAAAACTTCCGCCATGGCATCAGCGCCGATATATCGGCTCTACTTTCGACGTTGTTTACAGAAAGCTCACGGTAGTTGAACCTCCAATTACTTTTGCAATAAAAAGTTGAAATGTTAAATTTTTGCATCAATCATTTCAAATTCTAGAATTTAATTTTTAAGTCTAGAAAATATAGTTGAAAAACCAAGGTGTTGCATATAACGTGATACGTGCCCATCGTAGTCTTCACAAATTTTATTTTTATGCGACTCAACGCACAAGTATCTGCCCTACGTCATAACGCGTCACACTATAATCTTATTAAATTAACATACCATCAATCAAAAGTTATTTCTAAAAAAATAAAAAAATGATGACGAAATCACGAATTTCTATGAAAAAATGATGACGAAATCACGAAATTCTATGAAAAATGACTATTTTTCCGAATAAAAGCAGATTATTACAGTTTGTATTATTAATTTTAAGCTTAAATAGTAATCAAGTGACAGTGTGGACAATTTTTGATCGATTAATTAATTTTTATAATAAATAATTTTTTTCATGGAATACTTAAATTGAAAATTTTGACATTTTCACTTTCAAAAAAAAATATCTGTCCCAAGATACGAATAAATTGTAATGTCAAGTGTTTTGCATGCAAAAAACACTTTTCTAAAAACTGGCTTATCTCACATTCGAATTTGATGACAAGTTTCGAAATAAATTTTCCGGAAGTAAAACTTTGGCGAAAAACCTCAAAAAATCAACTCCCTGTAATATTTGAACCAAATATACAAAAAAAAATGAATATTCGTTTTCGGAATCACCGCAAAATTCTTTATAATGCATTCGGAAGAAACAATTATGTGACATTTTTTGCCCTTTTTAGATGGTTTTAGGTGGGCTTGAGCCGATATATCGGCTCTGTGATTCCAAGGGTTAAGTGATCAATCACTATGGATACAAAAAACTCCGTGAAAATGAAAACTCCGTTTGAAAATTCACTAAATAGCTATTTAACAATTTTTTTTAGTATTTGCTTATTTTCAGTGATAATACCTTGTCAAATGATTCATCTAATCCGATGGTTTATATGATTTTTGTCCAATGATTGTTTTTTAAGTAGCGACTCTTAAGGCATCATTAACCTTTACTCGATTTACCTAAAATTGCAGTGCATGATCAGCAATTTCACGCAAAAAACATAAAATACCGGAAATGACCAACATCAAAATATTAAAATATGGATTTTTTCTGTCAAAAATTTTTCTCAGAAAATACCTCATATAATACGAGTCTTCTGAATTTGAGTTATCGAGCTTGAATACATAAAAAAATTCGTAAATTATATTTATTAATTATTTTGGTTTTCAGAATAATGAACAACCAGATTTGGATTTGCCGTCGGATTGCTCATGGAGTCAAACAGAACGAGGAGAATTGTTCTTTTTGAACGATACTTTCAAAACCACATCATGGATACACCCAAGAGTCGAAGCGCAACTTCTAAAAGAAAAGGTGAAAAAAATTAAAATAAGAAATAAGGTTTTTTGAAAAACTGAAAATAAATAAGTGAGAAAAAAACTTTCGGACAAAAGAGAACTTAGGGGTTTACGACTCTGATTTAATAAAGGCCTTAGAGGCACTAAAAATGCTTCAAATTGATACGGAGTGATAATTAAGTGTACTAAGTACCCAATCATCAAAATAAATTTTTCGAAATTTTCGCATTTTTTCGATTTTTTTTAAAGTATTTTTTAAAATGAAGTTAAAAAAAAACGTTTGCTCAAATTTGACCACTAAAACTTCAAAATATCGACTTGACGTTAGCCAACTTTCTCATAAGTTTTTTACTGGCTTTCTGTTGAGCCTACTGAAAAAAAAACGAAAGCTTTTTTTTTGCGGAAATTTTTGGAAAATGACCAAAAAAAATCATATTTTGAGTTTAAGCTGGAAATTGCAAAAAAGCTTCGCCTTAATCTCTTGCAAATGTGGGAGAATACTGTGATAAAATTGAGCCATTTGGCAAATTTATCTTCGGAGGAGATAGATTTTGAAGTCTAAAATGTGAAAAATTCGGTATTTGGCAGTCTAGAATTTAGTCGCCGGATCGATAAAAGCTCGCCTTAAAAGATTAGCATACTACGTTACGTGATCTGTGAAAATTTGAGCTCAATTTGATAATACGTCTGGGAGGAGATTGATTTCGCAGTTTGGGAAAATGTCACCTTGTTACGATACTCTACCTATTGGTGTATGGTCAAAAATAATTTTTGTTGCACTTTTTCGCAGATTAAAGATAGATCAACAAATTAGCATTTTCGGTTTTTCTCATAAGCTCTTAAGGGGATACGACTCTGATTTGACATTTTCTCGGTTAAATAAACGAAAACTAACAGTTCATGAGAAAAACCGAAATTTTTAATTTGTAGATCTATCCTTAATCTTGCGACTCAGTACATCAGAAAATTGTTTCTTATGATAAGACTGATAGTTACGGTATACGTTTACAGGCGATCCTTTCGTAACTTCAAATCTATCTCCTCCGAGACAACATATCTAAATTAGCTCAAATTTTCAGAGAACTTGGAACATAGCATTTCTGAATAAAAAGCACAAGAGTTCTTTGTTCGATGGCTGAACAATTTTAGAACGGCCATAATCGACGTTTTTTGGCATTCTCAGACTTGAAATCTATCTCCTCCAGAATTTATTTTCAAAATGGCTCAAATTTTTACTGCGTATTCTTAAAGCATTACAAATTATAGCACAAGCTCAACTCATTTGTTTATTATAAACCGAAATATGTTTTTTTTTCAGTCATTTCGAAAAAATTTCGAATAAAAAGTGCTTCGATTTTTCGAAAAAAGCTCAAAGAAGCTAGTGAAACACTGATGAGAAAGTTGGCGTACGTCAAGTCGATATTTAAGTTTAGTGGTCAAATTCTAGGAACGTTATTTAGTAACTTCATCTTTTAAAAATACTTAGAAAAAAATCGAAAAATGCGGAAAATTTCGAAAAAAAATTTTGATGATTGGGTTCAAGTACACATTAATTACACCCAGTATCAATTGAGCATTTTTAATGCCTTTAAGGCCTTTGACGATTTGAAATAAGGAATTCAAAAAATAAAAATCGGTTTTTATGTGTTTAGCTTTCTTGGTAGAGAATTTTTGTTTGGTCATTTTAAGACGAAGGAATTTTTATGTTCTTCCAAAATTTTTCAAAAAAAACGATTTTTCGGTCAATTTTTGTGATTTGCAGGTAGTCCCCAACCCGGTTTTGGAAGAAGCCGTATGAAGTGCTAAAAGGCTGATTTTTGGCAGTAAAAATTTACGTTTTCGGTAGCCATTTTTTGATTGAGGGTCGGCGACCAATATTTGACCTCTAATGACCGGTCAAAGTTCAAGGTCATCTCAAGTTCATCGTATAAATTTGTAAGACCCCAAAAGAATCGAAGGGTCGACTTTTTTGATGAACGTATTAGCAACTATGGGTCATAATGTACTGAAAGTCGCTAGAGCGCAAACTAGAGAGCAAAAAAGTTTTGCTCTCTAGCGACCTTTCAGTACATTATTGACCCATAGTTGCTAATTACGTTCATCAGAAAAGTCGACCCTTCCATTCTTTTGAGGGTACTTGCAAGTCTAAACGAATAACATGGTGAGGTTGACCTGGGTGTTGCGCAGTTTTGCTCTCTAGCGACCTTTCAGTACATTATTGGCCCATAATTGCTAATACGTTCATCAAAAAGTCGACCCTTTCGATTCTTTTGGGGGTACTTTCAAGTCTATACGATGAACTTGAGATTGACGTTGAACTTTGACCGGTCATTAAAAGTCAAACATTTGAGGGCCTGTGAAAAGTTTGTTATAAATTATAACTTATAATTTAGAGAAAACTAATACTACAGTAATGTGAAAAGTGTTCGAGCTCATTATTCAAACTCTAGATATTCAAATTAGAATATAAACTTTCCAAGACCAGCAAAGTTAAAGAATCATAGACTATGCATAGTCAGCATAAATCAGAGAAAAAAATTGTGTACATTTTCACTAATTTCAGTTGATTGAAAAAAAGTTAACTTGGAAATTATCTAAAAAATTATTTTTACTTCTGACAAGCACCTTTGTCGATATAATTGACCACCTCAAATTTTATTTCTACAAATTGTCATCAATTATTCAAAACATTGGCTCAAATGTTATATCGCAAAATTACATGTTATTAGTAGTGACTTATTACTTCAAAAATAATTAACCTTCAAAATCTAATGAAAAATTTTAGTTGCCGCCACTGAATAGCCAGCCGATCCCAGTCAAAGAACTTGCTGTACAAGAAACTTTTCCTAAAAATCATCATGGAAAGCAAGTTTCGATGGATTCAGGAGTTGGTTCGACTTCTTCAATAAGTAATCGAAACAGAAGCTCGTCGAGAAATTCGCATAGAAGAACGTCCTCGGCAATTTCCTTGAGACGAAATTTAAGCACACCGATACCAGCATCAAATAAATTCAAATTTCTATCGGTTCAGGATATAGCAACAGAGCAGGTAGTTTTCAGAAAAATCATCATTATTATAATTCATTATCATACATTTGAGTCATTTTACAAAAAAAAAATTGAAACTTTTTTGTTTCTTGAAATGACTTCAAATTTCGCGATGTCATTTTTCCTTACTACGAAAAGATGGTATGTATCAGCATTGCGTAGACCTCCTATTACATTCCATTTTTCCAGAGAAAGTTTATAGTGTTTGTATTAGGTTCGTTATAAATACTTACAAATATGAAAAATACTTTATGAGATAAACACAGAAGAATATTTTGCAAAACGAGAATCAAAACTTAGTTTTAAAAAATAATACATATCTGAAAAAAATTTTTTGATCCGATTGCGAGTAAAATAATAAGAGTTTAACCCCCACCTGCACGAAATTGCCTACCCCCCACCTGCACGAGAGTGTTTCAGAACACACACATTGTTAGGGAGCGCACCGGTAAAACAACGAGAGAACTACAGTAGTTTATACAAATTCTTTGACCTCACGGGGTTGTCACCAGAAAAAACGATTCCGGGCACAAAAAAGTTTTTGGCCATCTAGTGGTCAGAAACTGACTTTTTAAAACGCCCATTTAGAGCACTTACTTTCGATTTTGGCATACAAAACTCCATTTACTTGATTTTTTCAGAATCAGGGCTTTCCGCGCGAAAGTTCGCCCAATAAATTGCTACCTTGTAGATCATTATCTTGTTCCAGTACTGTTTAACTGCATTAAACAAAAAATTGCATCCAAATAATGCATTTCCGGTCCGATGAAAAATTTCTAGAACTCACCAAATTCTTGAAATTAAATAGAAGGGGAACATCGGGGGTCTGTCGCTGATATTCCGCCGGCCAAAATGACACTTCCTCAAAATATTCTTGGTCTCTGTGTTATGAAACACGCTCGTGCAGGTGGGGATTAAGGTAGTTTTGTGAACAAGGATCCTTTTTTGACCCGGTTGTTAGTACGTTACGGGCGAGTTAGCCTTGACATAAATTGAAAATTACTTCAGGTGAAGGAGAAGGTTTTTGGTCTTATAAACTATATTTTCCTTAATTATCCATATATATACCCGTTGTCGACCTTTTTGATCTAGGATAACAAGTGGGTTAATTTGAGTAGGTATCTTTTGTACCCAAATGGGCACAAAAAATGGTTTACCAACTTTTGTACCCAAATTGATCTGAACGAGAAATGTTTTCTGTAAAGTGCATCGTCATAATTATGCGTCATAAGGGTGGTTGAAGAAGTTCATTCATTGCACTGGAGCACAGTGATAGGCATAACTTATGCCGCATAAGTAGGCTAAGTACCGGGAGACTTATCTGCAAAACTTATCCCCTCAGTACTGTTTAATAAAATAATTACGGTTAAAATCTACTGTGAATTATTGATACATTTCCGGTCAAATACCTGACGAAAAAATATCTACGGAATGCTGAAATAAGTACGGATCCTTTGAGTTTTTATATTACAAAAAACAATTTTTAAACAAGATCGGTATAATAACAACAAAAAATCAATAATTAATCAATTTTTATAGCGCGTTTCAAAGCCCGAAAGGTTGTTTTTTCAAACTCAAATTGTGATCACTTGGTGGCTCCAAAAAATTTTTTCATGGTCGGAATAATTCTTTTCGAGAAAGTTTAACCCCATTAACTCAAATAATCCGTACTGTGGGGTTGAGTTTTGCAGGTTAGTCTCCCGGTACTGACCCTTCTTATGTCACATAAATTATACATATCACTGTGCTCCAGCAGGGATCGGCAGAGTCTGCTCTAGTCTGCTCTATTTCAGTCTTTCTGGTCAATTTCAGAGCACATTAAGTGATATTTTTCAACTCAAACCCCTAGGCAACTATTATGGGAGTGAAGATAAGTCCGAATTTGGCATCAGATTAGAGCAAAATAGCTTAAAAACTGTTTTAGAGCAGAGCAGAGCAAACGATTTCAGAAAATTTGCCGACCCCTGTGCTCCAGTGCAGTCGGTGAAATTCTTCGACCACCCTTATGACGCATAATCATGACGATGCACTTTTCATAAAACATTTTTCGTTCAGACCAATTTGAGTTCAAAAGTATGTAAACTATTTCTTGTACCCAAATTGGTCTAAATAAATAAATTGGATTCAGATCAATTTGGGTACAAGAGTATGTAAACCATTTCTTGTACTCACCAAGGCAATATATGATATATTATATATCGATCATGATGCCCATGTAACTTAAATATCTTGTTCCCAATTCTTTTAACAAGCAAATAAGATATTTAAGTTAATCGGCCATCATAATGGATATACTGAGGACAAAAAAAGATGATTTGCTAATTTGGGTACAAGAATACGTTCCCCGCTAATTTCCTTAGCAATTTCAACATTATACACTCACAACCCCCTTAATCCTGCTATGATTTTTCAAAAACTGTTGATTGTGAATTTTTTCCAGACCATGACCATAACCTTGGATAACAAGTAAAGAAATAATTTTTCAGGATTTTTCATCAAAATTTTCTCCAATTTCCATTTTGGATGATTCGATCGAAGATAACATGATGGATTGCTCAATCCTTTCCCCTCTATCCAGCCAATCCGACCAATCAATCCAAAGTTTGTCTTCTCCAATTGATGACTCAATTTTACTCGAAGAGGTCCCTTCATCAAATTTGAATAGTTCAAATATTTTTTACACTTCCGGTATTGAAAATACCAATCAAATTGTTTCCGGTCCAATGACGAGTTCGCCAATAGATTTACCTGCGAATCTCGGTATTGGCCAATTTAGTCTTGAATCGACTCAGGGATCGGATTTTCTAAAAAATTCGATCCCTGGTCCGACTTCCCAAAATTCTGGAAAAAATTCCGGTCACTTGTTTATAAGAAGTATACCCGCTTACCGCGATAATGTAATTTCACGTATTTCTCACACCGGAAAACCATTGTCTGTTTTTAGAGAACATATTTCTAGTCCACCTTTATTATTAGAAGAGGATTTACCGGTTTCCTTAAAGCCGTCTTTAGCTTTAGAAGAAGAACTTTTCAGTTTTAACCATGAACCGTCTGCAAACCACGAATCTTTTATAATGAATCTTCTGAATGATGAAGATTTAAAACAGATGAATTCTGAGTCTTCCTTTGTTTAACTCTTGGGGGCCAAAAAGGCAACTCGATAGCCAAAGCTACTTTGAACTGGCTTTCTGACATAAAACCTCGCATGATATACGCGCTTGTGCATTTTTCTATTTAATTTTTTCACTGTTTTACAGTTCTTTTTGTAAAAAATACACAAATTATAATTTAGTTGAACTATATTTAAAATATAGTCTCCTGCACATCGGAGATTAAATGTGAAAAAAGTAAGAACCCAGAATGTATGAGAAATAAGATAGTAAGATATTTTAAAATTTATTATGCAGCATAATTTATACGCGATAATTTTTATGAAACATCATATAACTATCGCTGAGAGACAAAGGAAAGTCGAAAGAAAAATTTAAAAGGAGATCGTGTTTATGCAGACAGCCACCGAGTTACCTTTTTGTTCTCTTTGAACGCTTAAAATTTAAGTTTCCCAGAGTTTTATACAGGATCACAAGAAAATTTTCAAATGATAAAATTCTAAAATAATTTTGTGAAAAACTTTTCACTCAAAGTCAAATTTGATGGACTGAAAAGAAATTCTCACTTCGAGTTTTTATCAGTTTTCTCTTGTTACTATGAAGTTTGTTCTGACGAGTCAAATATTATTATTAATAATAATTAATAATATAATAATTTATTATATAGGAAGTTTGCTTGAAAGATCCGCCAAAACCGACCTCCTGGTAATGAGGGAGAATTTACATCCTGTATTTTTCGGTGAGACAATTAAAATCTAAGAACAATTTTTTTTATTCCTCAAAAAATAACCTTCTGCAAAAAACAATGAAGGACTTGAAGAAAAGTGTTCAATTTGAAATCAAATATTCATATTTTCCGTGAGTGACTTATTTAAAATTTGTTATTTTAAAAATATCGAAAGGCTCCATTTCGGCATTTTATAAGAAAATAATTTATTAGAAAAAATTCCACAATTATGGTCTTTGATAAATTATATTGGGAAAATAACATTTGACCGAAGGCTCTAGTTTTGGAATAACTACCAATGATATCGTCTGCTACAAAAAAAATGAATTTACCCTTTACGATTCATGATTTAACTCTAACATTACCGCTTAGGCGGTTTTAATCCTGACTTTTTATACCCAGAAGCTTCCATTTGGCCGTCTAATTTGTATCTTTTTTTTACTTTATCCACTGTGCCAAAGTGACTGTGGGCTCTTAAAGAGCCGCTCTTTCAACTGCCACAAATATTATTTCGTGTGATCCTCTAAGTTATTTTATTGAGTAAGATGTAAATCGTAATAAAATTGCGTTAGTTAAATGTTATTAGAATTTAGGGTGTGCCCAATTTTTTAAAAAGTTCAAATAAATTATTTTTAATTAAGTGTCTTTGTTATCAAAAAAAAATGATGTGCCTTTGAATTGATTATTAAAGCATACACAATGTACTACACATCCAGTAGAATTTTTGCTACAATAGGAGATAATTTGTATGCTTCATTGAACTGCTGAAATAGGACAAACCATAGCTGCACAATGTGCAGTGCAGAAATTTATTTGCTATTTAAAAATTAATTTTTACAGCATCTTTCTTATTAGTAGATTCCAAATTCAATGTACAAAAAAATTATGTCTCGATTTCATTTTGCCGTCTTACGACTAAAATAAATTAAACTTAGGCTGGAATGTTCCATTTGTTTTACCGCAGCGGTAATACCGCTTGAACGCTCAACAAACGAAAAGATTTCATGATAACAAATTTCTCTAAAGTTTCTAAAAAACGTTGCTTACAAGGAATCAATGTTTCTCGATCATAAAATGTGGCTCTGAACCTTTTTTAAAGTCAACCTCGAATCTGAGATGACCGGAGGTGCCTGCCAGAGTTGAGCTTCGACGCGTCTTCCTCTTTTTGGTTTTTGTGCCAATTCAAGACTTAAACTATTTCAACCTGGAAAAAACATTCGAGGTTAACTTTAAAAACGATATCTAAGCGATTCAAATACAGCCATGATATAATTGCTCCAAATAAAATTGAATAAATGCTGAAGGGGATGAGCGTCGCATTTTAAGTGTTTTTCAACGGCCAATTGTCGCAAAAGTACAAATCGCTGGACCAAATATCACTTATCTCTGATATAATTCTGTCAGTTACGGTAACGTTTTCGATTTATTCATTTTCAACCACTATATATTAACACATAATGTGGGAAATGATGAAATACTTAATTTTGCAAATGTATAAATACATAATGTGGCATATGTTCGAAATTTCAATTTCCGCATACCCTGATAATTAGACATACAGAAAAATATTCAATAATTTTCATTATGTGTTTTTTTCAAAAATTAAATTTAGCTATTTTAGTATTATAAAATCAAAATTATACTTTTTTCAAAATAATTCTCTGTGTTTTTGAGTTTTTTCTTCATGTGCGTGAAAAAAACCTACATTTTTGAGAATTTTCTTCACGCGCGTGAAGAAAACCTACGTTTTTGAGAATTTTCTTCACGTGCGTGAACAACACCTATGTTTTTGAGTTTTTTCTTCAGACGCGTGAAGAAAACATGCGTTTTTGAGTTTTTCGTCAAGGATTTCGAAAAATTTTGCAACTCTCATTATTGATTTATTATGAATTTTAAAGTGTTAATTGTTTAATTAAATGCTCGATGGGTTAAAATAAGAGTCAGGTAAGATTGTGTCCTGTGTACACAGTACACAATCATGAAAAACTTTTTGTCAGGAAAAAAGGGTTTGGGTAAAAACATTATTTTTTTTGTACCAACTCTAGGTTTTTTCCGATATACATTTTTGCCGTGTGACACGGCCCGTGTCCTAAGTGTACACAATAATCCTCTATTTACACAAAATACAATCCTATATTGAAATAGTTAGAATTAGGATTAGGAAAACTCGTGCCCAGTGTACACTGTAAAAACTTTTGCAAAAGCGTTTGTTGCGAAAGACTCAGCGAGTGTGTGCCAAAGCCTGGTGTTGGAGGTGAAATAAAGGGTTGTGTTTTGCAGTTTTTCTGACATATTGAAATTTTCACTGATTTCTATTTTGAAAACGTACATATATATATCAAAAACGGGGCTAAGCCCTGTTTTTATTATAGCTTATATCAAGAATTGATTCATCTACCTATCCTAATCCTTATCTATATTCTTCCTAGTCTCACACAATTTTCTGGCTTCGTCAACTTTGTGAGAAATCAAGACTTTGAGGTGGGCGCTAAAAAGTTATCACTCTTTTGGGGGATAACTGAAACAAAAATGGCAGAAAGTGAAAAAATTGTTTTCGAAATACTCGGTTTCTCACTTGAGAGTTTTTAATACTTGGACAACTAAAGCTAGCAATTTTTAATCTTCAAAAATTTTGAGATAAGATACTCAACAGATATATTTATATACTAAGTTGACCATGTAAAAAACATATTTTTTGAAATCAATGAAACAAAGTTTTGCGTGAGCATGTTTTAGGTTTTTAAAATATAAGTTTTTGAAGTTTCAAGAATTCAAAAATTCGAAAGATAGAAAGTTTTGTGTTGGTGGAGAAAAGTTATTATACGGAAAGTTAAGGACGATTTCCTTATGAATAATTTCCAAACACTGCAAAATGTCTTTCATTTTCGATAATCGTATTTATTTTTATTACATTCCAAAAAATAAATTGAAATATGAATTTCATTTTTATAAGACCTGATAATATTTCGTTAAATTTACAGTTAACTTGGTTAACTTAACCATTCATTTATTCAATTTTCTAATGAAATTTAAAATTCTCTTATTAAATTTCACATTTTCGAAATCGATCAAATATTTTTGAATGAAACTCAGACGCTTCTGAAACTATTTAAATGAAAAAATAAGATGAGAATTTTCATTTTCTCCGCAAAAATTACAATTTTGCATAATATTCACATTTTTCTCATAAAATATATATTGAAAAGTTTTTTAATTTGAAATTTACATGCATAGAGGCTGTATTTTCAAGTTAATTAAGTTGGTTAATTACCAATAGCGATGTACTTAGTTTTTCATTCCAGATTAAGAAATACTTCCAGTTTAAAAAAAAATGGAAAACCGGTCTTAATCTGAAACCTTTTTTAATTCAATTACATGAGAGCTTGTTCTGAATATCAGCGTTTCAGCCTGAAATTAAAAGGAAATCAGCAATAAAAATCGATAATATTTGACACAGACAATTTAATTTATATTTCTTGATTCGTCCCAGAAACAATTTTCAGGCATTGCATAAAAAATGTGTAGGAGAATTTATATCAATTTTTTAAGATTAGAAATTTTCAAGCCATTAAAATTGGTCCAGTTTGTTTCAGATTAGGGCTTTACTAATTGACCAAGTTTTTTTGAGCTTGAGCGCCGTTTGGACGCGAGAAAATATAGCTATATTATATAGCCTTAGTCAAGATTCTTAACATCAAAATAAGAAGGGCGACCCAGAACATTTTGTCACCTCTTTGTGGACCGACTATCTTTTCTGATAACAAGCCTTGATTCATACACTTTAGATCTTGAATGAAAATCGGCGTGAAAACCTACCCAATTCTTGATATATAAAAATAAAATGAAACTTTTCATCGAAAATATTTTTATCTAGAAATTTTTTAAATGCGTGAAAAAACTGGGGTTTTTCTGCACTCATCGAAAATGCGTGAAGAAAACTGGGGTTTTTCTTCACGCAACGGAAATGCGTGAAAAAAATTGGGTTTTTTCTTCACGCAACGAAAATGCGTGAAGAAAACTGGGGTTTTTCTTCACGCAACGAAAATGCGTGTAGAAAACTGGGGTTTTTCTTCACGCAAAAAAGCGTGAAGAAAGACCCTCTACCGGGGAAACCCCCCCCCCAAATTGTATGATTGTTTAGGAGGTGATATTATATGTGAGGGCAAACCCCCCTATGTGTGTTCGATGTTCATTTTTCTGCAGAACCATCAGAGTGCATTTTCATCTTTGAAATATAACTTTGCAAGAAAATAATATACTCGTGGTCGCTGTGGCATGATGGTTAGCATTCAGCACTTCGGCCGATAGAGTCCGGGTTTAATTCTTTCATTCATCTCTAATTGTTCTAGTGAGAATAACAGAAAAATCTTGGAGTAACTTAAATTTAGTACTAATTTTACTATTTTTATCAGATAAACGATCAATTTATTTGATTTTTGAATAGATTCGGGACATGATGAAGCCCTTTATAACTTCACACGTTCATGTGTCGTTTTAATTCGAAACTCCGAAATACAGAACTCAGTAAATACATTTTTTGATTACCTGAATTATGTCAAAGGAACTTCATCTCAACTACGTTTACTATCTATATCCCCTATTCACACTTTTGTAAATATCCTGGCCCTACTACTTAAAAACACTACGTTTCCTAATCAGGGCCGGGATATTTACAAAAGTGTGAATAGGGGATAAAGCGGAAGCTTGAATGCCACTAATGTAGTCATAGTAATTGCTTGAGTGATTCCTCACCGATCAAATTTAGCACTCCCAATATCAAGCACCTTTGCCTTTATTTGAGAAACCACTAAGACAACATCAGTAAAAAGATATTGAGTTTACAAAATTAAATGTGTAGTTAAGGATGTAGCGGTCATAAAAATGTACCTTTGTACTCCATTTTATCCGAAAACAAAACTGCTTCGTAACTTTTGAGAAAAGCCATTGGGAGATATTTTCTTATTCTACAAAAATAATTCATCAGGATAATTTTTGGCCGACCCTGTTGGCCAGAGTTGTTCAGATCTGCATCTCCGGTCGTATTTTCTAACCGCATCTCAATTTTTCCTATTTTTTGCTTAGAGTCGGTGACTCTGAGTCACGCAAAAATGGGATGGAAACACAATCCCTTTTAAAACTCACCTTTTAAAACTCCCTTTTAAAACCCACCGCTAAAAAACGTGAAATAATACGCGTCTCTTATTGGCTCAGAATTGGGTTTTCTTACAAAATAATAAAAGATGAGTAAAAGCTTGTACGCAGGATCGCCGCGCACCAAGTTTATTGTACAAGCCTGCTGGTGACCACCATGCGGCGAGTTCTAGAACGTCTGATCATATTTCAAATAATTATAAAAATAGAAAGGTGGTGCCGCGTACGAAAAAAATAATGTCTAAATATTAATCCACGAAAGAAACCCTAAGTTTATTTTTTGTTTATCATTTTTTTCATTGCTGTGTAACACAGCATGTGTTAACTCAATAAAAGAAAAAATTGCATCCTGATCATGCATTTTCGGTCTGATGTTCAATTTCTGAAACTCACCAAAATTATTGAAATTAAAAATAAGGGGGAACTTTCGGGGATCTGTTTTGATATTCCGCCGGCCAAAATGATATTTCCCATGATATTTTTAGTCTGTGTTTTAAAACACAGCAAAGCAGGTGGGGGTTACTTTATTTTTTGAATCTATACTAAATAATGTTGTAAAGGTGAGAAAAGGGCCTAGACCCAGTCCCTCTATGGCGTAGGCTGACACAAGCTGGTGTAGCTACCACCGACTCTCGACTGGCAGGCCACCACACTACTTAAAGTATGGCCCACCAGTCGAGAGGGACAGTTCCACCAGAGAGCCCAGCCCTGCCAGCAACACCGGACACCATTGAGCATTTCCCGCGCGAGCCCTACTTCCCGACGTACTTTAACACGGTAATTAAAGAGAGTTTTATTGGGGGTTTATGAACTAAGTTATAAGCATATCCATAGGAGGACATGCGAGTGTACCAACCATAATTGGTCGGTACAATGTCTTTATACACGGAAAGTCAATAAAAAAGAATGATTAATTCTTCCTCAAAATGTTCTAACTTATCGTTAATCTTATAAAATTAGTTTATATAATTCTGAAATGTAGTACAACAAGATTTGTATGCGATTCTCTTTAAAAAATAAGTCCAAAGAAGGGGATCGAACCCGGATCTCTTCTTCCGCGGTCCAGTGAGATATCAATTGCGCCACATAGTTCACGACTATACTCTCTTCTTCCAAATTTATAAAGCAAAAGCGGAAATGTTCTATAATACCTTCGTTGAAGAATGTGAAAAGCCAAACTTTAGGTTGATGGTGTGCTCATTCGATTTTATAGACTCAGTATGTATGATACTGTGTACACTGGAAGGCTGTTAATATATAATGAACTTCTGTGATAATAAATAATGACCTTTATAATTTTTCAATATAATGATATTTATTCGCCCCCTAAGGGGGGGGCGAATAAATTTTATTATATTGAAAAAGTTATAAAATTCATTATGTTTTATTACATAAGTATCTATCATTTAATAATAAAGAATTTTGCCGTACAGATTTCAATACAAAAATTTTTTGAATTTGGGAGTCTAGAACTTTTCTCTGATATGTTTAAACAAAAATCTTGCATCCTAAAAAAAATAAAAAGTGACGTTTGGCTCGTCCAATCAGAAACTTGCTTTCAAAAGTGACGGAAATTGTTTTCAAAATGTATCTCCTCCAGATTTTTAAGGTACAACAATGATTTATGGCTTTAATAAACCGGACAGAACGTCAGCAGGTTGTCTGAAAGCGTTATAGAAAAATTCTTCGATTTAGCTTCAGAATCACCAAAAAACACTATTTTGACTCAATGGTAACTAGTGAAAATTTATTTGGTGATTCTGAAGCCAAATCGAAAAAATTTCTTGAGACGCTCCTAAACGACCTGCCGACGTTCTGTCAGGTTAATTTAAGCCATAAATCATTGTTGTAAAACACCAGAGAGAAGATACATTTTGTAAAAATAATTCCGTCACTTTTGAAAGCACGTTTTTGATTGGAGTAGTCATCCGTCACTATCGATTTTTTATTTAGGATGCAAGATTTTTATTAAAATATATCAGAGAGAGATAATGTTTGGTCCAACGGTTTGTACTTTTGCAACAATTGGCTATAGAAAAACCCTTAGAATGTGACGACCACCCCCTTAATAGACCGAAAAAAGTCAATTTAACGTGTGATTTTTGTCAATTTTGAGCAAATAGATCGAAAAATACATTACCATTTCCAAATATCGTCTCGAATAACCATTATTAGTGAGCGTTAGAAAAATCAAAAAATTGTGACATCTCATCACTTAAGGAGGCGTCGTAATTTTTTGAGCCCTTGAGCCCTCATAATATCGGGTATGAGTCATAACTTATGACTAAAGTTGACCCAAGGAATCTCATGGTGGCAATTATTTTTTTCAAAACAATCTAGAACAAAATCTAGAATTTTCAAAATTCAAATATTTTTTAGCTTTAACCCGTATAAAACCGGTATTCTACCTTGATATGAACATTTTTTATTGGTAAATATGACCTGCCTAAAACGATGCATGAAATAAAAATTATCGAAATGGTCTTAATCGAATTCTAGAAATTTCAATTATTTTTAAGCAAAAATGTTAAACCTAATTATCAACTTTGACGCTGATTTGTTCAAAATTTTGATTAGCTGTGAGCAGACTTTTTGATCAGTGAACTCTCAGCTTAAATTTGGTGGTACTTTTGTTCCGATCAGACGAACTTTTTTTCAAACTTTTCATTTCCGGTTCACTTATAGTCATATTTCTAGAATTCTAGGATAAAATTAAAAAATCGAGCCTAACATATTGACGACACATTATTTATCTACCTGAGTCGAAAAACGGTCTTATTCTGAACATCCGTCAAGGAGAAGTATCACTTTGAAGACGAAAAATTGTAAAAATCGGCGTTCAAAAGTGATTCTAGAAAATACCAAGAGCGAAATTCAAACAAATGGGCCAAACATATTAGTAAACCACTCTTTCCGTACTCTGTGTAAATTTTCAGACGCTTTGTATGTTGGGCTTAATAGAAGTATAACTTTGAAAAAACGCTTGAGTGTTCTAGAATGACTCCGCACCTGGTAGTGTGATGTAACAATTTTAAGTTTGAGATATGAAATCGCTTAGGCGAAGGCTAGACCTATAAACAAGTATCCTCAGATTCTTCACAACTTCCCTAGAATTAATATGAGGCGGGATTGAAAGGTATCAGATTACGACGCCCACCCCCTTAATAGAATGATACGAATTTGGTCAAAAACCGGGTTTTTCAAATAGTATCACGACGGGTTCCATTATACAAAAAACTAAATTCACCAATTGTCCACTATTTCAGTATGGTTAAGCTATCCGTTAGAACAGGGCTGATGTTCAAAACAATTAAATCGTGTCGGTTACCACTTTAAGGCTTTTTTCGTTTAGTACATCATAAGGAAAATATTTTTCCACCAATTAAAAAAATTCCCGGAAAAGGGTATTTTAGTTTATTTTGCCTTTGAATCCGCAATTTAAGTATTTTCTCGGTTTTTGGACGAAATCTAACATCACTTTGACAACTTCAGGGCACTCACTAAAAAATAAGCACGTCATTTAATATGAAGCAGAAATCATAACCCTCAAGCGTCATCTGTATATTAACATGCTATGCTGATAAGATAATGCTATGTATCGTCTCAAGAAATTTTGATTCGGCATCCAATGTCAATGTCAACTCCACGAACTTCAAGAAAACAAAAACATGATGATCTGTAAATTAAAATACTAACAAAATATCAAATAAATAATCAGTCAATTCACATACCTAATTCACGTACTACCGGTATGATGATTTCAGATTTTTTACCAAGCAAATTGCAAGTTAATCCGAGTAATCAGGATTTAAAAACAACCCTGAACACCAGGAGTCAGCACCCGAGCAGATTTACAGCTCGGAAACACGAAAACTTTATCTGCTTGGGCGATCAGATCGGATTTTTTTCAAATTTTAATCTGAACCGAACAAGAACCGATCGCATTTTCCCGATTTATCGGAAATATATGATAGTTTTGGATAGTTTTTTTTGAGCAGGTGAAAACATCCAAGAAATCCGAACCAATCACCTTCGAGCAGATCATGAACAAATTTTTTTAAATCTCGATCGAACCGATCATTAACAAAAGCATATTTTCTGTTCGAGCAGATTCTACCAAACCGATCATTAACATATTTTAGCTCAAAATTTCTGAACTAAACATGAACATAAAAACTCGCTCGGTTTCCGATAACATTAAAAACTGCAAAACCTGTCACAAATGCCAACTGAGATTATGAAGAACAAGAGTGAATCTGAGCAACAATTTCATTTAAAAGTATAAAACATTCATATGATACCCTTAATTCTTAGAACTCTCAATCAATTTTATCAATATATCGTCAATTCAAGTAAAAATATGACTTTCGAAATATCAGATGTCAATTGAAACTGATCTGAGTGCATAATTGGTTTCTATTTTTTCGAACACGGGTGATCAACTTGAAAATTCACATTTTGTGCATATTACACTCAAACATTGCTAAGGCTTGTAGAAGTTTTACACCTACAGCCTTATTTTATAGCAAGAAAAATAAAATTGAGCTTTTTGGAATACTGATTTAAGAGAACAAAGCTACCAATTCTAGAAGTAAAAATTTTAAAAAATCTAAAATTGATTAAAATTCGATAAGGGTCTTTCATTGTCAAGTATAACCGGCTAAAGAGTGATTCGTGTGGTCATATTAGAGTTTGTGAATAATCATTGATAATGGTTTCAATTAAAATTCTAACCTAAAAAGAGTTTTTTCTCAAATTGCCGCGAATGTTTTTAAGCAAAAAACATGTCGATAGATATAAAACCCTTGGATCCATCATAATCGAGTCAATTTCCAGAAATGAGTTTTTTATATATATTTTTGGTAAATCTTACGTTGGGTCAGTTTTTTGGGGATTTTGGAGCAGACTTTGGGGAAGATTATGATATTGAAAATGCATATAATTCGGACGAAGATCTCTTTTTCACAGCAAGAGGAAAACGGAAACAAAATCAACTTAAATATGGATGTGATGAAAATCAATGTGAAACTATTTCTGATCCGTGTGATCCAAATGCAGTTTGTGTCAATAAATGCGCTGGCTATACATGTCAATGCTTCGTAGGATTTATTAAAGAAGGGAAGAAATGTATCGAAATTTGTGACGAAAATGAGGAAAGTTGTTCATTATAACTTTTTGTCAATTCATTATATGTTTAATTTTATTGGCATCTCGAAATTTTTAATCTCTTCTGAATATTATCAAGTTAGGTGAAGACTCTTCACTGAAAAGGCAAACTTTCTTCACATATTTTTAATTTGAGTGCAGATTGTGAAAAATGAAACTTGGTAAAAACATAAAAATTCTGATGCCAGAACAATTTGTAGCTGAGGTTAATTACAAAAATTATTTTGATTATACGATTGTATATAATTTAGAGCTAGAGAGAAATGTATATGAAAATTCAAATTACTATCTTGACATTGGTTTTATATTGACCAATACTCATGATTGAATGTTTGAAATATAAAAATAAATTAATCATTTTGAAAAAAAGAGACCCGAATAGGCCGAAGGCAGTTAGAAAATTTTTATAATTTTGAATCTTCAGAAGATAAGCCCGAAGGCCGATAAAGGAGGTTTCAAATATATTATTTTCAGAACCATTAGCTCAAATCCGCTGAAAAGTCACAGATGGTGATTTTAAATTTATAATTAAATTATTGATATAAAACCACTTTTTATTGGCTTCTGGCCGATTTTGGATTGATTATTTTTTAAAAATAGCAAAAGATATAAACTCCCAATTTTTTGATCTTCGGCCGCTTTGAAGTTCATTTCCGAAAAAAATCTGTATCTATCGTCCTTCCGATTAAAAGCTTATCTGTTACAATATAAATAATATGAATCCAGACTTTGGGCGATTTAGGCCTCATGTTGTTAAAAAAGGTATAATAAATATAAAGTTCTCATTTATCAGCTAACGGCTGATTTGGCCAACTCATGCTGTATTTAAACTCCTTATTGATCAATTTTTTGATCAATTTGAGGCCTATCTCTGTGAAATTTGATAGATAATATAAAATTCCCTATATTGGCCTTCGGCTGATTCAAGATTTTTTTCCAAAAAAAAAAGGTATAACTAAATCGTTATTTATCCGCTTTCCGATTTGAGTTTTGTTTTAAAAATTGATTGATATTAACCCCCATTTATCGGCATTGGGCCTATTTGGGCCGAATTTCTTCATAAATAAATTACAAATATAAAGTTCCCATCTATCAGCTTACGGCCGATCTTGCCCACCCCTGGTTTATATAAATTCCCCATTTATCACTCTTCGGTTGATTTGGTGAAATTAGATTAACTATATAATACCTTTTTATCGGCCTTCGGCTAATTCGAAGTTCATTTTTTTAAAAAATTCAAATGAACTACCCATTTATCGAACTTTTATCGATTTGAGGTGTATTACAGTATAGTAAATCAATAGTTTATATAAAGGCTTATTTTTCGGTCTGTGGCCAATTTGAGCTAATTTTATGAAAAAATAATTCTTTTGAATATCAAGTTCTCATGCATCAGCTTTTCCCCGATTCGGCTGAACCCTGGTTCAGGTCACTTTTAAGACAAAAATTATATGGATTGCAGACCCTCAGAGGACATATCCTGAATATTTGAAAAATGCAGTATCTGAGCATTTAATTGTTCGATCCTTAACAGAGCTGACCAATGAAATCGGCCTATTCTGCTTACCAGGGTTATGATTTGGTGCGAGTATCCCGCGTTGTTTGTATCATTTAAATATTCAGGATCTGTCTTCTGAGGGTCTGTTATTCATATACTAAAACATGTATTTGACGCGAAAATATTTTCCCAATGCCGATTTCGGCCAATTCAATATCCAATTTATCATTTACATAAATGAGTGATATTGACTTGAATGGTGAAAAAGTTTTGTTATTTTAAATAAACAATAAAACAGTGCGAAACAGGAAATCCTTGTGGTCCCTTTGCCACTTGTAACAATTCATGCTCCGGATTCGAATGCATTTGTGATGAAAATTATTTTATGGTTGATGGCGACTGTGTCCCAGATAAAATTTGTGACGAAGAACAATGTTTGATACAAGATATTTGCCCAGCTAATTCACAATGTAATGAAAAATGCAACATGTACGAATGTATCTGTGATTCAGGATTCTCTATTGAAGGACTCGATCACTAATTTGAAAGATACACAATACATTTTTCAAGTTTTTCAGGGATTATCAGGTCAAATCTGATTAACCGCAAAAAAAATTTCAATTTAATACCTATTTTGACCAATGTGACCCAAAATCTACTTATCGCAGTTTAACATTTAAGAGGGTCGGTGCTATTTGACAGATTTGCACATTTTCAATTTTCTTTCTCATGATGGTCAACTTTTTGCCATTTCGGAATTTTTGAAAATGTTATTAAAATGTAAGGTGTCACCTTTGAGCGTATTTCGTTTGATCTGATTTTTTTCAGATCTATAATTATTACTTAATAAATCGCTTTTAGAAAACACAGTCAAAAAACTGGAGATTAAGTTGAAGGCGTCAAAATTAAGGTAAAATAATTTTTAATTTTTATTAATTAGTAACCGGAAAAAACGGTCCCGACCACAGAATTCTATTTATTTTATTTGGTTGCATACTATTTCCACGTCAAAATCGGAAATTTAAAATTTCCTAGAAATACGACAAAAAAACAAATTTTGGTACATCGTGTGAAATATTTTTTTCATGAGATGATTGAAATGAATTGAATTCGGTGGTCGGGACGGCTGTAAAATTTGGCAAGTTTAAATGAAATATTTTTTTTTCATTTATGATTAACGAGGAACTCAACCTATTTCTCCCAAACCGTAGATTCGTTGCAAAAATTATGTTTCAGAGCGAAGAAAGACGACGAGGAAATATTTGAAAAAAATAAAAGGTGGTATTTGCGATATTTTCAGCCGGTGATTTCAGAAAAATAAGTTTGAAAAATTTTCAACAAGAAATGAGGAAAACTTTCAAATATTTCCAAATATTTTTGACTAAAAATCACAAAACCATGTCATATGATTTTTCAAAGAGCATATAAAAATATGTGGTCACCTACGCGAAAAGTTAAAGTGGGTATTTTAAAAAGTGTTTTTTGTTGATTTGAAACAAATAATGAAAAAATGGAACACAAGAAAAAAATTCGAAGTCAAAATTTTGTAAAAAAACAATAATACGAAAATTCTGTAGTCAAAAAAGTTGCCTGAATTATAAAACATTACTCTGATGGTATATTGAGGGAAATATATTAACCCAGTTAAAAGTTTTTCAATAAGAGCCAATATCCGTAGCTGTCAAATAGCACCGACTCCATTAAGCGCCAAAGTGTATCGTTCCTTCAAGGTTTTTTTCGTTCAAGTTGTAAGATTTTGATATTGAAAATAGATTGTCGAATAAGGAGGGTTCTTTTTACTATATTTGACCAATTGACGAAATTAATGGTTACGGAACTCATTTTTAAAACCCCATAACTGAATAGAATTCCCATCGAATGCTTTAATAAAAATTAAAAGCATGAGAATATTCATCCTGACTGGATGCATTTTATTACTTTAATTTTTTTCCGACTCTCCCTCTAGTTGTCAAAATCACAATTAAATATTTTTAAGCAAGAGTTTGTAATTGATGTTATCATTGTGAAACCATTGAATTTCAAAAAAATTTCTTATAAGCAAGATTTTTTTCTGATAAAAATCGAAAAAAGCTTTTTCCAAGAACAATTCAATTTGTTTGACAAAATAAGTTCTCCAAATAATCGGCACTTACAATACAATCTGTGAGCTTCAGTTTTCTAATGCAAAAGGTGCGTCATCAAACTTAGGTAGAGTGGAGCACACACTTCAAACTCAATTTTATTTTTACCGGTAGGGGTGTCGCGCGCCCGACGTTTGTATTATATGAGTGTGGTGTACTGGCAGTCTGAGCGTGATTATGTATAGCTGCCTTTACAGTATATACTATAAAACTTAGTTAATATTTTAAAGCTTAATATAAGCTTAAACTTTAAAAACCATTTTTATAATGATTATATGTTGAAAAAACTCTAATAAAGGCTTAATTTTCTAGAAATTAAATTATTTGAATGAATAAATTTTTATTGACAAAGTAATAAATTTAAAGTAATGAAAGTTCAGATAGAAGATTATCTTTTTGAATTTGAAATTCTACAGATAATTCTGGAGTATAAGTTGAAAAAAATTAACTTTTTTCCAAATTTCATGAAATAAATTATGCTAAAAGAAGATTTACAATCCAAATTAAAAGATGATCAACAATTTTGAGAATTTTTCCGTGACGATTTTTTGTGAGAGCACTTCGCCAATTTTGAGGATTGTTTCCAGTTATTTGAAAATCGTAGTCTCTGTTGTAATCGCTCTTGAATTTGTGTAGAGTTCGACAGCATTTGTGAAATGAGATATGGCCAGTCGAACAAATATCTTTTAGTTTTCTGTTGATTCGTTCCAGCGGATTTGTCGTTAGATCAATCATTTTTGTAGATGTTATTTGATTGAAATAATTCCAATACATCGGTTGAAATAAGGCATCTGCATTAAAATAATTTTTGCACAAATAATTACGAAAATGTTCAAAGTTTAATTGTTGATCAGCTGGTAAAATAGGCAGAAGCTCAAAACGCATGTGGGCAATAAGATTAATTAAGCAATCACTTTCGACATGAAAAATGCCTTGTAAAATTTTCCATAAATCTCTTAAAATTTTTGATTGATTGAAAAAAAATTTACCGAATAATCCAGTGATTTTTTTGAAAAAACTTCAAACAATGTGGATAGTACATGGCTCTATATTTGGATCTGAAAAAGCAAATTCGACCGCTTTTATCATTCAAATTTCGCCGTCTAACTTAAATCCGAAAAACAAACTATTACAGATAAAAGGGAACTTTAATGAGTGATTGCCCGGGGTAACTTTAACAGATAATTTCTCATTTTTTTTCAATTTGAGAATTCTCTTTCTTGTAACTTATGTCTGTTTTTTGTATTTTAAAAACAGACGTAACTTAAATTTCATTATGAAGGGAGTACTGGTCGAATTTAGAGACTCGATTATAAAATTTTCCGTAGATTATCTTCAAAATGAACTTCTTCAAAATGAACTATAACAGATAAAGGGTAACTATAACAGAGTTACTACTGTAGTTGTAATTAAAAGCGCATTCAACAAGTAAACTTGATGAATCAAACGTTTCAAAAAGTCAAAATACAAACTTGTCAACCCCACCTCAACGGTTGAGTGACGTATCATCATCGTGATCAAAAGATCGAGACGGACCCTGAGTCGAACTTTTATAATAAAATTCACGGGATTTTTTTTCTTGTCTCAAAATTCATATAATTTTTTTGGATACAAATTTGTGATCACTTACAAAGGTGATAAATGTTGCGATTCTGACCAGTGTTCAACAAACCAATATATGTCTAATTGTCCAGCTAATTCTGCATGCATAAATGATTGCGAGTCTTTCCATTGCAAATGTGACGCCGGTTTTGAAATGATAAATGGCTCATGTGAAGAAATTTGTGATGAAAATCAATGTTTTGACCCAAATTCTTGTCAAGCTAATTCAGAATGTACCGATCTTTGTCAAAATTTTGAATGTACTTGCAATGCAGGATATTTCATGGAAGAAGACGACTTATGTTGTGACACGAAACAATGTGATTTGTTTGATAACTGCCCAGCCAACTCAATTTGCAATGAATTATGCGAAGGCAAAGGGACGAAATTTATAGAGCTAATTTGAAAACTTTGGGGCTTCCTATTTTATTTTTGGGCAATTTTTAGACTTATTCTATGTTATGTTATTTTTATTCTGACTAAAGTGGACCCAAGGAATCTCATGGCGACATTTTTTCATATGCCAAACATTCTAGATAAAATTAGTAATTTTATAAATTTGAATAATTTTTTGATTCAAGGGGTGTGCATGGCTGATTTGAAATTTTTGCGGTGATACTTTTGTTAATTATTTTTTAATAAATGTTGATAACCGGCTTTCAAATATTTATTTCTTCCAAGTTTACATTTTGAAATGTTTCAAATCTATGGCTAGAATTCGAAATATGATTTTTTTAAATTTATTTCAATAAAATTAAAGAGAAAATCTTAAGTTTCTAATCATCACTAAAATAAAGATGACAATTGACTGATCAAAAATGTTTATCGCCATGACGCGCTACTTCGAAATTTTTAACCTATGGTCGTAAAATACAAGGCAATAACTTTATTATGTTGTATAAATTTTTCAATCAATTTAGGGTTTTTGTTTTTCAGCTAAACACGTTTTTTAGCTCTTGTATTGAAAATTTGATCAAACAATGTCGAAAATAATGACCTTCAATTAAGGACCACCACCCCATGTAGTGAATTTGATGAGATAAAATGTCATGGAATTCACGCTAACTTTCTAAAAAAATGATATTTTCTAACGAACATTTAAAAAAATTAAATCAACTGAATTTGCCAATTTCAACCCCTTGACAAGGACATGAATGCATTTGCAATAATGAATTAGACATGGTAGATGGAGAATGTTGCGACCAGGACGAATGTAGCGAAACCGATACTTGTATGGAAAATTCATTTTGTGTTAATCAATGTTCAGGATATAGCTGTGAATGTAATAAGGGCTATCTACTTAATTCTGAATCAGGTCTAGTTCTAAAAAAATCAAGATTGATTTAGTTTGACTAAGCCAAATTTCCATATTTTTTGATTTATCCCATGGCTTTTACTTTTCAAAATTATTTTTTTCCACATTTTCAACCTTGACTTTTTAATTTTTCATCATTGACCTCTTATCTCACCCTGAATAATTGATCAGTGTACTCAGCATTTCAACCGAACTCTAACAAGTGTCGATTGGCACTCAATAACTTTTGATCGCTTCACCAGGGGTCGACCCCAAGCTTTTTTTTATTTGACGATCAAATATTTTCATGAGCTTTTGATATTAATAAATTATCAACGCAAAAAATGTTTTAAAATTGCGAAAAAAAGAATTCACGTTTCAAACAAAGAAAGAAAAATAATTATCTGTCCAAAAGATAACGCATTGTTTAGAACTTCCGCAATATGAATTTTATAAAATTCGTGCTTATTTTTCGTTTAAAAAACCTCCTGAGAACACGGGTAAACCATATCAACGTCATTCTGGAACAAACAAACTTTTTTGAACTGTTAAACAGGAAATTGTGATGAAATTTGCGATGAAGGTCACGAATTGAATGGTGATAATGTCTGCGTTCCAATCTGTTCAGAAAACATGGAACTCAATGCAAGCAATATTTGTGTGCCAATCTGCACAGAAAGCGAACAACTCAATATCTTGAATATTTGTGTGCCAATTTGTGCAGCAAATGAAGAATTGAACATTTTAAACATATGTGTGCCCATTTGCACAGACGATGAGGAGCTTAACCAGAATAATATTTGTGTACCAGTTTGTGCAGAAAATGAGGAATTGAATATTTTGAATATATGCGTGCCAATTTGCACAGAAGGCGATGAGCTCAATGCAGATAGTATTTGTGTACCAATTTGTGCAGATATTGAGGAATTAAATATTATGAATATATGTGTGCCAGTTTGCACAGTAGCCGAGGAGCTTAATGAAAATAATATTTGTGTGCCAATTTGTGCGGAAAATGAAGAGTTGAATATTTTAAATATATGTATGCCAGTTTGCATAGAGGGTGAAGATCTTAACGAAATTAATTTGTGCGTTCCCATTTGTGCAGAGGGCGAGCAATTAAACGAAATGCACATTTGTGTGTCAATTTGTTCTGAAGGAGAGGAATTAAATACTTTAAACATTTGTGTACCAATTTGTACAGAAAACAATGAACTGAACGCCGAAAGTATTTGTGTGCCAGTTTGTGAAGAAACGGAAGAATTGAACATTTTGAATATATGTGTGCCAATTTGTGAAGAAAATGAAGAACTGAACAAAAATAATATCTGTGGACCTATTTGTGCAGACGGAGAAGAACTCAATGCGAGTAATAAATGTGTTTCAGTTTGTGTCGAGGGCGAGCAATTGAATCAAAATAATATTTGTGTACCAATTTGCGCACAAAACGAACAATTAAACGAGAATTGCCACAAACGAACAATTAAACGAGAATAATCTTTGTGCTCCAATTTGTGTTAGAAGGCGCACAAATAAAGAGTATGGTTTGTGCATATCAATTTGTGCAGATGGCCATGAATTAAACGAAAATGACATTTGTGTAGCAATCTGTGCAGAAGGCCAAGAAATGAACGAAAACGATCTTTGTGTCTCAATTTGTGCAGATGGTGAAGAATTAAATGCGGATAATATTGTGTGCCCAAATTGTGCAGAGGACGAAGAATTAAACGTAACCAATATTTGTGTTCCAGTTTGTGAGTCAGAGGGCAAAGAATTAAACGTAACAATATTTGTGTTCCAGTTTGTGCAGAGGGCGAAGAAACTAACTGAGGGTTATATTTGTGTGCCAATTTGTGCAGAGGGCGAAGAACTAAATGCGGGTTATATTTGTTGTCCCAATTTGTGCAGAAGGCGAGCAATTTGCGCACAAAACGAACAATTGAACGAAAATAATATTTGTGTTTCAATTTGTGCAGAAGGCGAAGAAATCAATGAATATGGTTTGTGCATATCAATTTGTGCAGATGACCATGAATTGAACGATAATGACATTTGTGTCTCAATCTGTGCAAACGATGAACAGCTTGATGAAAATAATTTGTGCCATTCAATTTGTGAAGAAGGAGAAGTTATCGATGAAAATGGAAACTGTGTTTCAAATTGTGATGCTGATCAGTGCAGTGAAGGAGGTTTTTATATTTAACAAATTTGACATTAATTTTCAGCATTTTTATAATTCGAATTTCAGAAAAATTATTGGTGTAGAATTTTGTGAGATTAAATTTCGACTTTCATAGAACAAAATGGCAATTCGCAGTCACATGATCTATCTCCAATGAGTTAATAATTGAATCTTCAGCAAAATTTCTATTTTTCACAAACAATTCTAGAATATTTTAAATTTGACAATCACCGAAAAAATACAAGCATAATTGATATTGATTATTAAACGCGCATGAATTATTTTATATACGATTACTTCGCACCTTTCAAGCGGGTTGGCAGTTGAAATTCAAAATAGTAAAAAAGCCAAAAATCCATATTTCATACCTTTTAACAACTGAGTTATCTCTGTATTCCGGATTGTCGAAGGAAACGACACATAAAAGTATAAGTTTCTGTGCTTAATTTTTAAAGAAAAAAGCTTTATAATGAATTAGAGAAATAAATTCGAAAACGTTCGTATATACAGCAGGGTCCGGCGGATAGGTAAAACCCACGCAAAAACCTACGTAAGCCTCCGCAATCGCCCACGCAT
>SCLH01000046.1:948418-963286 GCA_004367855.1 Oikopleura vanhoeffeni | reverse complement strand
GTGATTGGCTGTCTAGCTGTTGTTCTTTTTTCTTTTGAAACCCAAATTATTTTTTTCGATCTTGATAAATAGATATTTTCAGAGTTTTCATTTTGGATTTTAATAGAATTTTTAATCTTCATAATTTGTTTTTTAATTAAATAATTTGCCGCGATAGTGCTTAGAGCAGAGTTCAACTGGGTGACGAAAAAATAAATCCGTAAGTTGTTCACTATTTTCGAAAAAGATTTTTTTTTCATTTTTTTGGTGTTTAGGAGCCTAAAATGGAAGTTTTCAAACCAGCGATTAAAATTGGCATGAAATGTAAAAANCGCATCTGAAAAAACAATATAATTATGATTTTTTTTAAGAAGTATGCCGAAAACAAAAGCAACGAAAAAAGGGATCAAGCCGTCTGTCAAGTTGGATAACGATATTGATGAAAATGAAGGGCTTTTAACTAGTGTTGATTTGACTATCAAAACTTTGCAGTCCATTAAAAAAACTGTAAGTTTGATTCGTTCTATCGATGCTTTCATTTCAAAAATAATAAAATTGTGACGATAAAAAAACCAGCCGTTTTTCACTTTTAAATAAAAATTATTAGATGTACGCAGCAGCCAAAATATCGGTTTTGTTTTCTGCCGATAAATTATATTTTTTGTGAAATTGTGTAATATTATTTTAAGTATTTCGATATTTTGCCTGTGAAAAGTTTTTATGATTTTTTTCGGATGCAAAAAAATGACAACGGTCTGGTTTGTCGGCAGCTTAAGCCGCTGGCTCACATTTAAAAAATCATATAGATAAATTTCCAACGGTGTAGGCTGCAGATATGTGAACTTTTTTTGGCAGTTTTTGATCAAAACGCGAAATCTCACTTCCGGGAAGTAAGATTTCACATTTTTTAGATAGCATATTTTTGAAACTTTTATCTTTAGATTAAAAAAAATACAAAAAGCCTCAAGGACTCCACCTCGTTTCGAAAGACTCCATTTAACATCAAGAAAATGGATCACGAAAATATTCTTGAGGTTAAAAATAGCTTCAAAAAAGTTTTCGACCGGATGGAGACCCTGAAAATTGGCATGATAGAGTTTACTGCAGAAAATTCGAGTGGCTTTTGGAAAAGTCAATTTTGTGCAGGAGATCTTTTTGGTCAAAAGCAGCCACTTTTGCTCGATTTTGACGCATCTGGTTTTATTCAAGCTAGAAAGACTGGGAATGAGGTAGAGTTTCTGGGAGTCATTGATGCCAAAATGTTGAACGCTATCGATCGTGCACGAGGTGACTAAAATATTCATTGTTATTTTTTTAATGATTTCTAATAATTTGAGAAAAAAACTTAAATTTTTTAATTTACGATAATGCTGGTTAAAACACAATTTTTTTACAATTAATAATTCGAGTTTAATTAGTAAATTTAACTCGTAGGGTGCCAGAAAAACTTTCGCGCGGTTGACTTTATTCTGATTTATTTTTTTAGTTATTGTCGGCAATATCTCCGCCCAATTGCCAAAAAAATTCAAGAAAAATACCACAGAGATAATTGGTGACGTTCTTGTTTTATCACCAGAATCTGGCTTGATTGACCCAGCCGCCTCACTCAGCGCAATTTGTCGTCTTTTGAACAAACGTGATCCTGTTTTGAAGGCTGAAAATGCAAAGGCGTGTCTTGGGAAATTTCTTGAAATTATGTCATTTATCGATGGGACCGTTTCTGATATAAACCTTATGCTACATGATGTTTCGGTCTCCTTAAAAAATGTCACACATTTCCTGGCTGTTATTAACAAGGTGTGTTTTTCAAAAAAAAATAGACAGTAATTTTTTTGCCTCAATTGATACTGAAAATTTATAGAATTTTCTTTATAATTTTGTCTGAATTGGTACTCAAAAACGACAACGGCTCCGAAATTGCTGGGAAAAACCGATAGTCTATTATTCTCTCTTTTGATAAAAGTGAGCTTATAAACATGTGGTCGCCTAAAACTTTTATTTTTGAATAGATATGTAACAAAAAAAAACATTTTATCAAATAAAGAGATGGAATTTCGAAAATTTGATTTTCGTCTGTGTTGATGCTCAAATAACAAATTTGTTGTACATTTATTTATATTGTTGAATTTATTTTTTTTTGCAAAACTTGAAAAAAAGTATAGACTAGATCTCTCGGCATTAGAAGTG
The DNA here is from genome assembly GCA_004367855.1 of Oikopleura vanhoeffeni. Taxonomy (NCBI): domain Eukaryota; kingdom Metazoa; phylum Chordata; class Appendicularia; order Copelata; family Oikopleuridae; genus Oikopleura; species Oikopleura vanhoeffeni. The sequence goes on along the minus strand of SCLH01000046.1, from coordinate 961,120 downwards.
GACAAGCAAAATGCTGGCATGATGCTGAACTGTGCTTTCAGAACTTGCTCAGTTGCGAAAGGTGATGATTCAGAAATACAAAATTTTGAGATACTAGAGGGTTTTCGTTTGGAAAAAATGGCTAAGCTACTGTCTTCTGTTGGGATAACTGCCGATATCAGCTTGTCACCTTTCTTACTTAATTTGAAAATAAGCGACCCTAAAAGACTTTCTGTGCTTGACGAGACCGTTCCGACTGATTCTGTTTTCAATTTAAAACCATTTGAAAAAAAATCTAATTTGAATTTGACTGATTCAGTAAATTCTTCAATCGGATCAGATTTTAGCGTTGATGAAAGTGTGAAAATGAAAATTAACTTCGGAGCGGTCTCTTCAGAGTTAAATACAGTCGATCTTATAAATCGAAGCGCAACGGTATCAGATTCCACTTTTCCCCAACCTGATACAATCCCTCGCCCGATGGTCGAATCGGAATCTGTTCGATCAATTTTATTTCCAGCAAAATTAAATTTTTTTAGTTCCAAACCCGATGAGGATGACCGTAGTTTTTCTGAATTTGTCGAAAAAAATCGTAGGCGTCGAACTTTTTCGTCTCCTTCATCAGGGCCTTCAGGGGTTAAAAGAACACGTTGTACATCAGAGGGGGTTGTTTCTGCTATGTGTACCAGTTTCAAAGAACCTCTGGCTAAAAAAAGTAAAAAGCGACGGTTTTCATCAAAAATACCGTTGGTCACGGGGTCGCTCGGCCAGCCATTGGTTAATAAAAACCTACTCACTACTTTCAACCTACCGGATTTGGAACCACTTCCTACATTAACAGATTTTCCTTGTGAATCTGAGACATCATTCCCAAATAACTTGACCATTATAAAAAAATAATCCAATTTTTTTTTAGATTTTGTGCCCATATTTTTTTCAGCCCCCTTTGACCTCACACCTACTCTCATGCTATTTTGATAACAACTGCCAAAGTGTTCACAGTATAATAAAATTAAATAAATATTTATTGATACAATACTACATTTTAGTCTGATTGGTCCAAACCGATATTTTTTGAAGAAAATGCAGGCATACCAGAAATTTAGACAAGAGAATCCGCTAAAACGGAAACATTTAACAAAACGCTTTTTTTTCATTTTGTAAGGCATTTTTGGGATTTAAACGATTTTTTGAAAAATTTAGGTAAAAGAGTTTTTTCGTGCTATTGTTTGTTTATTTTTAGACGAATCGGGTCATAAGGGGACCCTTTGTAGAGCGCCTGTTACACCCTTGGGGTCATATTACAATACCTTCTATTTACATTTTCAGTGAAAAAGATCCATTTTTTTGAGAAGTGGCTGTCACTGGCTATGAAACTTCAACTTATTTTTGATAAAATTTATACTCGTAGGTTTAATCCTACGAGTCAACCAATAAAAATTAATCTAAGTTATCACTCATAATAAAAATAAGGAAGCTTTAAGAGTAAAAACTTTTAGTCTAACTGAGGGCCTATTAAAAAAAAGTTTGATCTTATTTGTTCAACGTCATCATTTAGCCAATTTGTCCTATTATTAATAGCTGCATAAAAATAATTGCTCATGAAATTAGACTCCAGTATTATCTGCCGACTTATAAAATTGTAATTTGACTCTAGTGAAAAATTTTCCGATCTTAAATTTGAATTTTTGAGGTTCATAAATCCGTTTGTCTGATAGTATTGATTATTCAATGAGCAATTTTCACAAATAGAATTATGAAATTCATTGTGCTGACATAATGAAAACAAGAAGTTTTTCAATATTTTACCAAATTTTTTTGTACCAAGGTGACATTTAACCTGTGCAGGCAGTCGGTTAAACTGCTCCAACCAAATAGCAGGAGCTGTAGTGAAATAATCGGAAGGCATTTGGCTATAAATTCTAGGTCTCGGATTCAAAATTGGAATAATATTTGACATTTCGACTCTTGAGCGCCCACTGTACTCTAGGCATTTTAACACATTAAGAAATTCCCAAATCGGTATAGGCCTTAAAAGTACCGTATTCAGTCGTGTAACTATATTAAGCGTATAGTTGTTTTCAAATGATAACATTGAAGACCGGTTTAACAGTTTCCACTGTGGAACAAAAACGTAATGGTTATCTGCAACAAATTTTTCAAGCCTCGTTGTAAATCTCACTCTTAATGTACTATTAATCACTGCGTTGTACGATCTACAGTAGTCTCGACCAGGTTTTGTGATATACTGGAGTCCGTGGGCCATACTTCCGTACAAAAAACTCAAAACCAAAACTCGACAAAAGTCTTTATGACATTTTTGTACGTATCGTTTGATTAGAGAGCATCTTGATTTTATTTTTGATAAAAAATGGTCAAATTGAGGTTTAAACTGTAGCGCGGAGTCTAGTCTTATTCCTAACATATTTATTTCAGGAACTTTTTTCAATATTTCATTATTTATATTAAGAGTCAAATTACTATTGGGTCGGGTTCTATTTCGTTTGATAACTGTAAAAAACGTTTTTTTTGCGTTTATTTTTAATGAGTATTCTTGACAAAAACCAACAAAACAATTAAGTGAGTTTTGTGCTATTTGTATATGCTCCTGATCAGTTGAGGCCGATACTGCGATATTATTGTCATCGGCAAATGTGTACATCATTTCGCCAAAAATATTATCATGTGTTCTGCTCATCAAAAGCAAAAATAATAGTGGTGACAATGCCGATCCTTGAGGATAGCCTCTTGGGGCTGTGATAAATGGTTTAGATGTTTCGCCATGGGCTTCGATGTAAACCTTAGATTGTGCTAAAAAACTCCTCAAAAAACGTAGGGCCATCGGTGAAAAAGTTTTTTTCATACATTCTATAATCAAATCAACTTCCGATGACCCAAAGGCATTTGAAAGATCAGTCGCGCAAATAGACTGAAAGTTATTTTTTGGATCTTTTAAAATAGAAATTCTTAACTTATTTACTAGACTACCGATCGACCGGTTGCGCAAAAACCCGCCCTGATTTTCGTGAAGTGTGCCTAATTCTAGTGAACGTTTCATCATTTGCAGCGCAAAGACTTTTTCCGTTAAAGTTGCAATACAGCTGGTGATCAAAATAGGCCTGAAATTGTCGACACATGTGGTGTCTCCCTTTTTATGTACTGCTATGCCTTTGAGGGTACGAAAAGCTTGAAGATAATCACCACTGTAAAAAATGCCATTGAGTAGGTTATTTAAGCTTTCAATAGTTTTTCTGCCCATTTTTTTTAAAAGTTCTCTCGATGCCCCGTCGATGCCTTTGGCGTGACCTGAACCTTTATTGCTCATAATTGAGCATAAAATGTCGAGATGCTCTAGATTACAACCTACGCGAAGTGGCAATTCTAGACAGAAGTAATTTGCTGTTGACTGGTTAAAATTCTGTATATATTCGTTGTGGTCAGAAGTTGGACAATTAAATGACTTTTCACAGTAATCAAAACTTAATTTTTGAAATTTTATACAAAAATCTGTTTTGTCTAATTGTTCCGATAACTTTTCATTTGTGCCTTTAAAAATGTCAAATGTGCTCCATGCTCCCCTTTGCGACTGAGTGCGTTCAGTTGCTGAGCGTATTTTTATTTGTCGTAAACATTTTTTTCGCTCTCTCGAAGCCTTTTTAGCAAGATTTCGATATTCTAAAAGCTGTTGGCATTTTTTTCCGAAAATAAATCGCATTTTTTTAATCTTAATGCGTAATTTATGAAATTTATCAGAAAGGGAAAAACGGCTGTCACCAGTTTTAGTTAAGGAGGTCCTCTCTGGCATAACAAAGTCGCACATAGTAATTAATTTTTGATAAATTTCTTCGGTAACAATATTTTTATTATGTTCCCACGAGCTATTTAGGTGATCCAGATCACTTTCTGTAGTCGTTTCCCACAATTTTAAATTTTCATATTTGAGAGTCAAATTTTCAGTGTCACTTATTTTTGAAAAAGGTCGATTTTTGTAGATTTTTCCACGACTCTTAATAAGTCTTCTAGGTGGTTTTTTATAACTATGCTGTAATTCGAAAAAAATTGGGTAATGATCAAGGCCTGCCATAACTGAAACGTAATCAACTGTTGGGTCAATTATTTCGATCTCAGGTGTTGAAAGCAGCATATCTGTTGTAGTGAGAGTATTATGTATACTAGAAACGTGTGTTTTTTTGCCCTCGATTGAATTTATTAAAGGACTTCTCGAGAAAAGTTCTGTAAGTTGGCGCTCATTACTGTCTCGGAATTTACGACCTGACTTTTGTTGAAAATCAAAATTAAAATCACCCATGTAAATATGACGCTTTTTTGGATTTTTTAGAAGATCAGTTAATTTTTTGAAATATTTATTTCTGCTAATCATCGCTGACTTATCAACGAATCTGTCGGACATTTGTCCCGGACTGCGATAAACCTGAATGATCGTTACTTTTTCTGTTGATTTTTTACCAAGGTTAAGTTTTATACTACTACAATTTATAAAAGGTTCACTGTAGCTCAAATTTTGTTTAAAGTGTTTTTTTGATAAAAAACAAGATGTAATTTCATCTCCGAGTCCGTTTTCCCAATAATCATATCCGTTTGGTATATCAATTTCTACATCTTTAGATAAATACATTTCACCTAACCCTATTATGTCAAATTCAGGGTAAAAATTTGTAATGTCAAAAAAAATATCTGTGTTTTTCGTGCAAAATTTGAAAGGAATATTAATAGTACAGATTTTGAGAGTGGCATTAGCAACTGTTATTTCATTTTTGTTGAAATTTTTAGGAAAATTTGTCTCAGATATTGGTTTATTAGTTCTTATAATAGAACTACCGTCAATCCACGTGGCTGTTCTAAAATCAAACGTATTGTAGTTAGAAGAATCGTAGGTTACATTTGTTAAATTTGTAGTGGTACATTGTGGTGCGTGGGCGTCAACCTGTGCTCCTGATTCGCGCGCAACTTCTGGAACTGATTCGTAACTCTCAGAAGGGCTGGCTATATTTGCTTTGCAATTTAATTTTGGAATAAATGGTTCAAATGTATTCGACTCGCTCGCTAAAGCATGTCCAAGTTTTAAACTCTCGGAAGAGTCATGCAAAAAGTTTGATTTTGGAAATTGGGAATTTTTATCATTTAAGTTCAAAGCGTGGGCGTTTTTAAAGTCTTGCGATTCGTTACTTTTTGATAAAATAAACTCATCTGAGGGGTATAATATGTATTTTTTTGGAAAAATTAATGTTTTGCATTCAGACAAAGTTTTTAATTCATTTTTGTTCAAGTCTCTTGCATCGATAGTTAAATAGTCATTTTCTGAGCTATAACTCAAGTTAACCGGACAGAACGTGAGCAAACTCACAAGAAAGGTTTTTGGAAAATTCCTCGATGGCTCCAGCATTCTCAAAAGAACCGTATTTTGCCTCTATTTCATGGTCGCAATCAAAATGTATCTTCTCCCTGAATTTCAAATTTACACATTCCAAACCAACATGAATGTGTAGCTGATGATTCCGTGCAGAGCCCCAAGAAAAGTTTTGTTCAAATTGGTTCCCTAGTAATATTTTGCAAAACAATCAAAAAATGCTTTCCTGAACATGCATCAATGGAAAGAAACCACCATTATCGCTCGTATTTTCAAAATTTTCCTAAAATTTTTTCTTCGACTTTCTGACCCTGACTTGAGAACAGAATTGCTCGGAATGGTTTTCATAGTTCCATCATAATCTTTATAAGTACCCCCTATGCCTCCAATAATTTCTGGAAGTTGCGTAATTGGTTCCATAATCTCTACCAGAACAAAATCCTTTTTAGAAAATTGATAATCTTTGTTTGGAATAATATTGCGTGAAAATTTATATCTTATGATTTACATCAAACATTTATAGAAAATACATATGACTAGAACTTCAGCTTTTGAGGGCCATCGAAGTAGAAATATATCTCAACACTTGGTAAACCTTGGTTAAATATTACTTGCCCAAGTGCCTTTCATTAGTGAATCTGTTGTTGATACTTTTTTCATTTGACTTTTGTAAGCGACTGATACAATTGAGTTTTTCGAATGATAGCTCAAAATTACCACACATATTCAGCCAAAAATAAAAATTGGTCTGAATCGGTCAATTTTTCCAAAATTTTTTTGTTTTTAAAATTTTTTCAGCTGTAAAAGTTGCAAATCGGGAGCTAGCGCACTTCTTTTTTCTGCAATCAGGAGAAAAAGCTGATACAATTTCAAGTTTTTCGATTAAGGGCACAATTAAGGGAAAATCTCAAGTTCATCGTGGAAACTTGAAAGTAGATTCAAAAGAATCGAAAGGGTCGACTTTCTGATGAACATATTAGCAACTATGGGTCAATTATGTACTGAAAGGTCGCTAGATAGCAAAAACTGGTCAAACCTCAAGGTCAATCTCAAGTTCATCGTATAGACTCACGAGTACCCTTAAAAGAATCGAAAAGGTCGATTTTCTGATGAACGTATTAGCAACATAGGTCAATTAATTGAACTTTGACCGGTCATTGTGGTTAACCGGTGGTCATTGTGCCCTCACTCGAAAAACTTGAAATTGTATCAGCCTTTTCTCCTTAAAATTATTTTTTTTTAAAAAAATTTAAAATCGAAAAAAATCCTAAGTCTTCAAATGACCAAAAAAATTCTCTACAGTCCCTGACCCCTTAAAAGTAGTCCGCTTAAAGCGCGCTCGATCCCCTATGACCCCTTAAAGCGACAGATTTTCGAAAAAAAAATTTGTCCCCTTAAAGCGCATCCTAAAAATTATGATAAATTATACACTTTATGTACTTTTTTTGTAGATTATCCTCAGATAAACTCGAGATGTTCTTATAATTGTTGAATATCAATTTTCGTGCCAAAATATGTGTAGTTATTTGCTTAGTGGGCGTCTCAGGTATTCTTGATATCCTTCTAAAAGCGGATGTTTCAAAAATTATATCATAAAATCGGAAATCAAATACGCGAAAACGTATTGTTTTTTAGACTGATTTTCTGACAGTCAGAAATCCCGACAGGATCTGACATCTTATTTCAATAAAAACTCCTGTTTTTCAATAACACACTAACATACTCAAACGTTCTGACAGTTACTCAAAGGTCCGGAAAAACAAACGTCCTGGCTCTTTTCGATTTTGAATTTTTTATGAAGTAAAACTGTGATTTTAATTAAAATTGGCTCCGTGAAAAATAAATAATTATGTTATTAATCGGTTTTTAGATCTTTTTCAGAAAGAACCAGTACGTCTCCCAGAACCATGTCCATTATTATCCCCGGGTAACACTAAAAACTTATTTGCCTGTTAAAAGAATAGGGAATAAGTTTTAAGTGTTACCCGGGGATAATAATGGATATCCTTTAAGGACAAAAGTGCCTCTCAGAAGTAAATAGGATGTTCATACCGTTTACAGTTGGGCTTTTGGGAACGACTTATCCTATTTATTTCTCAGATAGGTCAAAATAACCAGGACGTTTGAGTACGTGGTGTATCTATCATCTTATATTTTTGCAATTCTTACCGCAAATATAATTTTTTTTATTAATTTCAGCTTAATATTTGAAACTTAAAAAAATATTTCAACTGAGGATTGAGCCTTGAAGCAATCACTGAAAATAAATTCAGTTGGTCGGATCTTAAAGCAAATCGTCTTCTGATCACAAAACTTGAAACAAATCCAAGAAAAATTCGTTTTTTTAACTAGAAAAATGGACCGACCCCTTAAAGCGCCTTTAATCCCCTATGACCCCTTCAAGCGACAGATTTTAAAATATGAAAATGCGCTTTAAGGGGTCAGGTACTGTACAAGATAGCTCAATCCTCCGAGGCATGGAGCTATTTTCAAAAACACCTGTAACTTAAAGACCAGAAATTGCAGGTTGCATCTGAATGATTCAATTATTAGGAAAATTTTTTTTGAAACTGCTGCATTTTCAGCTTTTGTCCTGACGGCTCTGAGTAAATTTTTATTTTTTTAAAAGTGATTTCGATAAATTGCGTAGGTTGGTTTTTTTTTCGGAAAACACCTGTAGATTAAAAATCGAAAATTGCAGGTTGTTTCTAAGAAAGTCAGTTTTTAGAAAATTTAATTCTTAATCATTTCCCATATTTATTTGTGTTCTAACGTCTCCCATTTCCTCACAATAGAATTGCGTAGGTTAAAACACAATTTGTAAATGTCACTTTTCTATAGGGTTAATAAAATCAAAATGTGAATTACATACTATTTAAGTCTATCCTTAATCTCGAGGACAAGAGAACAATAAAGTTGCAATCACTTTTACTTTTCCCGTAATAAGCGCTCAAAAAATAGCCTTTCAAAAGGCTATATGCCTCGGAGGGTGAAACACATTGAAACCCATTTTTGACTTTTGAAATTCCTTATTTATCAAAGATGTAACATCTGAAACGTTTTTTCAAATAAAGGGGAAAATGATCTGATTTGGACAATTTATTTTATCAGGTCTTTTTATAAATATTTTTGGTCATTTTGAGTCATTTAAAATCGGACGAGTCGTTTTCAAAAGCCTACATGTAAACATTATAGACACGGTGTTCAGAACACCCTAATAGCTATCTAGAGAGACTTTGCTTGAAAAGAATATATCCTTTTCGGAACGGAACTCCATCTCAAAAACGCTTACTATCTCTATAGCGCGTGTTCGAATCCCACTAATGTTGTCTTAGTGATTATATTGAATATCATTATAGGCAAGGGTCTTAGTAAACCGCTAAATTTTATTGGTGTGTAATCACTCAAGCAATCACTAAGACAATCACTTAGACAACATCAGTGGGATTCGAACACGCGCTGTAGAGATAGTAAACGTTTTTGAGATGGAGTTCCGTTCCGAAAAGGATATGAGTCCCTTGAGATTGTCGCGAGATACAAGCTTAGTTTTAAAGAATTTTATTTTCTAAAATAATCTTGAAAAGTATCTGTGATGAGAAATTTCTCGTCTATAAAAGATTTGATTACAAAAATCTTAATTTTAACACTTTACGTTCGAACGTTCGCACTTGTGAAAAATGAAACCTTAAAATTACTACGTTATTATTCCCTGACCTTCAACTCCTATTTTATCCGCAGAATAACTTTCAGAAAGGTATGAAGACTTTTCCAAAGATTATAGCGAAGACAATAATTCTTTATAAGTTTCATTGAAACTGTTTCAACTCAAAAAGTTGGAGCAAAAACTGCTGGATTACTCACGAGCATAATCCTCGATTGAATTAATTAAAAGTTATAAATTTCAAAGTTGAAATACATAAAAATCAGTTTATTTTTAAGTTGAACTTCAAAAAATATTATTCTTTGTTTGAGTCCCACCTAATAATTCTGATTTGTATATTCAAAAGTTTTTTTATATTCTTAATATCAATTCTTAACTCCCGTAGTTGCCGACAATTTTTGGACCCGTAGTGACTTCTGGTAATGCGTAACCAGACGTTTTTAATCAAGCATATTGTGTTGTCAAGGGAAATTCCCCCCTGACACCACATCTCGGGGAATTTCCCCCAAAGTTTTTAGCTTCCTGTCCTAATATAGTCAATGCTATAAAAATTTTGAATTTTTTCATTTGACTTCTTAGTGAAAATTTATTTCCTAATATTTCTTTTTCTGAGATTATATCTCTTGACTGTTTCGTCTTGTATGTCGACTGAGTCGAAAGCGATTGCTTTTATTTCCTCTTGGCCCTCTAGCGACGATAATTCAATTGTTTTTACAATGTTGTCGTTTATTAACGCGACGTTTCCGTCTTGAATTGCTTTTTTTAGCTTGTCTGTCATCCTCAGCCTCCGCAAGAATCTATGATTTCTTGTTATTCTTGTTCCTGTTAGGACATGAATTAGGGAATAGCTTGAGACTTTTCTGCTTTTTACCTCGTAAGGGCCAGTAGCATTGTTTGCGTTAGTTTTTGCTATTCGCAATGTGGGGAGGAAACATATNATATACTTATCAAGTAAAGGACAATATTTAATCGAATTAATTTTTTAATAATTAAAATATTTTCGTGAAATACTTAAAATAGAAAATTTTGAAATATCACTTCTGAAAAAAAATATCTGTTCCTGTATACCAATTAATTTTTGTTTTGAGTGTCAACCATGGACAAAACACTTTCCTAAAAACTGGCTAGTTTCAAATTTTAATTGACGCAATAGGTCGCATTTAATTTTTTTAGAAGTAAAAGATTGGAAAAAAAATCTCAAAAATTAACCCTCCGTAATATTTGAACAAAATTTCCAAAAAAAATTAAGTTATTTTTTTGACATCCTTGCAAAATTTTTTATAATGTATTCTAACGAGACAATTATACGATGTTTTTTTTTTGAATTTTTTAGATGATTTTAAATATGCAAAAGCCTATATATAGGCTTTGTGCTCACACAGATTAAGCAATTTTTGAAAAAAATACTATTTTGGCCAACTTTATTTCTTGAATATACGGTCGCGTGATCATTTTTGGGCTATGGTGTTATGAAAAAAAGTCTTAGAATTTTTTCTGATTTTCGGAAAAAGTAAATACTGTAATACAGTAAAATTTAAAAAAACGCACAAACGTCAAATATTCAAATAGTCGAAGAAAGTCACAACGGGAGTTAATTGTATCCTGATTATGATGTTATCGTTTAATCAGCAATGAAAATCTACGATACTTATGAAAAACCGAAAAGTACACTTTTTATAGAATTTTTAGTGGCAGGAAAAAATCCTTATCCGCAAATAAAAAATCAATTTTTTATTAAAATTATGCTTCATACCTTAGCTATGAGAAAGTTTGTAAGGACATTCAAACGCGAGTTCAAAATCTTGAATTTTGAATAAGCTATCTAAAACATCGGTGTCATAAAGAATGGTTTTGAAAATAATTGAGCCGTTTTCATTGTGATAATTGCTCGTATTGCAAGCGGTAACATCAAATTGCGCTGTATAAATATTTTTTTTACTTTCATACTTTTCAAATTATAAAGTTTTTACTTTTTTACTGATTTTCAAAAATTTGGAAAGAACATTTATTTGTCAAAAATATATGCGACTGATTGTCTTGGCAGAAAGCCTTATTTCAGCGATACAGTTTCTGCTCAGCCAAAAATATAATTGGGCACAAAATGGCTATTTTTAACTCTTAGCTGAGATCAAAGATCTGCAAAAGCTTGGTCATATCTTGGGCACTTTTGTCACAAATTTCAGAGGTGTTATAGTCAAATGTAGTGAAAAAAGTAGCTCTGTTGGACCCGGCCCAGCAAATTTACAGTTTGCCGATCCTTGGCTGAAATTCTCGCTCTACTAAATAATGTGACTGCGAGGCGCACCCCACTTTATTTCCGATAATTGGTTGAATGTTTTTGCCTTTTAATTAGAACGATGAAAATATAAACAAATAGTGCTGATAAAATATCTTACCCAAAAAGTTTTTGGCATAAGAATGTCTCCCACAATAATAAAACAAATTCACGGAAATATATTTATAAATAATTTATAATATTCCTTGAAACCACATTTAAAATCAAGATTAAAATTATTATTTAATGTGGTAATATTGAGCCCTTGATACAGAGATAGAAAATTCCGAAAAATTTTGATATACAAGACTAATAAAGTGAAAGAATTTTAAATAGAGAGACTAGAAAATTCTCCTTATACGTAAAGCGTGGGTTTACGGTTTGACACGTCTATTCCCATCACATAATTAGTATTGTACCTTCACAAGATCATTATTTGAAAAATTAAGTTAAAAAATATTTTGACCATTAAAAACCCAAACATCTTTAAAAAATGGCCATTCTTCAATTTGAGCCAAACAAATTGAAATAAGCTTACAGTTTCGAGATCGGTAGAATACTTTTTGACCTTTGGTATTCTTAAAGGGGGACCCTTCATGAATTGAGGTTTCAACGAAAATGTTCACAATTGTATTGTCACGTTTTTTTCTGAAAATATTTACAATTTGAAACAAACCGGTGGTATTTTTATCTTCATACAAGAACTAGGTCCAGAAAGTACTCTTTCATGATGTCGAAAATAAATCCTCTTGGGTTTCTCTTCGAGGCTTTTTGAGACAAAATATCACTCAATTTGGAAGCTCGTTCCTGATCGGTCGAGCAATCAGTGATCTTCAATTATTTCTTAAGATTTTCGTTTAAATATCACATCATATCAAACTATTGGAACCTACAATAGGCAGTATTCTAGATATTTTGCCTCAAAAACCACAAAATTGGCTTTTTTTTATGACAGGTACCCCCTTAAACATTTAATTTTCAACCTAGCGGGACTGTTCAAATCATATCTCGGCCTTTATATTGTAAGGTTCTACAATCCTCATCAGCAGTTATTTTAAACCTCCAGTCGTCGCAGCTCAGCGTAAATAATTGACACGATTCTAAAACAATATCATAAGAGTGGGTCTCAGTTGGCCTAAAAGTAGAGTTACCGGCTGAATGTTAACCCCACGTTTAAGTTGTCATCAGATAGGTGAGTTGGATTTAAGCGGGTGGCATATAACCGGCAGATTAGGGGTTAATATCTTTTTATCACTTTTTGGTTAGAATGCGTAGCCACAACGTTAACTCCCGTAGTGTCTTTTGCACCATCCGTGGTGCAATGACCTTTAATCGCAATTTAGGACCCTTAATCATGTAAAAATAAACATTTTCAAAGTAATAGATCAACTATTTGGATAATTGACGTTTCTGCGTTTT
>SCLH01000046.1:899847-940856 GCA_004367855.1 Oikopleura vanhoeffeni | reverse complement strand
TAGTATTATATAGTTAATTAAACACAATTTTTACTCGAGTTCCGGTTAAACCGGAAGTCATGATTCATCGAAAATACCGCCAAATTTTTTTGGACTAAATTTTACCCTTAAATATACAGTAAAACTTCTGAAGAGTGTTTATATTTATGATTATGCAAAAAGGGGATAGGGATAGAAAAGGGATAAAAAGGGGGATAGGGATAGAACGGGATAGGGACGGAAAAAAGGATAGAAACGGGATAAAAAGGGGGATGGGGATAAAACGGGATAAAAGGGGGATGGCACTTTCCATCCCTATCCCTCTATGGCTCTGAATTTTCCATCCCTATCCCATCCCTATCCCTATCCCTATCCCTACCTATCCCCCTCTATCCCCCTCGGTTTATCCCTTCTATCCCTATCCCTTTTGGAAGCCTGGTTTACACCGTTTGGTTGAAAACTTTGTTAACTCATTTCACTATTATTTCAGTTTTAAAGGAGTTTGCAAGTATAATTTTCACTACTTACATTTTGATGTTTGTCCTTATTACTTGAGTAAAAACTTTAGTAATAAATAGACCGCAAATATAAAATATTTAAGCCAAAAATATTTTTTTTGGAAAATCCGGTTCCATATTTTCAAACACAGCTGATGAAATAAATAATTAAGGTCTATTTCTCGGAATTTATTGACCTGAAACATTATTTTTATAAGAAATAGATCAAAATTCAGTGAAATAGTGAAATTACCGATTACTTCTCCAATTATATCTTGTTATAAAAATCTATAATAAATATTTATATAACGGTATTTGAGTTTTTAATAAATTACAAATAAAATAGCGATCATAACAAAAATTTTAGAAGCTTTTGTACCTGAGATATCTTTAGTACCCGAATTAATCCCCAAGGATCTTATTGAGAATAATAGAAGGCGATGTCTACTAGACCTCATCCTTTCAGATTTCACGCGCCGAAAATTGCATCGACGTTCTACTTATGGTTCACGGTAGGGTTTCTCAGCGGAATTTAGTTTTAAAAGTCTGAAGGGTTTAAAGTATTTTGAAAACCCTTTACGCTGCTGGAACTGCTCGGAACTCTGTCAGAAGCTAATTAACCAGAAAATATTTTGCTCAATCTTATTCTATTGTGCAATAGAATTGAAATATTTCCTAAAATAAACATTCAAGCAAAGAAAAAAGTACAGTAGGTTGGATATTTACTTGTCAATATTTGAGAATGAAATAAGGGTGTTCTTGGTCAGGAGCAAAATTCTAAATGACCTTTTTCTTTCTAATTATGGATTTTTATTTATAGTATTTTGAAAAAATCAAAAAATGTTAAATACAAAAAATTGGGAAATTTTTATAATTTTGAAGTCCGATTATGTTTGGTTTAAATTTAAACCCCAGAATAAAAATTCAAGCAAAATATTGTGGATTAAAATCGTCCAGGAAACAATATTTAAATTAACATTTTTTTCTATAATTTTGAAATTAAGGTTTAAAAGTGTTTTCTGGAAACTATATTAAAGACTATATTCAAAACTATATTAAAGAACGTCGCTTCATAAAAAAACAGACTGTAGATTTTACACTCTAGAGAAACATTCATCCACTTTTTTAAAGTTTTCACTCTTTCAGGCCGTTTTCAGGATATTAATTTTTGACCAAATTTTCTCTTTACTCCATTTTAACTGAATAAGCGGTAGATAAAAAAATTCATGCATAATCTTGCTTTCGAAATTTACAAAAAAAAACAATTGACGTTTAAATTAAATGAATTTTCAGGTCCATACTTTTATTATTTTTAAACAGCTGACAAAATATATACTATTAGTGAAACTGTTCTGTTTTTCGGAAATAATTGACCTGAAACATATTTTATTTTTTTCAAGAATTGGAGCAAAATCAATGAAACAGAAAATTGTTTACTCACTCTTACCGCTTATATCTTGTTATAGCAATCTATTTTAGGCGGTTTGTCCCATTAATAATGCCCCTATATCCCTTTATCACCTTTTGGTTAGAATGCGTAGCCACTACTCCTTTTAACGTGTGATTTTAACGTTGTGGCTACGCATTCTAACCAAAAAGTGATAAAGGGATATGGAAACTAGGGCAAATTGAATGATTTTTCAAGGTTTGAGAACTCGGACAGCCTAATTTTTTCTGGTATTGAGGGCAGTTTCTTGAGGAAAGCAAAACAATTTTCGATAATTTTATAAAATGAAGCTAAATTATTCACAAAGTAAACTAGCCAAGAATGAACTGAGGAACTTTTGAAATAATTGAAGTTGTAGAAAAAATTTGGCGAAGTTTTACTTATGAACTCCTCAAAATAAGTTTCAAGAAGTTTAAAGCGGTCTTTTTGTTCTCCTGAGTTACTTATACCTTATTATATATTTATAGGTAGAGGTTTTTGTCGTTCAGAAAATATGTTTTAAAGTTTTTATCATTATTATGGAATTAATAAATTATTTAAAAAATTAAACAACAAAAATAACAAAATTATGAAATTTGAAAGTTCCTTAGTTTTTGTGTATTTTTTTTTCAAAAGCAGGTTTCAGATTGATCAGCTTGGCTAAATTTTGTTAGTTGGTTAATCCTCGTTATAAAATCTGAGAGAAATGTAAGTCGTCAAAAATACTTACAAAAGATTCGAGACAATAATTATGTGATTTTTTATGCATTTTTTCTTATTTGTAAAATGAACAAAAATATTTTTAACGTTAAATAGCTACTTGATTTTGTACTTGATTTAAAAAGGTTTTATTAACGGTTCTTCATCTTGAAAAAAGATCATTTAAAAAAATTGTAATTCTGTATGCATCTGTCTATCATTTTCCAATGACATTTTCCAAGGATTTTTTTAACCGAAATTTTTTAATTAATTTTCAAAGTCAATAATTGCTAATAAAATATGTCCTGCCGAGAATCAATCAAAACCTTAGAGAGTTAAACCGATAATTTATCACTCGCAGTGGAAATAGCAAATTTAAAGAAAAGATAAATTCAAATATCTCACGGTTATTCAAACGATTAAAGTTGAAATCTTTATTTTCATTAAATAAGCTTAATTTGAACATCTGGCAGATTTGCAGGTCCTGTCAGGCTATCATGGGGTACAATTTGTACCTAAGGAGTCCCTAGTAGGGATCCGTTGAACAAGATACTTCTGAAGAAATTCGCCCACTGCACTCTCAAGCCATCCCAAGGTTTTGTATCATCCAGGCAAGGCCATTATGATGAATAGCCTATTCTGAATAGGAGCTGGAGCTCCTAAGTAAGCTGCGACGAACGAAAAATCTATTTTTCAAAAAACATTTAAAATTGATAACATTGTATAAGTTTTTGATGAAAAAAGTTGGAAAATGACCGATTCGAAACTTTTGAAAATTATTGTCATTGTTGATTTTTTAATCAATTAACATTCTTAGAAAACGTAGGATATTTCTTTCTTTCAGATTTTCTTTGTAGATTTCGGAACAGATTTATTATGTTGATATTATCGGGAACATACGGTATTTAACGCTTCGCCAAAATTAATTNTATATCCCTTTATCACTTTTTGGTTAGAATGCGTAGCCACTACTCCTTTGAACGTGTGATTTTAACGTTGTGGCTACGCATTCTAACCAAAAAGTGATAATGGGATATCACCAAATCAGAAGTAGTAACTTACATCTGTCGAAATCAGATAATTTAAAAACTTTAATCTGCGCAAGTTAAATTTATATTTCAATCGATTTTAAATATATTAGATCCAACCAAAGTCACTCCAGATTTATCACGATATCGTTAATCCAACCGAACTTACTTTCTGTAGTAAAGATAGGGTGATCAACTCGTTTTCACTACGGTTTTTGAAAACCACTTATTCGATTGAATTCTCAGGTAGCTCAAATTGACACATATTTCGAGAAAAATGAAAAAAATTTTGTTCAAATCGGACCATAATTTTAATTTAAAAAACTATTGAAACTAATCGCTCCTTACATACTATTAAAATTTTCAGTATTATTTTTGAGAAAAGAATGAAAAAATAATCGGATTCAATGGTCATTTTGGTCAATAATATTTTAAATTTGTGAAAGTCAAACTTTGAACATCCTATTTTTGCTATAGAGAGTTAGTTCGGTTGGATGAAAAATAAAGATATATCCAAATTAGCCTGTCACCTGTCGAGGCAAAAATAGAGACTAAGAGCGGTTTGAAAAATCCAAGGTACCCATTCCTAATAATTATTAGTAAAAAAATATTTTTGAAAATTTTTCGAGTTTTTTTTTAAAACTTTTCGGAATGCGAGATTTTCAATTGACCGGAAATGACCTTATATGGGTATCCAACTAGGCTGTCTCAGGTGACTCACCTCATCTCTTGATGTTAAGTCCGAAACTTAAAATTCGAAAAACTACATTTGGTCAATTTGGGGTCAGCGAAAATAAATTTTGCGGTCAATTTGCGGACAAAAAAATTCTAAGACTTTTGGCTGAAAAATAAATTTTCAAAAATCAAGCTTTCTTTGACAGGCTGATCCAAATATATCCATATTTTGTGAAACTAGAATTTTTGTTTCAATTTTCGATCCAAGATTGTTTTCAAATCATCGAATCATTGTTATATATGTTGTGACAACATTGTTGTCGTAATCAATAATTTGAAAATGAATGAAAAGTTTTACTTATATAATAATACTGTAATAATAATACACTGTATGATAATACTATAAATATATTATATAATACTATAATAATAAGTTAATACGAATACTTACTTATAGTAAAGGAAAAAATAAGATTTTTGTTGGATTTGAAATTTCGGTATGTTGTGGTTGATTAAACTTGGACTAAAATTAGTTTCTGATTGATTTAGCAATGATTGGTATTACATTCTGTCAAGGTGTCAGATTTTTGGTAAAATATTACAAGTGTAAATAATTATATATACAGTATGTGTTTTTTTTTCGTGCGAACAGAATCTCATGTGTCCGGGAGAATCGTCTATAGTTTGGGAAGAATTCTCCCGAATTGTTTACTTTTTGTTCGCACGAAAAAAAAACACATACTGTATATACTAGCTTTTGGGGTCTAGATTGCTGACATTATTCTCGTTTATTACAGATTTTTGACAAAAGATCACATAACTGACAATTTTCAACTGTTTTTTTCAAACGGATTGACAACTTAATTTTTTTTTGTTATTAACTTTAAAGTTCAATGATTTTTAAAACGGCATAGTTTGTTTGTTTCAGCAGGGAAAAAATAACTGGAATTATACTGAGGGTTTCTCAAAATTTTCAGGACGGCCTCTCAATAATATTTATCAATGCGGAGCGGTTCGAACCACGTTTGAACCAATGAAAATCATTTGTTCAACCCACGCTATAAAGCGCGCAAAATCAAATAAGAATAAAGCAATCAGAACTAAACAATCAGAGAGTATCAAACATGAGATTTCTACACGTTATTCTGCTGAATTTAATTTTTGCTGAAGAAACCAATGATTGTGTGGAAAATATAGTGAGACTCGATGGTGCAAAACGTTTAATAATTGCAATTTTTGCGTCTTTGTTATGTGGAATTGGACTAGGTTTGCTTATTTGCCCTGGAATGGCTTTTATTCGTGGAAAAATGAACAAGCCAACGGTGGCATGGGAGCCATAACTCAGATAAATGGATTATGTTATCAAGAAACTATTTTACAAAATTAAAAAATAAAATTGACGCTGCAAAGACGGACGCCTCAGCCGTAAAAGATCGAGAGAACACGTTACAAACTTTTTTTCGTGCCAATTTTGGCAATATTTTAAATGTTTAAAAAAATATACCGCAAGACTTTCAAGTAGCGTCGAGACTTGCGGTGATTCTATAAATTTACGTTTACATGCATATTACTACAGTATTGGCTTAATTCACCTCAAGTCTAGACAAATCACTTACTTTATTCTTATTTATTTTTATGCTTTGACTAGAGCTCGCTTGACCTTATAGTGAGAGTTTTTGATATTAAAAAAAATCTGACAAAATGAAAAAAAAAATTATGCTCATGATTTTTAGGTACTGTGAGAAAATTAATTATTTGTTTAAAAAATTTCCAACATACAGGTGGGGGGCAATATCACCGAATTTGAAAATATCGCCAAGATTTTTCGGCGAAAAACTTCCCGCGATATGTAGGCCCAAAATATATAGGCCAAAAATACAAGAGGGGGGCCAATATCGCTGAATGTGCCAATATCGCCGAAGTTTTTCAGCAAACATTTTTCGGCGATATTGCCACTGTACTTTTCTCATCGAAAAATCTTATTAAAGTTTATCTACCTTACGGAGCTGATAAAATTGTTAATTTCATTTATAAAAAAATGTATCAGAAAATTGTTTATATGCGTTTTTGTATGTATTTATATGACAATGTAAAATGAAAGTAACGCAACAATTTCTGGTTTCAATTTTGGAAGTGTTTTGCATAAAAAAATCCATTTTTGAATGAAAAAACTCCCTGATTTTACAGTTTTCGTCAAAATCGGAAAAATAAGATCATGTGAGGTACTTACGTATTTTTAACTCTAATTTCAATTCCAAAATGTATCACAATAATTGTTCATGTTTCGTACCAAATTTAACTTTCTGTTTTTTTATATAAAAACATTCTCAAATTCAAATCCATGAAAAAACTTTATATTTTGGTTACAAAGTGAGATTCTACTCTTGAAATGAAGGACGTTTTGACCTGCTCAGGCTTCAAATGTTATTTAATTGTCTGAATGATTTTGTTTTATGAAATACATGTAAAATAATATTCAAAATGTTGCCTGAAAATCGTTTATTTTTAAGAAACTCCAAGCTTAATTGGAATTAAAAAAATGTTGAATAAAAAATCTAAAAATGTTGTTGTTTGATGGGTTATTAACGAAATCTTCAAAATGAAACGTAAATAAGGTAAATCACCATATTTCGAGTCAATTCAAAATTTTTTGGCTCTCAGGCACTGTCAAAAGTGTATCTGTCAAATATTTTCAAATATGAAATTATGAATAAATTATCAATATATGCCATAATGAATATAATTTATACAGCTTGAGTTTTCTCTCTTACTGCGTTTTTTTTATTCCGCAAAAATACTTGATGAGGATTGGTTAATATCCGAAATACCTGCATGTCATTGGTTCATTTTTGCGGTTGAAAAAAACGTAAACAACGAGAAAACTCAGGCTGTATTATTTTTTTTGATGTCATTGTTCAAAACCATCGAAAGTGTAGCTGATTCAATCGTTAATTTCATTTCAAAAAAATTCAACCAGCAAATTTTTCATGTGTGTTATTGTATGTTATATATTGGCAACGTAAAAATCAAAATAACGCAACATGTTCTGGTTTTTAATTTTGGAAGTACTTTGCATAAAAAAATAAATTTGTTTATGAAAAAACTCCCTAATTTTGATTTTACAGTTTTTGTTTAAATCGGAAAATGAGATCTCTGAGGTACCTACGTATTTTAAACTATTATTTTCAATTCCAAAATGTATCACAATAATTATTCATGTTTCCTACGAAATTAAGCTTTCTGCTTTTGTTTATATAAAAATATTTTTAAATTCAAATCCATGAAAAAAAATTATATTTTGGTTACAAACTGAGATTCTCCTCTTGAAATGAAGGGCGTTTTGGCCTGCTCAGGCTTCAAATGTTATGTTATTGTCTGTATGATTTTGTTTTATGAAAAAAATGCATGTATAATAATATTCAAAATGTTGCCTCACCCTCTAGACGTAAATAAGATAAATAACCATATATGGAGTAAGTTCAAAAATTTTTGGCTATCAGGCCCTGTCAAAAATGTATCGGGCAAATATTTTCAAACATGTTATTCTGAATAAATTATCAATATTTGCAATTATGAATATAAATTATAGAGCCTGGGTTTTCTTGTTTACTGCGTTTTTTTTATTCCGCAAAAATACTTGATGGTGATTGGTCAATATCCGAAATACCTGTTTCTCGTTCGTTCATTTTTGCGGAACAAAAAACGAAGTAAACGAGAAAACTCAGGCTGTATTATTTTTTTTCATGATGTCATTCAAAACAAAAAAAGTGGGATAAAAACCATCCTTTTTTTCGAAACCTGGTTTAAATCACTATTTCAAAGCGGATTTTACAACCACCTAAATCGCTTTAAAAACAAAAAAAAGCGACAGATTTGTCCGGCGAGCGATCTTATTAGATATTAGGATCATTTAAATGATAATGAAGCAATTTAACTGAAATTGTATAAATTAAAATATTTAATTGAATCGCGAAATCTTCATAATGATACATAACACTCATAACTACTTTGTTTATTATTGGATAACTATATATATATATGATGTATATATATGATGTATAAAATTGCTTATTATATGTGATTTCACATAAATTATGTGACATAATCAAAAAATTAAATCGCATTGTAAGATACAGTAGTAGTCATGAGTTTGGTTCTAAGCGGTGAATATTCTTGCGTAGGTTCGAGTTATTGAATAGCATGAATCATAATAGCGCCATGATGAGGTTAACCCGGCGGAGGGTTAAACCCGCGCACAGAACTAAACCCATGACTACTACTTTATAAGTTTAATCATAATAATTATTATGATATATGAATTATATATATGATATGACTTATATAGATTACCGAACCTCAGAGTACAAATCCTAAATATTTGAAAAATGCGAAATCTGAGCATTTGATTGGTTGATCCTTTCTTTACCTGACCAATGAAATCGGCCTATTCCGCAATCAACGGTTTTGATTGGGTGCTAATACTTTGCGTTGTTTGTATCATTCAAATATTTAGGATTGGTAATCCATATCATAAAAATTTTTAAATGATTCATTAAATCACGTTATATTCCAAATGATACATGATACAGTTTAACTACCGGCAGCCGGAATTTCATAGTATATTCCGTAAATATGCTTCCCCATGTATGATTTATTAAATAGCTTATTATGCTTAATAATTTTCATTATAAAGTATAACGTATACAATATAGCCTATACTGTATAGGTGTATAAGTGCGGTATTAAAAATCCTGACTATGCCGCTTAGGCTATGATTCGAAATTCATCAGGCGTCATAACTTTGAACCAGTGATCAATGAAATCACAGTATTATTGACAATCGTGTGATGTGACTGGACAATGTCTCAAATTTATGACGCCTGATAAAATTCGACGCATAGGCAGGGTTTCCAATATGATTTCTGACAAAATGAAAAGAATAAAATAATGCTCAAAATTTTTAAGGTACGGTGAAAAAAATGATCATTTGGTTCAAAATATTTCCGACCTGCTTTATTATTGAAGTTGAAAATGTAATTAAAGTTTATTTAGTTTTCAAAGTCTTTTCAGTAATATAAATTTCCGGCAAGCTTTTTTTTAGAAATATGCTTAATAAAGTAATGTGATATGTAAAATATGTTACATATTTTATGTGATATTTAATTATGTTAAATTCCTATTAGAGTTATGTAAGGTTTGTTTGTAATAATCTCCTCACGTAAAAATCATAATAACGAATAACGTTTTTTCCTGGTTAAATTTTTGTAGTTTATTGCATACAGTAGGAAAATGAATTTTTTCATTATTATTATAGTTTCGGTATATTTTAGTGCTTCATTGATTAGACCTCGTTTTACAGAACAGTAATGCGTTTATATACACAAATTCCCTGTATCTGATTTAAGAGTTTTTGTAAAAATCAATCAAAATAACAATTTGCGCGAACGGCTTTATTCTTTGAAGTACTGTATTAAATGATTTATTTGTCAACTGTAACTTGTTATATAAAAAATGTCTCATAAACATATCTGATGTGTACAATGGTGTGTAAAAGCCCGAGTTGATTTTAGACTCAAATTATTATTCAATTTTTTTAATTTAAGGTACTGTTAAAAAATGTGAAAGCCAATTACTTTTAGACCTGGTTTTCTAAATTCTGAAAATATTATTTTTCTTCCGGTTGTCACGCTTTTAGTGGAACTGTCTCTTCCTGATTATTTTTTATGGATAACAAAGCCTCCTGGTTGTTTTTTGCTAGATTTTTAGCCAAAATTTTAAATAATTCGGCGTTTGATAACAACTTATAATAAGTCACTTATCCGATAGCATTATTAGATAGCTCAAACTGACTACAAGTATTTAGTGAATAATAAAATTAAATCAATTGGTTCAAATCGGAGCATTTTTTCTGGGGATTACTGTTATTTTAATTATCAGTTTTTGTTTGAAAAAATTGGAGGCAATGGTATAATTTGCATTTTTTTTTGATGAGATTAGGCGTTTTCAAGCGGCGAATTATTGAAGAAAAATGGCTAAAAATTAAGTAAAAACGACCAGGAGGCTTCGAGATGAACTTAACGTTCAAAAAGATAAAGTTAAATCCAAATTGTTTCGTAATTTTTAACAATTTTTATTGGATTATAGAACACCACTATATTTCAAACTAGTAATATTGTCGATTTCTCATTATTACTCTAAAGAAAAAAAACAGCGTGACAAGTTTGTCCGTCGAGTGTTCTTGACGATTTGAAATAAGGAATTTCAAAAGTCAAAAATGGGTTTCAATGTGTTTAAGCAATCTTAAAGATAAATATTTTCTGGTCATTTTAAGACGTGGGTTTTTTTCTTTTCTTCAATTTCTTCAAAAAAATGATTTTAACTTTAGCCAGCTGTAAAAGTTGCAAATCAGGTGCTAGCGCACTCTTATGCAATCAGGAGAAAAAGGCTGATAAAATTTCAAGTTTTTTGATTACGGGCACAATGATCATCCGGTAAACCACAATGACCGTTCAAGGTCAATCTCAAGTTCGATGCTCTGATGAACGTATTAGCAACATAGGGTCAATCATGCACTGAAGTCGCTAAAGAGCAAAAATTATTGCTCTTGAGAGTACTTGTGAGTCTATACGATGAACTTGAGATTCACCTTGAGGTTTGACTAGTTTTTGCTCTCTAGCGACATTTCAGTTCATACTTGACCTATAATTGCTAATATATTCGTCAGAAAGTCGACCCTTCCAATTCTTTTGAGGCTACTTTTAAGTCTCAACGATAAACTTGAGATTGACCTTGAACTTCGACCGGGCATTGTGGTTGACCGAGTGGTCATTGTGCCCTTAATGAAAAAACTTGAAATTGTATCAGCCTTTTTCTCGATTGCAGAAAAAAAGAAAAGTGCGCTAGCTCCTGATTTGTAACTTTTACAGCTGGCTGAAGTTAGTCATGAAAATTTGACCTTGAAATAATTGTTTTTATGAAAACTTTGAAAACATAAAAAAATCCAAAATGACCAGAAAAATTCTCTCGGCTGTCTACCCGCCTAGGTAAAAAAACGGAGAAACCGAGAAGACTCACACTGTACAAGATAGCTTGAACACATTGAAACCCATTTTTGATTTTTGAAATTCCTTATTTTCAAATCATCTGTATTATATATTAGGATAATTAAAATGATAATGATGTTATTTAATGAAATTGTATAAGTTATAAAATATTTATTTAGATCGCAAAATATTCAAAATGATTCCCTACTTTTCTTTATCTCATAAAAATGGGCACTGATTCATTTTTATTCTCAATAAATCCAATATACTCAGTTTTATTTGTTAGTTTTGGTATATATACCAATAATGTGGTCTCTCCATTATTTCAAATTATTGAAGCTTGTGCTTTTAATTCTGAATCGAGGAGTTTCATATTATTGATGTATTTACTCCCTAATTTTTTAATGGTGCATGACAGATTTGTCCGTCGAGTGTTCTTATTATGTATTAGTATTATGAAAATAATAATGATGTCATTAACCCTTGTGAGCACAGAGCCACAATTGTGGCTCATAGCATACCTAAAATCATTCAAAAATGGCAAAAAACGGGATCGTAGAATCTTTTCTTTCAAACACATTATAAAGAATTTTGATTCGGTTCCGAAAAAATAATTGAAATTTTTTTCGAATGTTTGGTTCCAGAATTACGGGGTGTTGATTTGTAAGGATTTTTCGCCTATTGTTTCACTTCCTGAAAAATCATTTCAGAACTAGACATAAAATACAATGTGAGATTAGCCAGTTTTTAGGAAAGCGTTTTGTGCATGCATAACAGTTGAAATAAAATTTATTGATATTTAGGGCAGATATTTTTTTTCGGAAGTGAAATTTCTAAATTTTCAACTTCAAGTATCCCATGAAAATTTAATTATTAAAAATAGTGAATTTAAGCAATCAAAAGCTGTCAACAGTTGTACTTCATTACCATATTTACTTAAATAATAAAAAAAATGAATTATCTGCTTTTATAGAGAAAATAAACATTTTAATCGAAATTATGATTTTTCCATCAAAATTTTTGACTTATTTATGAATACTTTGATATATAAGATATAAATCAAAGGGACAAAACGCTGACGTAGGCAGATCTTGTGCATCGTTTTCAACGGAAGGTCACTTGTGAAGACAACTGTGACCGTGTTTCACGTGATATGGTATACCTTGCTTTCTCACTATTTTCTAGAACTAAAAATTGAAATTCTAGAATATAAAATGTCGGTTCCGAAATATTACCTCTCAACTTCCTTATGCAGAAAAATGGAACTTTCAACTGCCGTGAGCTTTCTGTAAACAACATCAAAGTAAAGCCACAATTGTGGCTCTGGATGGCCTTTGGCGGAAATTTTTTTTATATGCTCACAAGGGTTAAACTAAAATTGTATAAGTTATAAAATATTTAATTGGATCACAAAATCTTTCTGGTCATTTTAAGACGTGGGTTTTTTTTCTTTTTTTCAATCTCTTCAAACAAAATGATTTTAACTTTAGCCAGCTGTAAAAGTTGCAAATCAGGTGCTAGCGCACTCTTCTGCAATCAGGAGAACAAGGCTGATACAATTTCAAGTTTTTTGATTATGGGCACAATGATCATCCGGTAAACCACAATTACCTATCAAGGTTCAAGGTCAATCTCAAGTTCATCGTGGAGACTTGAAAGTACTTCCAAAAAAATCGGAAAGGTCAACTTTCTGATGAAAATATTAGCAACTATAGGTCAATTATGTACTGAAAAGTTGCTAGAGAGCAAAAACTTGTCAAACCTCAAGGCCAATATCAAGTTCATCGTGTAGATTCACAAGTATCCTCAAAAGAATCGGAAAGGTCGATGTTTTGATGAACGTATAAGCAACATAGGGTCAATTATGCACTGAAGTCGCTAAAGAGCAAAAAGTAGTTAAATAATTGCTCTTTATCGACTTCAGTACATAATTCACCCAGTATTGCTAATGCGTTCATCAGAAAATCGAGCTTTCCAATTCTTTTGCGGGTACTTGTGAGTCTATACGATGAACTTGAGATTGACCTTGAACTTCGACCGGTCATTGTGGTTGACCGAGTGGTCATTGTGCCCTTGATGAAAAAACGTGAAATTGTATCAGCCTTTTTTCTCGATTGCAGAAAAAAGGAAAAGTCCGCTAGCTCCGGATTTGTAACTTTTACAGCTGGCTGAAGTTAGTCATGAAAATTTGACCTTGAAATAATTTTTTTTATAAAAACTTTGAAAACATAAAAAATCCAAAGTCTTAAAATGACCAGAAAAAAAATTCGCTCGGCTGTCTACCCGCCTGGGTAAAAAACGGAGAAACCGAAAAGACTCACACTGTACAAGATAGCTGGAACACATTGAAACCCATTTTTGACTTTTGAAATTCCTTATTTTCAAATCGTCCGTATTATATAAGGATATAATATAAGGTATATATAAGGATAATTAAAATGATAATGATGTTATTTAATTAAATTGTATAAGTTATAAAATATTTATTTAGATCGCAAAATCTTCAAAATGATACATTGAACATGAAATTTATAGACTTAACCATCGTTTCATTTGTATGTTCCAAGTACATCATCGAAAATATGAGACACCATGTGTACATGAATTTGTAGATGATGTCTTAAGGTATTGAAAATTAATTTTTTATGTGGATTCACTTTTTTGTTATTTATGTATTCAATTAACATCAACATAAAGAAAAATATATTTTTTCCTTATTATTATGGGTTTCGGTTATGATCTCCAGCCTTTTCGGTTTAAAATATCCTATTTGAAAGATGCATTTTTTCTCTAAAATAACGTTCAATATGACGGCCACGTAGGAGGTTTGTACTCTTTGAAAGAATTCTCTCTCTTACTTTTTTGGCTCTCAAAATGAAAAGAGGGCGCCCTAGAGCGGCTCTCATTCGAATTCGACAAAAAGTGTTTGATACTTTTATTATACTTATATTCAAACTTGAGAGTTTTGATAACTAATGACAGTATTATGTTAAAATTTTACTGAAAATGTCAAAAATAACTATTTTCAACTTACAGTATACTCTGTAGGCTGCAGATCATATTTTAAAATAATCAAAACTGTATTTTTACTCGCAAATAAGCGCACTTTTGCAGGGAAAGTGGTAATTAAGTTAAAATTCTTTAACGTTGAAAATGTCCTAATCTTCTTTTGTAGTGATTACTTTCCAGCGTCCTCTGCAGGCTTCAGATTGACAGTTTAAAATAACGGTAAATTGCATTTAAATAGCAAAATGAATAAACGCACTTTTGTAGGAAAGTAGTAAATACGTTAAAATATCCTGAAAATGTCCTTACTCTTTTTTTTTGTCAGTGATTACTTTCCTCAAAAAAGCCTTTGATTGGGACCAGAAAAATTTCTAAGACTTTTTCTCATTACACCATAGCCTCAAAGTGATCACGTGACCGTATATTCAAGGAATAAGGTTGGCCAAAATAGTACTGTTTTTTTCAAAATTACTTAAATAAATTTTTGAAAGAAGTAAAGTGGTTTTTTAGAAGTTTTAAGAGTTTTTCTCCATTACACCAAAGACCAAAAAGATCACGTGACCTTCAAATTGGAAATAAGGTTTTGATTCAAGTAAACAATAGTGATCAATTACGCCGGAAAATTTTTTGGGCCAATAAACACCTAATTCAAGGGTTTGAACATAATAATCTTTTCCAAAAACTGCAATAAATTCAAGCGCTGCGCCACGGATGGTCATAAATTTTTTAACAAAATTTTTTAGTAAAATGACTCTTAAATTTTTGTGGACGATTTATTTCTCTCTTTTTTCTGTCGCTTACGCATTCTTATGTTATCCTTTTTCGGAAGTTTGGACTTCTAAACTGCTCTATTTAAACCGGAGGCCAATTTAAAATGCAATAAAAGTCTTAGAAATTTGTTGACGATTCTTTTAGGGGTAACCGACGGGCTTTACTGATTTCAACGTTAGTCCTGAGCTAACCGCATTTGATGAGTTCAAACTTCGGATTCTAGGAGATATTTGTTTGAAATTTTCAAAATGGTGTCAAAAGTTTTTTGTATGACCGGACCGGCCGGTATACCGGTCCAAAAAGTGATTTTTTGGGTAATTTTATCTAGCTCCTGGATATCAAAATTTCTCTTTTTTTCAGTATAAACTTTAATTTGTCAGCTTAACAGTCGTAAAAGCCTGATTTTCAAATTTCTTGTTATTAAGAGAAATTTCCAAAATAAATGGGTGTTTTGCACACTGTTCGCTGACCCCATTTCATTTAGTCGAACAATACAGATTTTTTTTTAAAGAAAAGCACTTTTTAAACGTGTGCAAAGCGAGGCGGTACAAAGAGTTTTTTTTCTCATTGCTTTTTAGAGGCACTCAATTCGCGGTAATTTTGAACTTAACAGTAATCTGATACAATCCCACCTACGCCGACACCTACGCTTTTAAAAAGCTTCTTAAAAAGACACGCAGTTCGTACCTACTCCTTCAATTTTCATCATTTTTAATTTTTTGTGTCAAGCTCCGGGAAACCCTACAAATATGCAAAAGCGCTTTTGTTTTAACATTTGCTTCAGCGGACAAAAACGCGAAAAAAACAAAAATTAAAATTTTGGCATGGTCAGTTAGGGAGGCTTAGGCAAAAGCTATCTCCTTCCACCAGTTGAGAGATACAGTTTCGACCTCATACTGCATCTGAAAGCACAAAACTTGTTTGACAATAAACTAAAGAGTTTTTTTTTGGAAATTTTGATTCGGCGTCTCTTGGGCCTGTCAACTTTTCTTTTGAGCCTTAATTTTTGACAAAATTTAGAACCAGAAATGCTTCAAAATAATTTTTCCGTAACTACAAACACTTTTAGGATTTTGGTGCAATTTTTAACTCGGTAGCGTCAAAAAGAAAATAAAATCAGCGCACTTTCATTTAAATCATAAATAAATCAATTATTTTGTTTTCGTTTTTTTGGCCGCCGAAAGCTAAATTTTTAAACAAAAGCAATTTTGCTTATTTGTTAGGCTTCTCCGGAGCCTCACACACAACAATAATAAAAATGATGTATAATGAAGTAGATACGAACTGCGTGTTTTTTTAGAAGCTTTTTAAAGCGTTTGGTGTCGGCGTAGGTGAGATTGTATCAGATTACTGTTAATTCAAAATTACCGCGAAGTTTGGTTTTCTTAGTTAACAATGTTGGAATATCACCTTTGCTAGTTTGGCGGGAAATGACCTTGAGAGGTCAGTCAGCGACACCCACTCCCTTAAGATTGATTAGTTTTACGGTAAACCGGTTATTTGGCGTGCCACAAAATTTTTTGCGGTGAGTCACGAAACGTTCCTCAAACTATCCTTTGAAATTTTGAAATCCCTCAAGTCATTCTCTGAGAAGATAGTACAGTAGCTGCTTTTGATCTAAAACAACTCTCGCTAAAATTATCTCACCTTTCTGAAATTTTCAATTAATTTTGTCGAGTGTTAATCGTGGCCTTATCATTAATATCGGTCATCCAGTTTGTGAACTGGATGAAAATATTTCACTATTTTTTGGCCAGATTATTAAATTCTTCTATTCGTTATTTCTCCTAAATTTATCTTCGTTTCGTTCTCTTTAAAAACTGGCTCTGAATTTTAAGTAATTTGGATAAAATCGTATTTTTTTAGTTAGAAATTATTTTTTAAGCGTTTAAATCGCTTAAAATCATAATGAATAAAACTTTTATCTTTAATTCGAATGCTTCGCTCTGATTGGCTGATTGAATGTTTTGCGTGCATTGCTTTCTGAAAGCGGGAGCCCACACAGACACCTCAAACCTACGAGAATAATGTCTCCTTCCCGGAAGTACCTGCCAAATCTTAAATTCTGCATCTTTTCAAATAGGATTATTTTAAACCGAAAAGGCTGGAGATCCATATGATAGCGTATATTCCTTTATCACTTTTTGGTTAGAATGCGTAGCCACTACTCTTTTAACGTGTGATTGTAACGTTGTGGCTTCGCATTCTAACAAAAGGTGATAAGGGATATTCGATCTCACATTATTTTAAATTATTTGTATTTTTTGATCAAAATTATTGAAATTATAATTTTNAGAAAAAAATGCTCCGATTCTGACCAATTGTTTTTATTTTATTATTCAATGAATATTTTTGCTCAGTTTGAGCTATCTTAGAATATAATCAGATTAGTCGTTATCAAACGCCGAATTATTAAAAATTTTGGCTCAAAATCTGGCAAAAACGACCAGAAGGCTCTCTAATCGATATAACGTATAACTTATAAAATGTCTTATTTATTCACGAAATCTTCAAAAATATAATAACCACCAATCTTTCATCATAAAAGATCATTAAATAGCTAATTTTGTTTGGTCTTACATTATCAGAACGAATAAGATATAAACAATTTAGATATAAAAATAATTAAAATAATTATTAATTAATATGACGTTCATTTTATAAATTCAAAAATTTTTAATAAATTCACGAAATCTTCAAAATGATACATAAGTTTCTCGTTTTCATCTTGCATGGCTATGTAGGATCAATTAATCAGCTTATTATATTTGATCGCACATAATCACAAAGTATAATTCGTAATATAAGATATAATTGAAATAATAACTTTGCAATATCTTTTTACCAACGAAACTTCATCTCAACAACGTTCACTATCTTTATAGCGCGTGTTCGAATCTCACTGATGTTGTTTAGGGATTGTATGATTATAAGCAAGGGTGCTTAATATTGGGACCGCTAAATTTAATCGATGTGTTATCACGAGACCATCACTAAGACAACATAAGTGAGATTCTAACACGCTTTAGTGATAGTTTTTGGGATAGAGTTACGTTGATGAAAGTAAATTATATTTGACGTATATTTTGTAAATTATAGAATATTTAATCAATTAACAAAATTTTCAAAATGAGACATATGTTCATACACCACTTCTCCCTAACACTTTTTTGCATCTGTGTTATTCCGGACAATGAAGTAACTTAATAATCGAGCTATATCCTATTACGAGGAATGTAGATCAAAATTGCCTAGGTAAAAATACAAACCAATTGTGTGTTCAATTCAGGGATTTGATTGGTTGGTTGGCCCGTCTCACTCTCGTTTGTATTTGGTTTGTATTTTTACCTTGTAATTTTACCTTGTAATTAAATCTGAGGCTTGATTATTTAAACTCGCTAACTTCATAATTTCGCTAATTTTAAATATATTCTCGCGCTCAAAAAGCAACTTTCGAATTCTGTTCACTTACTACACTCAAATTGATAATGGCTGTTAAGCCGAAACGTCAAATAAATACTATCATTGATGAAAAAAAATAATACATACATAAATTAAGAAATGATTTATCAATTTACGAAATCTTCAAAATGATACATAGAAAGATTATAAAAAAGTAATAAAATAATAATTTTAGTAATTATAATTTAATATAACGTATATTTTATAAATTATAAATATTTAATTAATTCACGAAATCTTCAAAATGTACATAACTTATTATTATAAGTCTCTCTGTTACATTTAAACAACCATAATTACAAAGTATAATTCGTGCTATAATTTAAATAATAATTTTGCAATATAATTAATATTACATTATATGAGGTATATGATATACTGTATATCACATAATTTATGAAATGTTTAATTAATTATGAAATTTTCTAAATGACACAAAATTTACCAAATAATACCATTCTAATTCTTGATTGACGTTAAATAATACCGAATGTGCTTTAGCTTTTGGGGTTTACCCCGGGGAAATTGAAACGCCCCTTAAGGGGGTGGTCGAGAAAATCTGGACCTTTTAAAACTGCGCCTCAAGAATAAACGGAGAACAGTAGTAACTTCATTCTACTTTGTATGCAAAGACAATGGTTTTGATGAATCTTTGAGATTAAAAAAAATACTTTCCATGTTTGGAATAAGCTGTCCAACCTCTAGAAAAGTGCGAAAAATTAATCTCAAAACTTTTTGTCAGCCTTCGTCCATGACCCAATTTTAACGATTTTTCACGAATGAACATTTTATACACGTGGGAATCGCCGTTCGGGCCCAGAATTTAGATTTTTTCCTAGGTGACGCTAAATCGCAAAAATCGAAGGCTGACAAAAAATTTTAAGATTAATTTTTGGCACTTTTCTAGAGGTTGGACAGCCTATTCCAAACATGGAAAATATTTTTTTTAATCTCAAAGATTAATCAAAACCTTGTCTTTGCAAACAAAGTATAATGAAGTTACTACTGTTCTCCATTTATTCTTGCGGCGCAGTTTAAAAAGTTCCAGATTGCCTCGACCACCCCTTAAATAAACTAACCAAGTCGCGCTCTGATTGGTTATGCGTGAATCTCCTCGGGAAAACCCCAAAAGCTAAAACACATTCGGTATAAGTTTGTATTTCAATTGAATTTATCGAAGAATATTCTTTCTCACTCCGCGTCACAACTGTGACATCAGAAAATGCAATGGCCAATCAAATCACACGATTCTTGAAATAAGTGACAGTCGTTTGGTTGTTTTAAATTGGGTTGCAAATATAATATATGGTTTATTAATAACCCGTAATACAGAAATAACTCAGTAAATACAGATTACATACTGCTTCCAGTATATGTGGCAGTCAATGAGACTCGAACTCAAGACCTAATGGTTGTTTACTGTTTTTTTTCTGACGTAACAGTTCTGACACGGAGTGAGAAATCAGGAGAAAGAATAATATCCAGTGTTTTTTAGACATAAAATTATTATATTTTTTTTATCAATGATTTATGGCTATTAAGCCGAAACGTCAATAAAAACATTTCAAAAATTCGATTATTTGCAGCCTAAAAAAATGATTGCCACCATAAACGGCAAGCCCCCCAATTAGTGAAAATAAATTGTTCATGAATTGTCGAGCATGAGTAGCTTAGGCTTATCTCGTGCGCCCCCCCCGCGAGGGGCGGTGATTGTATCAACTGTAAAAAATCAAACGGGCAACTTCCACAAGGCAACTTCCCCATGATTCTTATTGTACATCATAATCTAGACATGAGGTTGCATTGATTTTTTTTCAGATTGTTTATGTATGCGTCGCCAAACTAAAGGCATTTTCGAAATGTCTCTGATTTTACTTTGTTTATTATTTTCAACAATTTTTAGGGGGAGTGTGAAGAATGAACTAGATTTTAAAGGCGTAGTTTCTTCGATTTTTCCACATGAATCGATCAAAAAAAATGAATTGTGTTTACTCACGAAAACTCAAAAATAATTAATGAAAATGATAAAAAATTACCAATTTAAAACGCAAAACTATTTTCAAATAGCTTATTATACCTGATCTCACCCTATAGGATAATGTCATTTTCATTGATAAGGGGGTACTGGTCGCTGGAATTGACTTTTCTGTATAAGAATTCTGCCTAACCGAGAAACTAAAGGACCATTAAGATTAGCCATGCTGTAGATCTACCATTAATCTTGTCAAACCATTGGTCGATGACTTTTTGTTCCGATACACTCTGAGATACGTTACCAGTACAAGGTTTCCTCCTCTCTAGAATTGTTTTTTTCAAAATTCACTTCACTTTTTTTAGAAATCGCAAATAACTACTGATTTTTTACGATTTTTAGCATGTTTTTCATCAAAAATATATCACCTCCTAGGTTATATTTTGGAATCCACTCAAATTTCAGCAAACACAGAATAAATAAAAACTCCTCTAGAAGCTTTTTTTTTCAAATTTTGACCCCAAACTCAAAATATAAAATTTTGAAGGTCAATAAATGTATGTGTAAAACATTAAATTAAAAAAAAAATTCAATTTTGTTTCGAAAATTTTGAAGCCCTATCCCGATTCAAAACACGTCCTTATAGCTGACACAATGTGGTGCTAGAGGGAAATACTCACTGAATTAGATTTTTGGCTATCTTGTGTCCAGAAAAAAGAAAACCCATAATGTAAACCCCGATAATATCATTATATTAGTTATGAAATATTAAATTAATTCAGAAAATTTTAAAAATGATACCATGTATGATACAAAGTTATGATAATTGTCAATTGCATTTAATCATAGAGCCTCATACATGAAGATGGTCATAATAATATCTATGCATTATTAATTATATATTATATCCCCTATTTACACTTTTGTTAATATTCCGGCCCTACTACTTAAAAACACACTACGTTTCCTAATCAGGGCCGGGATATTAACAAAGTTAGTGAATAGGGGATATAAGGTTAACTACTAAAAGTTCGCACGTCCCGCTTCTACTCTATATTCACCACACCAGGGGGCGCTACAGTGTGGTAGGCTAGGCTGCAAATGATATAAGAGGCCAGTACATTTGTTATATACAATATGCGTAATATACAGTATATTATACCTTTGTTTTAAAATATTATATTATAAGATATTTTGTAAATAATTTGGATTAAAGTTTTTAATTTATTACAAAGTCTTAATTTAACATAAAAGAAAGTTTCTACCAAAAGATGATCCTCAGGATTCAATACTCTTTTGAAATCTTCTAAAGCTCCAGAACTTCTTCGAATCTGGAAATATACATACTAGTACATGTATAGACTATAGTACATGTATCATTTTGTTAATTTTTTTTACTGAATAATTAAACTCCTTTTAACAATCAAATTGATAAAACAATCTAATTTCGTAAACTAATTTTGATTGTTGTAAAAAAGTTCGCATGGAGAACATTCTAAAGAGATTTACCTTAAGGAGGGTGGTTTCGTTCGCCACTTAAGGGTTTTAATGGCCATTGGCGAACAGTACAAATCGTTGGACAAAACATTACCTCTCTCTTGATATATTTAACGGCTCGTCCCAAATCAGTAACGTGCCAACAAAAGTGACCGAATAATTATTCAGAATGTAACTCCTCTCTGAGTTTTCAAGTACAACAATGCTTTGTGACTCTAAATTAACCGGACAGAACGTGAGCCATCAGAATGGAGAGTTTTTGAGTGAAATACTGTATTTAGTGATTATGAAGCCAAATTCAAGAATTTACTCAAAACTCTCCGTTATGACTGGTGGTCACGTTCGTCCGCTTAATTTAAGTCATGAATCATTGTTGTACCTTGAAAACTCAGGGAGGAGATAGATTCTGAAAAAAAAATTCGGTCTCTTTTTAAGCACGTTTTTCTGATTGGACGAGCCATCCGTCATGTCAACTTTTTAGATGCATAGATTTTTGTTTAAATATATCAGAGAAAAACTAAAAATTTTGGTCCAACGATTTGTTACTGTTCCGACAAACTGGCCATTGAAAAACCCGTAAATTGCGACGACCAC
Organism: Oikopleura vanhoeffeni; assembly: GCA_004367855.1. Taxonomy (NCBI): domain Eukaryota; kingdom Metazoa; phylum Chordata; class Appendicularia; order Copelata; family Oikopleuridae; genus Oikopleura; species Oikopleura vanhoeffeni. The sequence goes on along the minus strand of SCLH01000046.1, from coordinate 918,207 downwards.
CCCCTAAGGGAGTGGGTGTCGCTGATTTGCGGCCTCTTCCAAGGTCATTTACCGCCAAACTAGCAAGGTGATATTCAAAACATTTGTAACTAACAGAACCAACCCGCGTAATTTTAAACTTAACTAAACTTTTAACAGTAATCTGATACAACCCCCTACGCCGGACACACTACGCTTTTAAAAAAGCCTCTTAAAGAGACACGCAGTTCGGTACCCTTTCTTCAAATTTTCATCATTTTTTATTATTTTTTTGTGTCAGGCTCCGGAGAAAGCCTTACGAATAATGCAAAGCGCTTTTTGTTTAAAATTTGCTTCAAGCGGACACAACAAGCCAAAAAAACGAAAACAAAAAAATTCATTAATTTATTTATTGATTTAAATTGAAAGTGCGCTAATTTGTTTCTTTTGACGCTACGAGTTAAAAATAGCACCAAAATCCTTAAAAGTGTTTGTATTTACGCGAAAAAAATATGTTGAAGCATTTTTTTCTGGTTTCTTAATTTGTCAAAAATTAGACTCAAAATGAAAGTGTGACTGGCCTTCAAAGACGCGAAAAAAAAACGTTTGACGATATCTTCGCGAATTTTTTTCGAATTTGAAAAAAAAAATGACATATCAGTAAAAACTCCTATCAGTAAGTAGATTTTTTGTGCACCAGCTAAAATTTGCATTGGATATATTATTCTCTGGCTTGGCCCTTGATTTTTGGCCTTGGCTTGACATAATTTTTACTTAACTTTAAAAATCAAGACCAAGCCCATAAAATCAAGGCCAAGCCAAATTTTAAAACTCAAGCCCAAGCAAACTTCAAGCTTGATTTCAGGAAAAAATCTAGTTTGAAAAACCTACGCATTCTGTTTTTTTGCATTCCTGCATTCTTCTTGCTACTCTGGAACTTCATCTCCTACTCGAAAAATATACAATCTTTTGAGTTTCTTAAACTCCTCTTATGACCCCTGGTTAAGTAATACCGTCTACAAGAAGCTTAACCGTTGGAATCATAGAAGCCGATATATCGGTTCAAGCCCTACCTAACCTCTAAAAGGCAAAAAATGCTACAGAATTGTTACTTCGATACATTATAAAGAATTTTGCGGTGATTCCGCCAAAAATACTAATGATGATATAGACTCTAATCAAATTTAAAGTGTGCTGTAGGGCAAATACTTGTGCGTTAGTAACCATAAAAAATAAAATTTTTGAAGACTTACGATGAGCACTGTATCAACGTGATGATGCTACACGCTTGGGTTTTCCAACGTATTATTTTTCTAGAACTAAAGTGTTAAATCAAAATTCTAGAATTTGAAAATGATTGATGAAAAAAAATTAACTTTTCAAGCTTACTATCAACAAATAATTGCAGGTTCAACTACCTTGAAATTTCTGTAAACAACGTAACAAGTAGAGCCGATTATGGATCAACGGACCTTAGAGTACACAATCCAACTATTTGAAAATGTCGAAATCTGAGCATTTGATTGTTGATCCTTTCCTAATCTGACAATGAAATGGCCTATTCCGCAATCAAACGGTTTTGATTGGGTGCTAAATATCTGCATTGTTGTATCATTCAAATAGTTAGGATTTTGTACTCTTGGTCCGTTGGATCCAAAATCGCTTCTTGTGCGTTGGCGGAACTTTTTTTTCTGTTGATTTCAGGGGTTAAAAACATCAATTCTCATTTTTGGAGTTTTGAAATTCTTATTCAAATCGTCACACATAGCATTTTTAAAATTTTGGTTACTCGTTAAATGCGACATTAAATAAAAGTAATAACGAAAGATAATTTATATCAGTGTAATTTATTTAAAAATGTTATTTATGACGTGAGATAAAATAAGTTAAATAAGAAAGAGTGTTTTATTCTTTCGTGATTGCCCACAATGGCAGTAGTCTTTAGTATCTCTTCAACTTTTCCTTGAGTTTTTCTCCCAACATCCATTTTTCCATTTTCAAACTTTTGATGGTTCTTGAGCTACGAAAAACTTCCTTTTCTTTTTGATTTTTGAGCGTTTTCAATTTCCTCGTTTGCCCTTTTTAACAATTTATTTTTGGAATCAATTAATCAGGGCAGGGTTGGTAAAAGGATAATCACCCGACACGGATCTTTCTAGTCCCCCATTTTCTTTTTACTATCTTTGCTCAAACCAACGCAAAACAGGGATGGAAAACCCACGCAAACGCCATCCCTTTTACACCCTTGTTTAAGGTATCTTGATTTTTTCCTCCTTCTTTTTTGAGTGATCATTGACTCGTTCTTCCAACTTTTTCTTATTCGTTTCATTATCGTCAGTGATTGCCTAGTTCGCAAATTCTGCCTTCTAACAAAGAATATAAACTAATGTATTTGAATTATTAACCTCGTAGACTTAAGGGTATCCCGGCTTCCTAACATTTTCTGCAGTTTTCATGTCATAAAAATGCACCAAATCAAATTGTTTATGTTTTAAACGCAATAAAACAAACAAAAGACAACAAAAAAATTTCGAAATTTTGTGTTTTTTTTCGATTTTTAAAGTATTTTTTCAAATTTTTGTTTAAAAATCACGTTTTGTTTTAATTTGACCACTAAAACTTCAAATAATATCGGTTGAGGTAAGGCCACTTTTCTCTCAGTGTTTCCCCCGGTTTTTTTTGCCTACTATCGAAAAACATCGAAGCAACATTTTTTCGGAACTTTTTCCCACGTGACTTGAAAAATTTCATATCTTTAGTTTGGAGGTCAAAATTTGACAAAACGGGCTCCTCATAAGTTTCTAAATAACCGTTGCAAAAAATGAGTGAATTTGAAATGTAACCTAGATGAGATAATTCTTCCGATGAACAAATCCAAAAAAAACGGTGGTTTATCGCATATTCTAGAAAAAATATGGCACTTATCGACAAAAACGGTCCTCAGAAGTTTTAATACTAGAAGTTTTATACTAATATATACAGTTATGTTTATTAATTTCGGTTTATTTTAAAATAAACCTCAGAGGAGATAATTTTCCGTTTTTGGCTTAGGTCTCACTGTCTTGCTTATGTGTCTGGGAGTGTATGCATGCAAAAAGTTTTTGACACATGTTTTACGCAAGATGAAGGCTAGTTCTACAAACTGGCTAATCCGAAATAATATCCTTGAAGCCGTGTGTGCTAATATTTTATCGAGGAATATGTCATTAGGGACCGCGGATACCTTAAGTTTTTTGTTTTAAAAACTGCGGAAACAATGGCCTGATTCTGACTTATTTTTTCTTAACGAATATTTTTGCTCAGTTTGAGCTAATTAGAACAACAATCGGATAATTGTTTCAAAAGCCGAATTATACCAACTGGCTTGAAAAAGACCAGAAACGGCCCCGTAATTGATTATGTCATAAAATTAATTCTTATTTCTTGAAAAAATAAGTTCACGTGACGTTTTGATGAAATCGTACAAAGTATTCACATATTGAAATTATAAATATTTTTACCACATCCTAAATTATATAGGCGTTGATTTCTGTCGGATGTTTCTTTGGTTATTATAATTCTTTCAAACTGCTGGCATGTCAGTTTAAGAAGTGCGTACTCCCGCTCAGCCTCATTTGAAATTCAGGAGACATTCAGTTTTAATAATCGATTTTTCTGCGATTTTATTTGGTTTCACATAATATTTTGCGTTATCGGATCAAAAAATTTTCGTCTCCGAATATTTCATTTTGCATCAGCGGACTAAATTGATCTGATTTGTGGTCAATTGCAGGATATTGATCGGAGACAAGATGTTTTTCTCGGTGGTTTTCGACAGATATTGTAAGCGGTAACAGATATTGGGTAGCGCCTTGTCTCACGAACTTTTGCGTAGGCTTATTTTAGTTTAAACAATATCTTTACAGACTTTTTTATAAAATCTCAACCATAGGGTTTGCCCAAAGAACTTAAAGTTAAGTTAATTAAAGCCTCCCAAATAATTAATAAATTTACACCAATCTCTATTTCGCATGAATCATCCGTCAAAAAACCGGTCAGCCGAATTTACCACTTCAGCCAGATGTAACAGGTTACATTTGTAATTTCTGCCAGCTACCACACCTGTTACCGCACACTCCTACTATACCTACAAACAAGCGGATACTTTTCGCCCGCTGGCACATATTGAGTCCGCAAGTAGTATTTATAGCGGAAGTATGAAATATATAAACTTAAATCAAGCAGACAAGTTTCTACAAAGAGAATTAATAGGTAAAAAATTATTTACTCTATTTATTAAAAAGCTAAATTATTCTCTGAAAAAAATTTTCCCGTGTTGTTGAGAATGACGTTTAAATGACAAAAAATACACTAAAGTAAATTTTATAAATTTTCAGAGGAGAGAAAATTTTTATATGAGCAAGAAAATTTTCACCCATTTTTTGATTAAGAGATGACAAACTCTTATTGAAAAATGAATACACTGAACCGTCCTACCTATTAACATATCGCGACCATTTTTGCTCGCCGATAAATTATCATCAATTTTTGGTTAGTAATTTTCTTTCAGATTCTTCAGATTCTTTGTTTTTTTCTGACTGACAGTATGTATATATGTATATCATATTTTTTGAAGTAAAAAAATTTTATGACACCATTTTGAAAATTTTCTTTCAGATTCTTTTTTTCCAGACGATTTAACACATGAAAAACGAACTATACAATTATGTTTCGAAAATAAACTTTCTAAGCCTAGAAAGCAGGAAGTGAGGCTTTAGAAAGTTATATTTGAAAACAAAATTTAGTACAATTATAATTGTTGAAAATCTTCTGGAAAATTAATACTGAAAAAAAATTTCAAAAATGTGTTTTTAAAACTTTTTTTCTTGACTGACAGTAGATAATATATCATATTTTTGAAGTAATAAAAATTTTAAAGGACACATTTTAAATTTTATTTCAGATTTCTTTTTTTTCTAGAAGAAACTGAAATTGAACTTAAATTTAACGAAATAACGGGCGTTTAGAACCGATGGTCATTTAGGCTTGGTGGTTAAATCACCGAAAAAGCGAATAAATAGTTGTTTGTGCGCAAAACAGTTTGATATTCAACTCTTATTGTTACAATAACAGGTGTAAAGATCAGAAGGCTGTCACCTTCACATCTTTCATGTAACATTAATATCACCGGTAAATTTATCTCCTCCAGGTTTTATTTCAAATCAGCAAACTATCAAAATGTTTAAAAAAACAGCCACGGATGTCACAAAAACGTCCCTTAAACAAAAATCATGTTTCTTCAAGATTTTCGTTTTTCAAACCAGAATTATCTTGCCATGGATGACACAAAAGCGTTCTTATCATATCCTTTTACCAACGGAACTCCATCTCAAAACCAATTACTTTTTTCAAAACAGTTTCATTTTGTCCTAACCTAATTTCTTGAATATACGGTTGACGTGATCATTCTTAGGCTTAAACTCGTTAATGAAAAAAGTCTGAGAATTTTTTTAAGATTCAGGCATAAAGGTTTTTTGTGTGGTGATTCCGAAGATTTTTGCCAAAAATATAAGTACTATAAATATATGTCTATAATACAGGAAAATTTTCGAAAAATAGTTTTTCCGACTATAATCGCAAAAAACGGTGGGTTTTTCCACATTTTAGAGAAAATATAGCAATATTCGAAAATTTGTCTGAGATCAAGTTTGGCCTAACCACTTTTACAAGTTAGTAAAATTAAAGCCATTCAACATTAAACCTGGGGAAAAATAGTTAACACCATTTGGCTTAGGTCCTTTAGCTTATGTGTGACGGAAGTGTATGCATAAAAAACAATTTGAGGTTTGTTTTTTAGAAATAAAAGGATAATTTACACGAAATAGCTACATTACTTGTAGAACTAATCATATCTTTTAGCTGGGAAAAAACTATTCTCCTCTCAGGTGTTATGTTGAAATTGGTATGCCAACTTAATTCTCAGACAAAATTTTGATTTCGCAATATAACTGCATAAAAAATGTAGGGACCGGGATACCCTTAATGAAATTATTTGTTGAATTTACAAATATAAAGGGGTTGATTGTTACCCAATTCAAAGAGGCTTATCCATAGTAAATAGCGTGTTCACAGTGTGAACTCCAAACCGTTAACATTTAGGTTTAGGAAATGACTCCATCTCATTAAAAAATCACGTATCGCAATATCAGTAAATAAAACGTACAGGCTTTTTTTTGGGGTTTTTAACCCACAGACTTCATTTATTAAACAAAAAATTTTGGACACAAAAATGCGGAATTTTCAATAATGCTTCCATTTTTTTTCAAATTTTTACATTTCAAAGATGAAAACCCGAACTCAAATATTCCTAAAATTGATGAAAATAATTTTTATGAAGCTGAACATATTTAAATCGGTTATATTGACTCAGGATGCCGGTTTATGCATCCGTATACGTTAGAGATTTAGCGGATATCTTATATTGATTCATGTTGTCGCCACTTGACCAAGGTGGACGCTGCAACGGATTTGACCACCCCCTTTTCACCCAACCCCCCAAACCCCCCCCCCCTAGCCGCAATTTGCAAATACCATTTTTAAATCATAAAAAAGTCTTTAAAGCTCACAGAAATTCAGAAAAAAAATAATTTGTAAGTATGTTTAAAAATTGCTTGAATGAAAAACTTTTCACTAGGTTTAAATATCTTTACAAATATACCATCAAGTAATGTTTCCTGATCGCGGACAAGTTTGTAACTAAGAATATTCCACAATACTTGCTTTTTTGAACAATTTTAAGTTAAAATTTTGGAATTCGAACAATAATGAGAAGTTTTTGAAAAGAGTTCCGAACATTATAAGAAAAAGCCTAATATTTTGTCCAAATATTATGTACTTTCCCGAACTAGATAATTATTTTTAATCAATCATTAGTTCATACATAAGTAAAAATAAATGAAAAAAAAAAGTCCGATCAGCACCATCAAAAAAATGCAATAAACAATTTCAGTAATTTCTGAAAAATTTAAAAAAATGGTTCGATTCAGACATTATTTTTATTATTCGACTGGCTGTTTTGCTCAGTTGCAACCTGTCTAGGAACTTAGGGCCTCGGTAATTGGCAGATTTGCACTTTTTCAATTTTTTTGTCTTCATGGAAACTTTTTGCCACCTTATAATTTTGGGAAATAAAAGTATTTCAAACGTAAGTGCCACTTTTGAGCTGACTTTGTTTTATCCTTGATCTTTTTTTCAGATCTATATATTTTTACTTATAATTCGTCTTTTGAACAACAAACTCAAAAAAACGCGCGTTTGCTATTTGAGGTGTCTTAATTTCATAAATAATTTCTTTTGTATGAATAGAAGCCTTCACAAAAAATTGTCTCGACCACCATATCGACAAATTATATAATTTAATATTTACTATGATTTCTACCGTCAAATCCGAAAATTAAAATATTTCCTGAAAAAAGCGAAAAAAACGGAAAATTTTAGCCACAATCCGAAAGGGAAAATTATTTATATTTTCATGAGTTTAATTTATTAAATTTCACGTTGGTGGGATGGTTCGGCCTTACCCAATTGGACAAGTCTCGGTGAAATTATACCTGATCTTACCCTATGGTAATGTCATTTTCATTGATAAGGGGTACTGTCGCTGGAATGACTTTTCTGTATAGAATTCTCCTAACCGAGAAACTAGGACCATTAAATTAGCATGCTGTAGATCTACCATTAATCTTGTCAAACCATTGGTCGATGACTTTTTGTCCGATACACTCTGAATACGTTACCAGTAAAGGTTTCCTCTCTCTAGAATTGTTTTTTTCAAAAATCACTTTTACTTTTTTTAGAAATCGCAAATACTACCGATTTTACGATTTTTAGCATGTTTTTCATCAAAAATATATCCTCCTAGGTTATATTTTGGAATCCACTCAAATTTCAGCAAACACAGAATAAATAAAAACTCCTCTAGAAGCTTTTTTTTCAATTTCGACCCCAAACTCAAAATATAAAATTTTGAAGGTCAATACATGTAGTGGTAAAACATTAAATTAAAAAAAATTCAATTTTGTTTCGAAAATTTTGAAGCCCTATCCCGATTCAAAACACGTCCTTATAGCTGACACAATGTGGTGCTAGAGGGAAATACTCACTGAATTGATTTTGGCTATCTGTGTCCAGAAAAAAAAACCCTATAATGTTAAACCCGATTAATATCATTATTATAGTTATGAAATATGAAATTAATTCAGAAAATTTTAAAATTGTACCATGTATGATACAAAGTTATATAATTGTCAATTGCATTTATCATAGAGCCTCATATATGAAGATGACCATAATAATATCTATGCATTATTTATTTATTATATCCCCTATTTACACTTTTGTTATATTCCGGCCCTACTACTTAAAAACACACTACGTTTCCTAATCAGGCCGGGATATTAACAAAGTGTGAATAGGGGATATAAGGGTTAACTACTAAGTCGCACGTCCCGCTCTACTCTATATCAACACACCAGGGCGCTACAGTGTGTAGGGCTAGAGCTGCAAATGATTAAGAGGCCAGTACTTTGTTATACTCAATATGCGTATATACAGTATATTATACTCTTTGTTTTAAAAATATATATTATAGATATTTGTAATAATTTGATTAAGTTTTTAATTTATTACAAAGTTTAATTTAACATAAAGAAAGTTCTACCAAAAGATGATCCTCAGGATCAATACAGAATGTAAAATTGCCTTAAAAAAAATTCAGAAATTTCTTTAAAACAAATATATCATAAGAGTGAATAATTTATTCACTTGATGTAATCATCCTATATTAATTTCATTTATTTTCAAATTTTTAAATATATTTTTTGATTATACGCGTGAATAAAGTATAATGTTTATTGTATAATGTATATGAGAACTACTAGCCTGGGATTGATTCGCAGTTCCTACCGACACCAATCACGCCTTCCCCTCGGTGTGGTAAATAAATAGAGATGAGATGGACGTGCGAAGTTAGAACTCTACCGATATAATACTGAAATATTGATTAATTCACGAAAACCTCAAAATAATATATTTGACAGAACTACCGTTCTGCACCATCCACGAACATAACCTTGAAAAGTATTATTAAAATTTATATTTGCAATTGATGTTCCATTGTATTTTAATTAGATACCGTATCTTCCTTAAGGTTAGTATTATTATAATTTTTGCAAAGTGTGCATCTTAGTTTTTAAAAACATCATATACGGTGCATATTTTTTAATAATTAACATGTCTTATAAAAAAACTATTTCAAGAACCAGCTTTTAATTGTCAATTAAACTAACTCAGAAAGTTAAAAAAAACTTTAGTATATTGTAGTTAAACTGACTCTTAATGATTTTGAGATTACTTCAAATGTTTCTGTAAAAACTTCACTGTTTAGATTAACTGAAATAGGTAAATTCTTTATGAACTTAAACCAAACTAAACGTCCGTCTTTCACAATTCATGTTTCTAACAAAAATAATTCTGCTAAAATATTTGTGAAATGTTTATTGTAAAAAATTTAAAAATGAAGCGAAACTTATCTATATACACTAACCACCAAATATTATATTACCCCATATATCTTTGTCCACCTTGCGAGAATTTATTTCTCAAAAAAAAACTGTTTTTCTCATTTAATACTTTATCTGATGATGACCGTTAGGGCAAAAAGCTTATAACATAAAAAAACATAGTTATTTACTATTTTAATCATTAATATACCTTGAACCAAAAAACACCACTATATTAAGTGTGCATGAAGCGAAAAATATCATGAAATTAAAACACTTAAATTCATAAAATGTCAGCCGCCTTCTTTATTTCAAAAATATTGTCACGAAAATAATTCTGCCAAAATATAAAATCTTCCTGAAATCTTTATTTTGAAAAATTAACCAAATGAAAAATATTAGTTTTTTTGCTAAATTAAAAAAGTATTTAACGCGTTACGAATTTATTATTCATCTTTAGGTATAAGTGAAAAACCAGGAATCTTTTTTTGGATCCAAAAGTTCACAAAAAACAACAACAAGTAATTGGCAAAAAGAGCTCTCAGAAAATGTTGTCAAATTAACAGCCGGTTTTCAAGTGATTGCTGAAATTTTTTTTAACTTGACAACTATTAATCAAGTCAGTTGTCAAGATAAAAAAAAATATTCAGCAATCACTTGAAAAGGCTGTTAATTGGACAAAATTCATGAGAGCCCTTTGTGCCAAATTACTTTTTTTGTGTCAAAAAAATATTTCCTGCTACTCACTCATTACCTGGAAGATGATTAATTCGAAACGTTTTTAAATACAATTTAATATGCAAAAAAAACAAAATTTATTTGTGCATCAAAAACCCAAATACAACAAAATAAATAGATCGAGCAGAAAAATATCCATGAATAAAAACACTAAAATTTGTGAATTAAGCCGCTACTAATTTCAACCCTTTCAAGTTTATCGATGCTTTTATGGTTAAACTTTTCATTTACATTCTTCTGACAAACTGTTACGCAAAATTACGAAATTAAATAAATAAACCATACTACTGTGAAACAATAACGGGCTACCTGGTCACTTTTTACTAGATTTATAGCCTTAAATTTAAATCATTTGGCTTTAAAAACCAGCTAATCCGATAACATATTGGATAGCTTAAATTTGAGCACAAATATTGTGAATAATAAATGAAAAAATAGACTATCGAAACTTTTAATATTTATTGTTTTTCTTATTTCTTCACTGAAATAACTGGGCACAATAGTCAGATTCGACCAAATTCGACCAAATTTTTTCATTTTATTATTCACAAGATATTTGTGCTAAGTTTGAGCTATCCAAGAATTGTCATCAGATGACTTGCTTCCAAAAGCGAATGATTTTTTAATTTTTGGCTTAAAATTTCAATAAGAAAAAGGAAGCAAAGTGACCAAGAAGCCCCGTTATTAATATTATTCAAATAATTTTGCAAATTATCGAAAAGCCTAATATTTTGTCAAATATTTATGTACTTTCCCGAACAGATAATTATTTTTACATATTAGTTCATATAAGTAATAATATGAAAAAAAAGTTCCGAATCAGCATTAGAAAAATGCTTAATTAAACAATTTCAGTATTATTCTGAAAAAAATCAAAAATGTTGTTCGATTCAGACAATTATTTTATTATTCACTTGGATTTTGTTGGCTCAGTTGCACTGTCTAGGAACTTAAGGGCCTCGCGTACATTTGGCAGATTTGCACTTTTTCAATTTTTTTTGTCTTCATGGGAACTGTTGCCAAACCTTATATAATTTTGGAATAAAAATATTTTCAAAACGTAAAGTTGCCACTTTGAGCTGACTTTGTTTTAATCTGGATTTTTTCAGATCGATTATTGTTTACTTTAATTCGTCTTTTGAAAAAACACTCAAAAAACGCGCGTTTGCTAATTTAGTGTCTTAATTTCATTAAAATTTTCTTTTGTATTAATAAGAAGCTTCAAAAAAATTGTCTCGACCACCATCGAAAATTATATAATTTAATTTTATATGATTTCTAACGTCAAAATCGAAAATTAAAATTTCCTAAAAAGGCAAAAAAACGAACTTTTAGCACATCGAAAGAAATATTTATTTTCATGATTTAATTTATTAAATTCACGTGGTGGATGGGTCGGCTTACCAATTGGACAAAGTCTCGTGAAATTATTTCGCTAAGTATATTCGCGCAACGTATTTTCATTTCAAAAAAAGCAGGATTCAGAGTATAAACAAGAGCAAGAAACAAAACGAGGACATCATTTGATAAAGTTAAAGTTTAGGCAAATCTCAATATTTTTGCTAAAAGATCCAGAAAATAAGTTTGAAAATTTATAAACGAGAAATGAGGAAATTTTCATAGTATTCGGAAAGTTTAATTCAAACTCAAATTTTCTTTAAAAGCAATAATTCGAAAATTCTGGTAGTTACAAAACTTGCCTGGGATTTATAAACATCATTTTGATGTATATTGAGAAGAATATATAAACCCCAGTAAAAAATTTTTCATCAAGAGCCATATCCGCGGATATCCGTATCTGTCAAAATGCGCGAGGCCCTACAATCAAATGAGTCGTTTTCAAAAGCCCAGAATTATATAGAAACGAATTATTCAAATTTTCATCTGTCTAGTATCGACAAATTTAAGTGTCAAAATTTCAAGATTTTTTGAATAACTCGAAAAAATGCAAAAAACACCCTACCGCTACCTTACTAAAAGAGCCCAAATTTAAACCTTAATCATATTTTTATAAATTCCAACATTACAAAATGATACGTGACCAAAACAATCAAATTAAATAGTAAAATAAGGCAAAGTAACCAATATGTTTCACCTAAAAATGTGTTTTCGGACTATCTCAATATAGTGTATAACCAAAAACAAAGTAATAATCAAAGTTTTTAATGAGGTATTATTAAATATAATATAATACAGGGCGGGCATTCGCCGAAAGTTTGTTGCAAAACAATTCGGTGTTTTGGCACATTCGCGATATTCGGGAACTTTTTGGCGGATATGGGACAAAAAATAAATCTGTTCGTTCAAGAATGAAAAAACGCGTGGCTGTGGAACGACGTCATATGTAAAAAACAATTTTTCAATTTTATAAGAAGCAGTGAAATTAATAATGCTGATTATTCGAACAAATAATTTGGAATTCTCGCTTTTTTTTATTGTCGGAACATTTGAATGATTTGTCTCTAATTTCCACCAAGACTGATAATATCCCCAAACGGACAGAATATAGTTAAATGATGCTAATGATACAAGATTGCCTTAAAAACATCGATACCCATTTTTAATTTTTGAAATTCATATTTCAAATCGTTCCGTGTGACTCTCGTTCTAATCTTCCTGATTAGTACAATTTGAAATTATCATTATAAACGCGTTCATTTAAATGCTTGTCATTTGATTTTATTGTGACTTACACCGTACAACTGTGACTGGTGACAACACATCACACGATTATTCACGCAGGCGACCCACTCATTGGCACCAGTTACAGTTGTCACGTGTAAGTGAAAAATAAGCGAAAGTACAAGTGTAATAATTTCGATATATCTAAAAATTAAATATTCCTGTCTTACAGATGTACGTTCGGCGTTTGACCAATCCAGCGTAGACCCAAAAGACTCTTTATTATAAGAGCTTTCAGCATAATGGGAAAACGCAAAAAGTGATTATCTGAAAGACTGAAGATCCTCTTCTTCATATTATTTATTACTAATAAAAAATTGCTTCAAGCGTGACCACGTGCAAAAACGTGGCTTCTCTCCCTTTTTATGAGCCTATTTTTGAAAATATTAATATTTATAACTATGGAAATTTAACCCAACTTATAGATTGTTAATTTCAAGACACTAAACACATTTTCAGAATGCATTTTTTTGTTTTATCTCATTTTAAGATAAATCAAGGAAAAAAAATGGCTGATTTATCACTGCAAAAAGCTCTTGAAAAAAGCTCACAGTTTAGCTCTGAAATTGAAAAAAGGCTAAAATGCCCCAGTAATTTTCTGAAATTTGAAAAAAAGCTACAGTTGCTCTGAATTTGAAAAAAGGCTAAAATGCCCCAGTAAAATTCTGGAAATTTGAAAAAGTCCAGTTTAGCTCTGAATTTGAAAAAGGCTTAAAATGCCCCAGTAAAATTCTGAAATTTGAAAAAAGCTCCAGGTTAGCTCTGAAATTTGAAAAAAGGCTAAAATGCCCCAGTAAATTCTGAAAATTTGAAAAAAAACTTACAGTTAGCTCTGAAATTTGAAAAAAGGCTAAAATGCCCAGTAAATTCTGAAATTTGAAAAAATCTCAGTTAGCTTGAAATTTGAAAAAAGGCTAAAATGCCCCAGTAAATTCTGAAATTTGAAAAAAAGCTCCAGTCAGCTCTGAATATTTGAAAAAAAAAAAAAAAAAAAAAAAAAAAAAAAAAAAAAAAAAAAAAAAAAAAAAAAAAAAAAAAAAAAAAAAAAAAAACGCTAAAATGCCCCAGTAAATTCTGAAAATTTAAAAACTCCAGCTGCTCTGAAATTGGAAAAAAGGCTTAAATGCCCAGTAATTCTGAAAATTTGAAAAAAAGGTTTTAAAGAAACAATACCAAAACTGCAAAAAAATTTGCCCTTACATCCCTGGAAAATGTATTTTACTTGTGTTTTTACCGATTATTTTAGTTATTTGAATTGTCAGACCTGAAAGTGTATTTTTCCTAATTCTGATTTTTTTTGGAATATCTATAAAGTGAGATTGAAAACGGATCTTGTGCCACTGAACACAGAGTCTAGAAACCAATTCTATACAGCCTGACTTTTCAATATTTCAGTGTCCAAACCAAAATACAAAAATTCTGGATATAATTACAATCTTCTAGAATTTCAATTAAAATGAAATTTCGAATNTATAAAATTTTGAAGGTCAATAAATGTATGTGTAAAACATTAAATTAAAAAAAAAATTCAATTTTGTTTCGAAAATTTTGAAGCCCTATCCCGATTCAAAACACGTCCTTATAGCTGACACAATGTGGTGCTAGAGGGAAATACTCACTGAATTAGATTTTTGGCTATCTTGTGTCCAGAAAAAAGAAAACCCATAATGTAAACCCCGATAATATCATTATATTAGTTATGAAATATTAAATTAATTCAGAAAATTTTAAAAATGATACCATGTATGATACAAAGTTATGATAATTGTCAATTGCATTTAATCATAGAGCCTCATACATGAAGATGGTCATAATAATATCTATGCATTATTAATTATATATTATATCCCCTATTTACACTTTTGTTAATATTCCGGCCCTACTACTTAAAAACACACTACGTTTCCTAATCAGGGCCGGGATATTAACAAAAGTGTGAATAGGGGATATAAGTACTGAAATATTGAATTAATTGACGAAAACTTAAAAATGATATATTTGACAGAACTACCGTTCTGCACCATCAACGAACATAACTTGAAAAGTATTATTAAAATTTATATTTGCAATCGATGTTCCATTTGTATTTTAATTAGATACCGTATCTTCCTTAAGGTTAGTATTATTATAAATTTTTGCAAAGTCTAGCATTTAGTTTATTAAAAACATCATTATACGGTGCATATTTTTTTTATAATTAACATGTCTTATAAAAAACTATTTCAAGAACTAGCTTTTTAATTGTCAATTAAACTTAGTCAGAAAAGTTAAAAAAAAAACTTAGTAATATTTGTGTTAAACTGNTGTCCACCTGCGAGAATTTTATTTCTCAAAAAAAACTGTTTTTTCTCATTAATACTTTATCTGATGATGACCGTTAGGTCAAAAGCTTATAAATAAAAAAAACATAGTTATTTTACTATTTTTAATCATTAATTATACCTTGAAACCAAAAAACACCATATATTAAGTGTGCATGAAGCGAAAAAATATCATGAAATAAAAACACTTAAATTCATAAAAATGTCAGCCGCTTCTTTATTTCAAAAATATTGTCACGAAAATAATTCTGCCAAAATATAAAATCTTTCTGAAATCTTTATTTTAAAAAATTAACCAAAATGAAAAATATTAGTTTTTTTGCTAAATTAAAAAAGTATTTTAACAGCGTTTCGAATTTATTATTCATCTTTAGGTAATAAGTGAAAACCAGGAATCTTTTTTTGGATCCAAAAGTTCACAAAAAACAAAACAAAAGTAATTGGCAAAAAGAGCTCTCAGAAAATGTTGTCAAATTAACAGCCGGTTTTCAAGTGATTGCTGAAATTTTTTTTAACTTGACAACTATTAATCAAGTCAGTTGTCAAGATAAAAAAAACATTATTCAGCAATCACTTGAAAACGGGCTGTTAATTGGACAAAATTTCATGAGAGCCCTTTGTGCCAAATTACTTTTTTTTGTGTCAAAAAAATATTCCTGCTACTCACTCATTACCTGAAGATGAATAATAAATTCGAAACGTTTTTAAAATACAATTTTAATATAGCAAAAAAACAAATATTATTTGTGCCTCAAAAACCCAAATACAACAAAATGAATAAGATTGAGCGGAAAAATATCATGAAAATAAAAACACTAAAATTTGTGTAAATGTAAGCCGCTACTAATTTCAAACCCTTTCAAGTTTATCGATGCTTTTATGGTTAAACTTTTCATTTACATTCTTCTGACAAACTGCTACGCGCCATTATCGAAATAAAATTCATAAACCATACTACTGTAAAACAATAACGGGGCTACCTGGTCACTTTTTACTAGATTTATAGCCAAAAATTTAAATCATTCGGCTTTAAAAACCAGTTAATCCGATAACATTCTTGGATAGCTTAAATTGAGCACAAATATCTAGTGAATAATAAAATAAAAAAAATAAACCATCGAAACTTTTAATATTATATGGTTTTCTTATTTCTTTACTGAAATAACTGAGCACAATAGTCAGATTCGGACCAAATTTCTTTATTTTATTATTAGATATTTGTGCTAAGTTTTGAGGCTATCCAAGAATTGTCATTCAGATGATTTGCTTCAAAAGCCGAAATGATTTTTTTAATTTTGGCTTAAAATTCAATAAGAAAAAGTGAAGCAAAGTTACCAAGAAGCCGCGTATTAATATTATTCAAATGATTTGAAACGCCTAACGCAAGCCTCCGTCGTCTGGCCAATCAGCAGCCGTATAGCTATTTATTCCACTGTTCAATTGTTTTCGCTTGGAAACCCCTTGGTTTCAAACTTACGTTTCATGTTGGTCAATATTTTTTAACTAAAACCTTTACGCTATTAAGGAGGTTGTCGACTCACTTAACCATGATTGCAAACATTTCGAAAATTTTCTTGAAATTTTCATCGATCTGAAAGAACCCGTTTGCTGATATTACCTCGTGCGGCAAAAACAAAACAAACTTTGTTATCTTCGAAAATTTCTGTTAACAATCGAAAAAAAATATATGACAAAACGATCCTTGATTTTCGTCCTTCAAGCTGAAAATTTTCATCAGATATAACTTCTGAAAAAGTAACTTCTCGAAAGCAAGGCAATGTTCCGAATATTTTCCTCAACCTACTAGTAACTCTATTAGAGTGGCCGGCCATGGCCGCAGTGTGAAGCATTTCTGGGAAAGACTAAAAATCAGAAAAAATCGAGGAAGCCATTTTGTTGGAAATTTCACGGAGATTATTTTTTTGAAATTTTCAGAAACAAATTTTCATATTTTTGGCGGTTCCTGATTGGCTGATAAAAATTTGCTCAAAAGTAACTTTTGACCCCGGAAATGGAATCGCAGGGTTAAGTTACGTCAGAAAAAGTACTTTTGAAATAAAAAAAATAAAAAATCGGCATTTAGGGTCATTAAATTCGCAAAAATCGTCATTTTTTGACAAAATCCAATTTTTTTTTCAAAAAAATAGAGAGGTTCAAGTCTAGTTTTGACTTTATATGGTAGCCTTAACTTTGTTCGGCCACTCTAAACTCTATCTTAAAAATGCTAACTATCGTGATAGTGTGTGTTCGAATTCCACTTATGTATTATTATTGATTGCTTGAGTGATTACACTCTGATCATCTTTGGTTGTCTCAATATCAAGCACTCATTCTAACAAGAATACTCGAGACAATCAACGAGACAACCTTATCGAGATTCGAACACGCGCTAAAGAGATAGTGAGCATTTTTAAATAGACTTAGTTTAGGAAGCAGGATAGACACCACCTTCGCAAACCTCTTGACAACAAACGTACTGACAGTTTTTCAAACGTCCTGACTAAAATCTCAAAATGATACAATTTTTCTAAACGTCCTGACACTTTTCAATTTTTTTACGAAAATAAAAATTGGTTTTCAAATAAACTTAACTTTTGTTATGTAGAAACAGCTATATTTAGTGTTCACAACAAAAAATTATACTATAAACAGGATTTTATAACGGATAACTTTTTCGTGGGTTTTCCATGTCTTTTTACGTAGGTTAACGCAAAAGATAGGCAAAAAATAAAAAAATCCAACCGGGGATGATCCCTTTAAACAACCATGGTTTAACAACCATGGTTTTAAATCAATAATTCTACGTTCAAAAAGTCCTCATAGAATCATATTTTCCCAACAGTTGGAACCTAACCAAAGAGCTAATAAGTAGTAAATAGCGTGTCCACAGTGTGTACTCCAAACCGTTCACATTTTGGCTTTCGGAAACGACTCATCTCATTAAGTTCTTAAATATCTCAAACTGACCACACATATTAAAAATAATCGAGAAAATTTGTCCAAATCGGATCATCTTTTTTCAAAGCATTTGAGATCTGTATCATTTTAATTCGACAATCCGAAATACAGAAATAACTCAGTAAATACAGATAACCAAATACATGTATATCCCCTATTCACAC
>SCLH01000046.1:884118-897003 GCA_004367855.1 Oikopleura vanhoeffeni | reverse complement strand
AGTCATTCCGCAAAACTAGCAAAGTGATATTCCAAAAACATTTGTAACTAACAGAACAACTTCCGGTAATTTTAAATTACTAATTTAACAGTAATCTGATACATCCACCTACGCCGACACTACGCTTTTAAAGCCTCCTTAGAGACACGCAGTTCGTACCTATTTCTTCATTTTCATCATTTTTATTATTTTTGTGTCGAGCTCGGAGAAGCCTTACGAATAATGCAAAGCGCTTTTGTTTAAATTTGCTTCAGCGGACAACAGCCAAAACGAAAACAAAATTAATTATTTATTATTGATTTAAATTGAAAGTGCGCTAATTGTTTTCTTTGAGCTACCGATTAAAATAGACCAATCCTTAAAGTGTTGTTGTATACGGAAAAATATTTGAAGCATTTTTCTGGTTTTTAATTTGTCAAAAATTTAGACTCAAAAGAAAGTTGACGTGGCCTTCAAGAGACGCGAAAAAAAGTTTGCCGATATTCTTTTCGCGAATTTTTTCGATTTGAAAAAATATAGTATAAAATCTTATCAGTATATGTAGATTTTTGTGGCACCAGCTAAAATTTGCATTGTATATTAGTTCACTGCGCTTGGCCCTGATTTTTGCTTGCTTGACATAATTCTGTTTTACTTAACTTTTAAAAATCAGCCAGCCAAAAAAATCAAGCCAGCCAAATTTTAAACTCAAGCCAAGCCAAACTCGAGCTTGATTTCAGGAAAATCTAAATGAAAACCTCGCATTCTGATTTTTTGATTTCCTGCATCTCTTGGGTACTTGCTGAAAACATCATTCCTACCGAAAATTATACATCTTGAGTATTCTTAACTCTCTTATGCACCCTGGTTTACATAACAGTCTACAAAAGCTTACTGTGAATCATAGGCCGATATATCGTTCAGGCCACCTAAACCTTCTAAAGGCAAAAAATGTCACAATTGTATTGATTGCAACATTAAAGAAGTTTGCGGTGATCCGAAAAATTAATGATGATAAGATCTTAATCAAATAAGTGTATGTGGGCAATATTGTGCGTTAGTAACATAAAATAAAATTTTGAGGACTACGATGAGGCACTGATACGTGATATGCTACTATTTTGAAGCATTTTTTCTGGTTTCTTAATTTTGTCAAAAATTTAGACTCAAAATGAAAAGTTGACGTGGCCTTCAAGAGACGCGAAAAAAAACGTTTGCCAATATCTTCGCGAATTTTTTTCGATTTGAAAAAAAAATGAATATCAGTAAAAACTCCTTATCAGTATAGTAGATTTTTGTGGCACCAGCTGAAAATTTGCATTGGATATATTATTCTCTGGCTTGGCCCTGATTTTTTGGCTTGGCTTGACATAATTTGTTTTACTTAACTTTTAAAAATCAAGCCAAGCCAAAAAATCAAGCCAAGCCAAATTTTAAACTCAAGCCAAGCCAAACTCAAGCTTGATTTCAGGAAAAATCTAATGAAAAACCTACGCATTCTGATTTTTTTGCATTTCCTGCATTCTTCTTGGGTACTCTGAAACTTCATCTCCTACTCGAAAAATTATACAATTCTTTTGAGTTTCTTAAACCTCCTCTTATGACCCCTGGTACATAATACCGTCTACAAGAAAGCTTAACCCTTGGAATCATAGAGCCGATATATCGGTTCAAGCCTACCTAAACCTTCTAAAAAGGCAAAAAATGTCACAGAATTGTTACTTCCGAATACATTATAAAGAATTTTGCGGTGATTCCGAAAAATACTAATGATGATATAGATCTAATCAAATTAAAGTGTGATGTAGGGCAAATACTTGTGCGTTAGTAACCATAAAAATAAAATTTTTGAAGACTACGATGAGCACGTATCACGGATATGCTACCTTTGTTTTCCAACTAATATTTTCTAGACTAAAGTGTTAAATCAAAATTCTAGAATTTTGAAATGAGTGATGAAAAATATAAACTTTTCAGCTTACTATCACAAAAATAATTGCAGGTCAACTACCTTGAAATTCTGTAAACAACGTACACAGTAGAGCCGATATATGGATAACGGACCTAGAGTACAAATCCTAACTATTGAAATGCGAAATCTGAGGCATTTGATGGTTGATCCTTCCTAATCTGACCAATGAATCGGCCTATTCGCAATCAACGGTTTTGATTGGTGCTAATATTTGCATTGTTTGTATCATTCAAATAGTTGGATTTGTACTCTGAGGTCGTTGATCCAAATCGGCTCTTGTGCGTTGGCGAACTTTTTTTTTCTGTGATTTCAGGGGTTAAACTCAATTCTCATTTTTGAGTTTGAAATTCTTATTTCAATCGTCACACATAGATTTTTAAATTTTGTTAACTCGTTAAATGCGACATTAAATAAAAGTAAAGTAACGAATATTAATTTATATCAGTGTAATTTATTTAAAATGTTACTTATGACGTGAGATAAATAATTAAATAAGAAAGAGTTGTTTATTCTTTCGTGATTGCCTCACAATGGCAGTTAGTTCTTTATATCTCTCAACTTTTCCCTTAGTTGTTCTCCAACATTCCATTTTCATTTTCAACTTTTGATGGTTGCTTGAGCTACGAAACTTCCTTTCTTTTGATTTTTGAGCGTTTTCAATTTCCTCGTTTGCCCTTTTAACAATTTATTTGTGGAATCATTAAGTCTAGGCAGGGTTGTAAAAGGGTAATCCCGACCGGATTTCTATCCCCATTTTCTTTTTTACCTATCTTTTGCTAAAACCAACGCAAAAAAGGGATGGAAACCCACGCAAACGCCATTCCTTTTACAACCCTTGTCTAAGGTATCTTGATTTTTCTCCTTCTCTTTTGAGTGATCATTTGGACTCGTTCTTCAACTTTTTCTTATTTCCTTTCATTATCGTCATTGATTGCCTTAGTTTCGCAAATTCTGCTTCTAACAAAGAATTGATAAACTAATTATTTGATATTATTAACTCGTAGACTTAAGGGTATCCCGGCTCCTACATTTTCTGCAGTTTTCATGTCATAAAAATGCACCAAATCAATTGTTTATGTTTTAAACGCATAAAACAAACAAAATGACAACAAAAAAAATTTCGAAAATTTTGTGTTTTTTCGATTTTTTTTAAGTATTTTTTTCAAAATTTTGTTAAAAAATCACGTTTGTTTCAATTTGACCACTAAAACTTCAAAATATCGGGTTGAGGTAAGCCAACTTTCTCTTCAGTGTTTCCCCGGCTTTTTTTTTAGCCTACTATCGAAAAAATCGAAGCACATTTTTTCGGAAACTTTTTCCACGTGACTTTGAAAAATTCATATCTTTAGTTTGAGGTCAAAATTGACAAAAACGGCTCCTCATAAGTTTCTATACCGTTTGCAAAAATTTGAGTGAATTTTGAAATGTAACCTAGGATGAGATAAATTTTCCGATGAACAAAGTCCAAAAAAACGGTGGTTTATCGCATATTCTAGAAAAAATATAGCACTTATCGACAAAAAGGAGGTGTATGCATGCAAAAAAGTTTTGACACATGTTTTACGCAAGATGAAGGCTAGTTCTACAAACTGGCTAATCCGAATAATATCCTTGAAGCCGTGTGTGGCTAATATTTTATCGAGAATATGTCAAATTAGGGACCGGGATACCCTTAAGTTTTTGTTTTAAAAACTGGAAACAATGGCCTGATTCTGACTATTTTTTCTTTAACGAATATTTTTGCTCAGTTTGAGCTATATTAGAACACAATCGGATAAGTTGTTTTCAAAGGCCGAATTATACCAAAACTTTGGCTGAAAAAGACCAGACGGCCCCGTAATTGATATGTCATTAATTAATTTTTATTTCTTGAAAAAATTAGCTCACGTGACGTTTTTATGAAATCGTCCAAATATTTCTCATATTGAAATTCTAATATTTTTTACCAATCCTAAATCATGATAGGCGTTTCTAGTTTGATCATAACTGAATGTGTAAAAGATTCACCTTAGTTCTGTCAGTAGATTCAAGCTAATTTCATGTCTTTTTTTATATTTTCATTTCTGTCGGATGTTTCTTTGGTTATTAATAATTCTTCAAACTGCTGGCATGTCAGTTTAAGAAGTGCATACTCCCGCTCAGCTTCATTTGAAATTTCAGGAAGAAATTCAGTTTTTATATCGATTTTTTCTGCGATTTTATTTTGGTTCACAAATTTTGACGTTATCGGATTCAAATTTTCGTCTCCGAATATTTCATTTTCATCAGCGGACTCAAATTGACCTATTTTTGGATAAACTGGCAGAGCTGATATCCCAAAAAAATTTTGCATTTTAAAGAACAAACTCTTCGCGCTGAATTGTGATTATTATGTGTTACAATCCCACCTACGCCACACACCTACGCTTTTAAGAAGCTCCTTAAAAAATCGCTCTAATACGCATTTTCTCCGTTCAATTTTCACCATTTGTCATTTTTTTTTGTGACTGGCTTCAAAGAAGCCTAACATAATGCAATATTGTCCTTACTCGGAATTTTGCTTTTGGCGGCACAAAAAAACAAAAAGTAAAATTTTGAGAGATCAGTTTTTGAGGCTCAAGTCAAGCTATCTTCCTCACCAGTTACAGTTTTTGGCTCATACTGCATCTTTGTTTTTGACAAAAAAATTAGAGAGTTTTTCTTTCGAAATTTTGATTTGGCGTCTCTTGAGTGGCTTTCATGTTTTCAGCCAAATTTTTGAATCCTCAGTTTCGGAGGCCAAGTCAAAGCTATCTCCTCCCCAGTTTAGGTGATACAGTTTCGGCCTCACTACTGGATCTGGAAGCAAAGCCTGTTTGTATAAAATCATTAGCGAGTATTTTCGAAATTTTGATTTGGCGTTCTGACCATGGTGCCAAAAGCAAAATTCCGAGTAAGGACTTATTTTATAAGCGAGGCTTTTTTTGAAGCCAGACACAAAAAAATAGTGAAAAAATGTGAAATTGACGGAGAAATGCGTATTGAGCGATTTTTTAGGAGGTTTCTTGAAAGCGTAGGTGTCGGCGTGGTATGTATTGTATGAGTTAATTCACTGTTAAGAGTTGTTCTTCAAGATGCAAAACTTTTTGGATATCAGCTTTGCCATTATACAAAAATAGCTTCGAAACTGTCAAAATCAGGCGATTTCAAACTAAATCATCTTAAAACATTATCCAGGATTGCAGAACCTTTACTGTATATGGTTCGAATAATTTCCGGCGAGACTTTTTTTTCCAAGAAATGTAAATTGTCCGTTTAATTTAAATAACATTTATAAAAATGAATAAGTTTCCAAATTAGTATTAATTTTCAACCAGAAAAGCCCTACTATACGAGTACCTATGTAAATAATTATCCTTTTAATTTTCTATCAGAAAGCTATACGTATAGCTATACGAGTGCAAATACAAATAAGGTACTTTTTTTCAGTTACTCTCACCAGTTCTCCCTCCATTTGAACGGAACGAGATATCACAAACGAATTTCGGCCCCCAAAAGCCAAGGGTAAATTAATGACCAAATTTTGTTACCTGATGATCATTTAAAATGAAAGGAACACCTTTTTCTACTAACAAAAGTGATAACTGTAATTTGCTTTAATATTCCCAGGTGAGATCTTATTCTGCGATTTATTTTGTAGAGTCATATGGCGCCTCCAACTCAGATCTTTAAAAATGTCATAAAGTGATGAGTGGCCCCCAAATCAAAATAATGCGTGGCAAACTGAAATAAAAGTAACAAATTCAGTAAAGTGATGATGTGGGGCCCCCAAATCAAATAATGCGTGGCAAAACTGAATATCAGTGAAAAATGTTAAAGTGATGAATGGGCCCCCAAATCAAATAATGCGTGGGCAAAACTGAAATATAAGTAAACAAATGTCAAAGAGTGGAGTGGCCCCAAATCAAATAATTCGTGGGCAAAACTGGAATATCAGTGAAAATGTCGCTAAAGTGAGAGTGGCCCCCATAAATCAAATAATGCCTGGGCAAAACTGAAATATAAGTAACAAATTTCATACGATGTGATGAGTGGGCCTCCAAACAAATAATGCTGGCAAAACTGAAATATTGTGAAAAATGGCATAAAATGCGTATGATGGGCCCCCAGATCAAAAAAACGATTCTCTTCGTCGGGTCCTGAGAGAGTGGGTTGAGGTGTGAAAAAATGGCAAAAAAAGATGAGAGGCCTCCGTAATCGATATGTTAAATAATTCATGAAATCTTCAAAATGATACAAAACTAACGTACAAAAGTAAACTCCATTTAAGAACTTTGTTTTCCGTGAAAATAGACAATATAAAATTTGAATTCAAACATGTCAGGTCGATTAGTCAAGCGACTAATTTGCGCTATAATTCGAGAAATCCGACTAGAAATATCAGGCATGTGGTGCAGTGTGGTAAACACACTCAAATCAGATGAGAGACGCCGCGGGGTTCACAGCCTCGACTTGTCTATTCCACCTTTTCGTCATTACGGACCTAACAAACATCTGGAGAATTAGATAAAACATAACATACGTATGTTCCATACAGGACTATTACGCGTGAGTCTCCAGTAGCCTCGGACAAACCGGACTGTCGGGTTTTTCGGCGGATCGAATAGTGGTTTTTGAAACAAGGTCGATATTAATGAATCGCGTGAGGTTTCAAAGGCGTCAGATTCGAGACGAACCATATATTGAGAATAGAAGGTATATTAAAAATTCAACTAATGGTAA
Source organism: Oikopleura vanhoeffeni (assembly GCA_004367855.1). Lineage (NCBI taxonomy): Eukaryota > Metazoa > Chordata > Appendicularia > Copelata > Oikopleuridae > Oikopleura > Oikopleura vanhoeffeni. Next base: position 890,312 of record SCLH01000046.1, on the reverse strand, counting down.
TAAGTAATTAGAATGATTAATAAGTAATTGTCTTAGCGATTCTTGAGTGATTACACACCGATCAAAATTAAGCGCGGGGTACCCAATATCAAGCATCCTTGCCTATAATCAACTCAGACAATTTTTACATACCGTTGTTAAAAATGATCGTAAACTACACTTTTTTGTTTGCTGAAAGTGTGCTAACAAAATTTTGTTACAAAAATTCTAAAGCTAAATCAGCTCGGAATTGCGCATACAATATTTTGCGCTGATTTCAAAATTACAGTGGGTGACTAGTTAAAGAACACACTCCACCACGAAATCCATGGTGAGAAAACGTTCTGCCCAGGACGAGACATCAAATCCCAGTGGACCCCACTGATTTTGTTTAAGTGATGTTGTTAGATTACCGAAACTGCCAAAATTGCGAGAATGCAATATCGGTCAAATTTGTTAGACAAAAAAACTTCGCGATGTTGAATCTCCCTCTGAATACTACTCTTCAGGATATTATTCAGATTAGCCAGTTTGTAGAACTAGCCGTTCATCTGGCCAACACCACGTCTCAAACTTTCCTTGCATGTCATAACACTCCCATAAACATAAGCGAGACAGGATACCTCAACCCAACAAAATCTTTCTCTTCTAAGGTGTTATTTTGGATAACCTAAATTTTTACATAAGCTGTATAATAGTATTCAAACTTTGCGCCGTCTTTTGTCGTAGTGCAATTTTTTTTTTACGAATATGCGATAAAACACCGTTTTTCAACTTTGAACACAGTCTTTGTTCATCGGAAACATTTCCTCCGATAGTCAAAGTTCAAAATTTACTCAATTTTTGCAAAAGGTAACCCAGAAACAAATAGAAACTTCTGTTTTTTTCATTTCACCCCAAACTCAAATATGAATTTTTCAAAGGTCACGGGTGAAAATGTGCCTCGATTTTTCGAAGTGTATGCTCAAAAAAAAATTAAAAACACTGAAGAGTTGAAGAATTAACGGTCAACCAAAAATTTTCAAAACAAACGCTTGTTAAGGGCTTTTTATGGCGAAACAACTGCAGAAAATGTAGAAACACCATACCTTAAGTTAAAAATAAGATCTAAAAAGTTTTATTTTGCTTCTTTTAGACGGACACGGTGTGTTCAACTTAGACCCGACACTGCTCAAGGCCCTATTCTATCATAGATTTATCTGAAAACTTGGGAACAAGCCTGAAATTACGAAATTAACTGTAAAGAATTTTCTTACCCAATCGAAAATTTTTTTTAATTCCAGCTCTCCCAAATTTCAAGCAAATCTTAGATAAAATAAGCCTCTGAGCAGATCGGTTAAGTCTGAACATGTTGCTCATGACGATGTACTGTACATTATGTACTTCATATACTTATGTACCAGACTTAATTAAGTTAATATCACTTTCCTCGGTGGGGGGAAGAGATTATGTATGAAAAATAAAATAAGCATGTTTCAATTTATTGGTCCGTGTTTTTTACTAAACACAAATAGGAAAGAAAAAAAATTGTGAGTGTCGGCCAGTGAAGAAAATACATATCATTGAAATTTTCGTAAGTAAAAGAGACAATTTTATTCTAGCGTTCCCGGATTGTATAATCGAAATTTCATTTCACTAAATTTGAAAGTTCGAACAATGAACTCTCAGTTATTCTAGAAAGTATGTCATGAAAAGCTAAAAATATTGTTTAATAATAAAAATAAATTATATAAAATTGAAAGTCAGACTTGAAATCGTTATTGGAGTCAATTATTGGTGACGAGATACAGTTAATTTTATTCGAGACAAGACGTTGATACCTTTATTCCTCGAATGTTTGACTAAAATGTTATTAATTAAAATCCGAGCATTCATAACCACGACAAATAGAACGACATTTCGAAAATTTCCTTGGATTTTGATATTTTCATATGAACTGTCAACATGTGGCGGGTCAGTCCATAAATCAGATTCAACATTCTGCAAAATTTCCACTGCCAATCGAAATCGGGATTGACAACATTGTTTTGGAACTGAGAGAATTCCATGATAAATTCGAAAATGGACAAACAATTTTCAGGTGGAACGTACAAAAATGCTTGAAGAAATAGTAATAAGCTGTATTATGAAAGAGAAATCAGGGAAAAAAGTCACCGTTGTGCTAAAAAAGAAGTTAATTATGGTTAAGTCAGAAATGGTTTGGCCAATAAATATTCAGAAGATGATTGGCAAATTCGGCACATGGAAATTTAATTTATTCTGTTAAAATAATGAATAAAAACGCGTAGGGGTAAAAAATCACGTCATTATATCAAATTTTTTTATTTCTATATCAATTTCCAATAGTTCGAATAAGTGAAACACCAAATGTTATAGAAGATATACTCACCAAACCATATTCAAATAAATGTTGAATAAAAGTAAATTCTGAAAAATTAATTCACGGTAATTTGATATCCCTTTACTGCCCTCTCTCCAAAGATTGGTCCCTCAAAAACACGGGTCAGAACAACAACAGGTTTTCAAAAACCGACTAAATCCGATTGTCTTTTAGATAGCTCAAACTGTGTAGAAGTATCCAGTGAAGAATACAAAATAAAAATTGTCCGAATCAGACCATGTTTCTATTTTTTCTTAGACCTTTGTTTCTATTTTATAATTAATAATAATTAAACACATTCAGTAATTTTGAAAAAATTATCAAATTGCCTATTTAAACTAATTTCTAATGTTTATATAATAAGTAATGTTGCTCCATTTAAGGCAGTCTAATAACTAATTGGAGACTTCATTATCAAATGACGGTCGTTTTTCTCACCCCCCCCCGTGTTTTTGAGGACCAAATCTTTGGGATAGTGGCAATAAGGGGATACTTGGTGATAATTCAACAAAATCAATTTGTTGAAGTATCTTTTTACGATAAACCTTCTTCTTATCCAACATTAATTGCTGAAGCTTTGCAATCCAAACCAATATCATGCAGATCACGCAAGTGAGCAAATTATCCTATTGTCAGAAGTCGGATTTTTTTATAATTTCCCCGAAGCACATTACTTACGTCCTAGTGTCCCAAAACTACAAATATTGAACCAATTTTAAAAATTAAATTCTAATCCGGATACCATATTCATTCTAAATCGTATAATACTGACGTACTTTTGTCATTTACGACATAAGAAAACTCGGCAAACATAAACTCTTAAGTGTGGATGCGTGAGAGAGTGTGTGTCTATTTTGTGTAAACTTCCTGATAACCATGAGCCACATAATATGAGTAAAAAATTGAAAAGTTTAGAGAAAAATTGAAAAACTCACTTGAGTTCATTCTGAAATATGTTAACTCAAAAATTAACTCGTAAATACTTTGACTTCTTAAATACTCTTATCCCTTCTTTGTATTATATTGTTAGACCACTAGTTTAACAGCACTCGTGACCAATGAAGCAAACAGTTTAACCAACCGAAACCACGGTTAATCTACCGCTGATCTTATACGGTCGCCTGGTTTAGAATATCACGAATGTTACTGACATTTTAATCTTCGTATTAATTTATTCTCATTTGATTATTGATTATTTTATAAATATGTTCATTCTCCTCATGAGAGGTTTATTTTGATTCTTTGTTTGAAATCGAAAATGTAAAATAAGCGAATCTTCTTATCAAAATAAATAAATTTGATCGTCGCATACCATGACGCTTAGCCGTTGAAAGATAATAAACAAAGAACAATTTGTTCTCTGTCAATTTTGGCCATCTTTGAATATTAAATACTATACCGCTTCACTTTTAATAGCGTCGAACTCGTGTTGATTCGAAAACCATTATTTCAACAATTAAACCTCGGTTCAAATTACCTCAAGTTTCGACAAATCATTACATATTTTTTATTCTTTTATGCTTTGACTAATTAACTCTATCGCTTAATCTCATATTATAGAGTATTTTTTTTCTTTATATCATAAATCCTGTAATTACGAATATGATTTCTACAAAATACATTATGCTCAAGATTTGTATAGACTTGAGATTAGAAACTTAATCTCGTAGGCCAAAATTTCAACGTGCTTTTTATCAACAAATCTCATGAGAACTTATATGAAAACTTATTGAGATTTATTAGCTTTTAAAATACTTTTTGTGAAAAATTATTAGAAAACTCTATTTGGCAGAAATTAAACATAGCTTTTTTTAATCTTATATGTAAATCAGATAGTTTTTTGCAAAACCTTAATTTATTTGAAATCTTGGGCAAGAATAGTAAAATTAGTGACGATGTAATTTTATTAAATAGCTATTATATTTTATCTAAAACATTAAATAAAATTATTATCGTATTATAATATCAGAAATTTTCAAAGAATTAGTTGCTCTGTTGATAGCAGAAAAGTTTCATTTCTGCAACAATCTTGAACAGTGCATAAGTTTTAGTCAATTATGCTTATCCATTTTAGAAATGTAAATTATTATAAAACTCCCAAATTTAAAAAGTCACTCCATCTCAACCATTCAGGATTGTTAAATGGTTCATTTATTGATCTCCACTTATTTAAAATATAATCTATTTTGCATATAAAGTTTATACTGTATATCAATTAGATGATGTTATTAAATTAAAAATCACACTTCAAATGAGTACAAAACTACGTACAAAAGTAAACTCATTTTCGATTAACTTTGTTATTCGTGAAAATGACAATAAATTTTAATTTGATTCAAACCACCTGAAAAATAAAGTCAAACTTAAAACTGTATGTTACTATACAGGACTATTACGCGTGAGTCAGTAGCTCGGACAAAAGCGGACTGTCGGTGTTTTCGGCGGATCGAAATGTGGGTTTTGAACAATGGTCGTATATTGTGAATCGCTGATTTCGATGGGCTCGAGATGTGATGACGACGAATACTTTTTTCGAAAATGTAAATATATTTAAAAAATTCAAAACGTAATGGTATAATGTATTGGAATTGATTTAATAAGTAATGTCCTTAGCGATTCTTGAGTTTACACACCGCATCAATATTAATGCTGTTTCCCCATATCAAGCATCCTTGCATCATATATCATACTTCAAGGACAATCACTTAGACCAGCATATCAGTGGATTCGAAACCGCCGTATGTATAGTAAGTTTGGATGTAGTTCGTTCGGGAAAAGGATATTTTATAAATTAATTATAATATAATTAATTTGATTATTTAAATTAATTCACAAACATCTTCAAATGATACAAATCTATTTTAATACTACCCATTAACTCTTAACCGGATATATATATATTGTATATATATTTATAATGCATATGATGTCATATTATAACGTTAATTTTTAATTTGGAATACTTATTGAATTCACATATAATCATTTAAAATGATATTCATAATTATTGTCAATAGATCATCTTGTATGATCAATTTATGTACGATATAATATACGTATCTATTTTATAATTATGAGATAAATTATTAAATTCACTGAATCATCAAAATATAAAAAGTTTGAAAACCATGCGATTTAAATAAGAATATTCATCAGCTAGACTCGGTTCAATTGGTTTAAGTATTCTTTAGAATATTCTTTTAAATGACAAATGAGAAAAATTGCTAGGTTCTTAAAATACATTAAAAAATCTCTGCGAAGTAGCTTTACACACATCTAACATTTTTTATTTTTGAAATTCCTATTCAAATTCGTCTATTGATATACATTTCTCAAACTTGCCCCTATGAACCACCCAAAACGACTTAACACTAAATTTGACGAAAACAATTTTGAATTTCGGACTAGTATTTTCTAGAAATGCATAAATATACATCCGATTTCCAGTTTTCCTCTTCAAAGACTGCTCCCTTAAGTTAATATTTCAGACTAAGCTAGTTATTATTTGAGAAAAAAAGAATAAATATGTTTTTGAGCAAGCAGAATTCGAGTTTGCCGCATCGTATGAATCAATCAGCTGTAGGTGAAAAGTATTTTAATACAATTAACCATAACTTTCTCAGAACCACACAAACAGATTGCACAATTTTATTGACCATAGGACATCTAACTTCAGCTAAATAACTTCGTTCCAATTTTTTTTATGTTTTTAACCAAATGTCGTCTGATTATTTAGTTGACTACATTTCCATACAAAGTTGTTGCCCTAATGGCAGCTCTCATGCTATAAAATATCCTTCATGCTATATCTATTTAATTTCTCGAAGATGTTCAA
>SCLH01000046.1:848579-884097 GCA_004367855.1 Oikopleura vanhoeffeni | reverse complement strand
GAAAATTTTCAAAAATGTGTTTTTAAATTTTTTATTACTTCAAAAAATAATTATATACATAATCATACTGTCAGTCCGAAAAAAGTTTTAAAAACACATTTTTGAAAATTTTCTTTCAAATTCTTTTTTTCCAGACGATTTCACACATGAAAAAAGAACTTAAATTTTGTTTCGAAATATAACTTTTTAAAGCCTCACTTATCCTGGGTTTCTGAGGCTTTAGAAAGTTATATTTCGAAACAAAATTTGAGTTCTTTTTTCTTGTGTGAAATTGTCTGGAAAAGAAGAATCTGGAAGAAAATTTTCAAAAATGTGTTTTTAAAATTTTTATTACTTCAAAAAATAATTATATACATAATCATACTGTCAGTCCGAAAAAAAGTTTTAAAAACACATTTTTGAAAATTTTCTGAAATTGTCTGGAAAAAAAGAATCAGAAAGTTTTTTTCTGACTGACAGTATGACAATTTATACCATTATTTTTTGAAGTAACTTTAATTTTAAAAACGTAATTTTGAAAATTTTCTTTTAGATTCTTTTTTTCCAGACGATTTTACACATGAAAAAAGAACTTAAACAAAAATTTCAAAAATGTGTTTTTTAATTTTTTTTTTTCTGACTGACAGTATGATAATTTTTTTTCAGATTCTTTCTTTCTAGAAGATTTCGCAAATAAAAATTAAACTTAAATTTAACGAAATACCCGGGCGTTTAGAAACTGATGGTCATTAAGGCTTGGTGGTTAAATCGCCAAAAAAGCGAATAAATTTTGTTTGTGAGCGAAAACAGTTTGACATCAACTCTGATTGATTACAATAACAGGTGTAAAGATTAGAAAGCTGTCACCTTTCACATCTTTCATGATAACATTAATATCACCAGTAAATCTATCTCCTCCCAGGTTTTTATTTAAAATCAGCAACTATCAAAATGTTGAAAAAACAGCCACGGATGTCACAAAAGCGTCCCTAAACCAAAATCATGTCTCTTCAAAAATTTACGTTTTTCAAACCAGAATTTATCTTGCCATGGATGTCACAAAAGCCTTCTTTATCAATATCCTTACAGTTTTCAAAAAACAGTCTATTTTGTCTAACCTAATTTCTTGAATATACGGTGACGTGATTATTTTTGGGCTTTACCGTAATGGAAAAAAGTCTGAGAATTTTTTTAAGATCACGCATAAAGGTTTTTTTGGTGATTCCGAAGATTTTTGCAAAAAATAAGTACAATAAATTAAAGTCTATTAAAAAATTAAAGTCTAATTTAGAGAAAATAAAGCGAAATTCGAAAATTTGTCTGAGATCAAGTTTGGCCTACCACTTTTACAAGTTATGTCAAAATTAAAGCCAATTTCAACATAAACCTGGGAGAAAATAGTTCAACCATTTTGGCTTAGGTACTTTAGCTTATGTGTGACGGAGTGTATGCATAAAAAACAATTTGTTTTTTAGAATATAAAGGATAATTCTACAAGATAGCTAAACTTACTTGTAGAACTATTATATCTTTTAGCTTGTGGAAAAAATATCTTTTATTTTTTTATGCATACACTCCTTCACACATAAGCGACACAAGAGGACCTAAGTCAAATTGGTAAAACTATCTCCTCTCAGGTTTTATGTTGAAATTGGGTATGCCAAACTTAATCTCAGACAAATTTTTGAATTTCGCTAAATTTTCTCTAGAATATGGAGAAAACCACCGGTTTTTAGCAATTATCCGTCGGAAAAACTATCTCCACCTAGGAAAATTTATTAAATTCATTTATTTTTTTAAGCTAGCTCATACTAATACAAAGAGTTAATTATTTGATTTTCCATTAAAAACAGTTAACTCGGGCACTTTTTTAAATTTCAACCTAAAACTCGAAAAATGATATTTTTAAGGACCCAAGAAAAAATGATGAACATCGAAGGAGGAGATAGCTCTTGAATNCGCGTGTTCGAATCCCACTAATGTTGTCTTAGTGACTGTCTTGAGTATGAGTATAGGCAAGGGTGCTTGATATTGGAACCGCTAAATTTGATCGGTGTTGAATCACTCAAGCAATCACTATGACTTCATTAGTGGGGTTCGAACTTGCGCTATAGAGATAGTCAACGTTTTTGAGATGGAGTTCAGTCGGTAAAAAGATATGATCCACTTCACTTCGGTAATCTGCTGTTCTCAATTCAAACCTTGAAAACAATTCAGGTGATAAAAAATGTATGTACTGTGTTAATTTTGTATTTCGGATTGTCGAATTAAAACGACACATAAACGTGTGAAGTAATCGAGGGCTTTACCTTGTCCAAATTCTTTAAAAAAAAATTAATAGTTTATCTTATAAAAGTAGTTAAATTAGTTCTGAAATTAATTAACTCCGAGATTCTTATGTTATTTTCACTTAAACAATTAGAGATGAATGAGGGAATTAAACCTGGACCCTTTCGACCAAAGCGCTGAATGCTGACCATATATAATATATAATGTACTTTATTATGTTTTCACACAGATCTTTTGGAATCATTATGGTTTTTATTTTTATATTTGATACTTCTAAATTGAAAATTAAGCAAACTTTAATAAGAAGTCTTTACATAAAAAGTGATATGAAACTGCTGATTGTATTAACTTATCTCAGCATTGCATTCCAGTCACGGGTGACCAAAGTCAATTTTTCTATATTTTTTGTAAAAAATATTTTTTAAGGCGGCGCTACGAGTTAATAAAAAATTTTGTTTGTCAAAATTTGAATTAAACTACAAAGTTGAGCAATTTGAAGCTATAATGTCGCTTTATAAGCAAATATATAGGATTGTTACTGGTACAAACTCTCTAACTGGCGGAAATGGTTACTTGGCCGGAATTTATACCAGTTTGGTAGCAAGCACTTTATTCAAATATTTTGAATTCATTTATAAATTAGCATTAAGTAATTATAGGTCGCAGGTTATATAAAAACTTGTGAACATAAAAAACTACACTTTTTTGACATTTTCGCGTTTTATAAGCCATAAAAAATCAATAAATACGGACAACCCGATAAAAATTGAACGAACATTTTGTATACAATATTTTGTAAACATTATTGTGTACACTTACGGCATGGCAGATCTTATTGTAGTGAAAACTAGGGTTGGTGCAGGTTTTTTTCATTCCATTCATAATATTAGTTTTTAGATTAGTATTTGTCCAAATGATGACGATTCCTGTATATCTAATTTAACAGGTGCATGTGATGAAAAAGGGCGACGATCCTCAATCATAACCACAAAACAAAAGTCTAGGCGAGACACTGATGAAAAGCAGCTAGGGTAAAACTGCAATTTTTATATGTACTGATTAATTTCTTATCTTGATACTCGATGTAACATACGCTTTATTACACTGACTTTTTAAATGTGTAATTAACACGGTGCAAAGCCGTAAAATTCATTATTTTAAATGGTCTTAAAGGGCTTTCGGTTTTTGACATATCCAGGAAATCACTATAAACTTATTTTTATTTATTCAAATAAACACAATTTTTAAGTTTATTTCGAAAATATATAAAAATTTTAAAATTTTGCTTCCACATTCTTGTATTTTTAAAGCGAAACAAGGCGTTTTAAAATGACCTAGACAATCCTCCTTACTTATTAGATTCACAATTGAAAACCTAAGTAATGTCAAAAAATCACACAATTCTTAAGAATTTAAGCGCCACTTTACCCTATATATAGTCTGATATTTCTGAAGGGGTTCCCGCAATAAAAGTAAAATACGATGAGTGTATCGAGAATGACGGAATTGTCACATCGCAAAATGGACTTGATCATTGCAAAGAAATAGAAATAAAAAGCAGCAGTGCATCCAGCAGAACTAGTTTTTTATCTTTAATAATCTGGCTCGCAATGTATTAGAACAATAAAACATCATAAAGCTATTGTACTGTTACCCTCTGGCTATATTGAGATGTTTTTCACCAAGACTCTGTTTTTCACCAAGACTCTGTTTTTCGACCATTATTTTCGGAATCTTGAAGATAAGATTTTTCAAATACGGAAATTGAACTTTTTATACCGCGCAAACTTAAAGGAAATGAGGTGCATGATTAATAACTTAAGCAAATTTATCCGAAAGGTATGGCTAGCGTGTCCACCATTAATACCGACTCAAAGAAATACTGGGTGGATTGTTTTGTTACTTCTTGGAGAAAATAATATATAAAAAGTGGAAAAAAATTATGAAAAAATCTTTTGGTGGTCATAATATAGCAATTTTTCATATTTTCAGAACTTAATTATTTTAAAACAAATGCCGAATCGGTAGTTTTTGAGTCAACGCCACTTATTTGTGAAATTAACACAATTTTTGTAGAAAAATAAAAATTTTCAAAATTATGATTTTTTGCCCTCAAACCTCGATTTTTCGAGAAAAAAACGTAAAAGTTACAAAAAAGGGATGCCCGTATGGACTGAAAATTTTTTTTGGGAAAAATTTCGAAGTTTATTTTTTATTTTTGTAAAATTGGCTGAAACGCCCGCAAAAATTTTATTGTTTGATAATTTTTTTTGCTATAATAGTTTTGAAATACTTGATAAAATTCCGAAAAACAAAATTTTAAATTTTTTTTCTTTCATAGAGCGGCACCCAGCGAAAAAGGACTGACTTTTTCAAAACAAGCTTAATACAATCTTTCGTTAAAGATAACAAATGTCATGGAGGGCTTATGATGCTCGGCTTAAGCCTAAAACCCCACTATTTTGACCAAAAATACGATTTTTGAAAATTAATATCATTTTTCGAAATAACAATGGGTTTTTGAAGAAAACTTTTTATATCGAAAGACGCGCCATAAAATTTCACACAAACCAGTTTATGTGGAAAATCAACCCTAAGTGGTCGATTTTGGCCAAAAATCGATTGGTGAACACGCTAGATATACCTTCTACTGATATGATATTCCAGCCCATAAACAAATCAACCAAATATTTAAATAACCCCAAAAACTAGAAGATTTTCGGAAACAAACTTATGACCGAAAATAGAAGAATAAGAGATCGAAGACCGAATCGGTTTTCGATCCTTGACAATCACTAGAACAATCATCTATCTTAATAACTAGTACTGGTATGGCTCAGAAACTAACTTATTTTGTAACGCGAAATATGGGACTCAAGCGTCATACGAAATAAATGACTTCGTCTCCAAAAAGTTGTACATTTGTATGTATCTGCCAGCACCTCAAAAATCTATAGATTAGATTATCGGTATTTATAAAGGTCCGTACGTCTTTTACAGTTGTTTTTTCAAAAACGTATAATAAATCTAAATGTTTTTTTGAAAATAAGAAAATGGTCCGATTCGGATATCTAAGAACTTGAACAGGTGACTGGTTTTTAAAAGGCAAAATGTAAAAGTTGTGGCAACCCTATTTAAACTGATATACAGGGGGCTCAATATCGCCGAATTGCCGAAATTTTTTCCAGGAAAGATCCAGGTTTTTTTTTGTTTTTAAGATTTTTTCCAAAAAAAACGGTTAAGGGGGTGGTCAACGCAAAATTGGCCAAAAACATAGTTTTGTAATCAGTTTCACGATGAATGTAGAAACAAGAAAGATATGAAACCACCAGAAATGTAATATATGAGTCAATAGGCGTCAGGGTCAAAGCTTATCGCACTGATAGTCATACCGCCGGAAATGCGGTTTGAAAATTTTATCTTTGAAAAATTAGAGATGTATCTGAGCCCGGAGTTTAAGAGGTTTGGACTTGATTTTTTTATAAAATGACAGAATTTATCATATCAACATCACTGATCTCACAGAATTTTCGAAAAAATTAATAGCGCTTGAAATCTAGAAAAAATGGTTATTTTGGCCTGAAAATCATGGGTTTATAAAACCTAACTGAGCCCTTAATTTTGAAAATTCATTTTTTTGATCAATATCATCGCAAAGTTCAAACACTCGTCCATACCACTGATCTCACAGAATTTTGATTAAACCTCTTAGTTCTCTTCCAAAGAGGTCGAAGTCACATGTCAAAATTAAATTTACCGGAAGTGATATTTCAATGATTTTCATGTACCAAAAGATGCGCAATTATCGGTTTTCTGGAAATGATATTATAAACTAGGGGTAATAAGTGAGCGCAAAGTGGCGCTAGAAGGCAATTTATAGCATGGAAAAATATCACTTTCAGTTTTCACTCGTAATATAAATTCCCCTCTGGCGCCACCTTGCGGTCACTTATAACCCTTATTTATAATACCGTTTGCAGAAAACCGATAATTGCGCAACTTTTGGTGCATGGAAATCATTGAAATATCACTTCCGGTACTAGAAAAATATCTCAAAAATGGCGAAATTGCATATGAGATATTTAGTTATAAAACTGATATCATTTACGACGTTTCAGATTTTATTCTATTCTCAATATATTTAATTATTCAATTTATGGTACAAAAAAGAATGCTTGAAAGTTTTTGTTTTGATGATATTATCAAAAATTTTATGATTTTCATTGAACCGGAAACTCAGTCCCATAAAAACGCTAGAATTCTAGAAATTTCCAAAAACTTTCAATTTTTCTGTGATATACAGTCGACAGATATGTAGTCGAAAAACTATCTCACCCTACACATACATATCTTCGTATGCACAGTGTACGTAGCATGCAGAGTATCCTTAGTATGCCTAGCATGCACATAAAAATGGAACGCTACGTAATAAGAAAAATAGGCTTTTCATCACAAAATGGTTCGGAATCGCGTTAAGCGTCCTCCAGGTTCTATTCGATTTTAAATGTTAATTTATTCTGACAATTTGACTGCAGACTTCAGGACACCAAACCCTTTTTAAAAACGGTGGAGCGTATCAATCTGCTTTGAAAAATTTAAACAAGGATTTTTATGGGAGGGTCAATCAAAATTGGCATTCGACAAATACGGTTTCAGAACTGTGGGTGCCTGTTGAATTGGTTGGCTGAAACTGATACGATGCCTTCTTTTGGATCAGAGTCAACGAAATTCTCTACATCTTCAAACATGTCGTGTTTCTTGATAAAAATGAACGAAAATTTTCTATAAAAATGGCATTATAAAATCAGGGCAAAATTTTGGAAAATAAATACTTTGAAAATCTCGAATTGTTAATTTTAAAACTTGTTTTCAGTCGAGAAATACTGTGCTCCAAAGCTGCTGCCATTTTACGCGAAAAAATATTTTGGTCAAACGCTAAATATTTCTTGTGGTTTTGACTTATTTAACGACAACTGAATATCAAAGTTTCTGCGGATTTAGTTACTAAATTTTAGTACCATTTAAAAAAGCAATAATTTTACGTCAGCAAGTCGTGACGATTAGAAATATTTGCGATAGTAAATAAACTCTAAAATATCTCTACTAGAGATTAAAACAAACTAAAAAGAACCCATTTTTATAATCAAGACAACGAAGATATGAAATTTCTTTTCTTATGTTTCACAGTTATTTTATCTCAGAATGCAGGTTCTTGTTAGTATTTATTAGGGAGCTTCTAGGCCCTATAATTAAGGGTCTCTAATGTGATCTTTAACACTTGGAAGCTCCAAACTGAAAAGTTAGCTGGAGGCTCCAAAGCCGATTTTCAGGCTTGATCTGAGCGTTGATACTTTGATAACTATATATCCGATTAGTCTCTTATTTCATTCGTTGAAAAGCAGAAAGTCCGAAATTTTAAAATAATTTGATGAAATATTAAAATATGAAAATTTATTCGTTGAAGATGCCCGTCGAAAACCACCTTTGAGAATTCATTGTGTACTGATCGAACTTGGATTTTTACGAATTTGTTTTAATAATATTCTCAAGATTTATCTAAGCCTCAAAAATCTATTTTTAGATTTAAAAAATATATTTCTTAAGGGGGTACTCAACGGTTTTTAAATTCAGGTTTGGGACATAATAACTGCAGCCAAAAAGCCTCAGGAAGGCCAAAATTCTTTCTGCTCTTATCATAAAAAAAAATTCGAGATTTTTCTCAAAATTTTCGAGTTTTTTCAGATTTTTTCTAAGGATTTTTTTGGGAAAAAATACATAAACGTCAATTTAAATGAAAAATTCTAAAAATAAGTAAAGTGAGTAGCACTTTTTTCTTCAGTTTTGCAGTAGCTTCAATTTGAGGTACTTTTGGTACAATCGGATGAAAAATAATTTCTAGAAACTCCAAAAATTGACTTCCGGTTGAACTAAAATGAAGTTTTCTATTAGAGGAGCAATGATTAAAACAAAAATTTTACTGGAAATTGAAAAGACATGTTTCCACGTATTATATCAAATTTAGAAAAAAATGTATCGAGTCGTTTTTGAGAAAATTCGTTTCAGTTTGAAATTTTCACATTTTCTTGATTCTAGAATATAAGGGATAAAATTTCAACCTGACGTAAGCAGATTTTTTGTTCAGTAGACTATGAGCTTTCATTTGATGGTACTTTCAACTCAATACGATCAAAATTTTTCTAGAAATCATGAAATTGGCTTCCGGCTGAATTAATCTGCACAGTTTCTATAAATAGGAGCGATGTTTTAAAAAAGGTTTTTCACTAGAAATTGAGAAGACATATTTCTCCGGATGATACCAAATTTAAAAAATAATGTATCGAGTCCTTTTTGAGTAAACTGAGCTACAAATTCTAAATTATCATGAAATTACGGTTTTTCATTATTCTAGAACAAGTCTGATCAAAATTTTCGCAAAATATTTTCGATAACTGTCAACCTAGTAGTAATTGTTATTCTTACAAAGTGTAATCAATTTCCATTAAGCCGTTTCCGAGATAAAATACATTGAAGTCAAAATTAGTGTTCTAGAACTTTACTCCCACTTGGTGCTGTGGTGCTCAAAAAGCTCTGTTTTTACTTTTGGTCGGGAGCAAAAGGATAGATCTTCATTTCAGGATTTTCAAAATTTCTATAACTTGTTTCTTTTTCTTCTGAGCCCCGATCTAAAATCTCAAATACCGTTGAGAACCCCCTTAATAAGTCATTTTTAGATTTAAAAAATATATTTCTTAATAAGTCATTTTTAAATATCCTCAATTTTCAGTCAAACAATCGAAAATATAAGGTATGAGAAAAGTTATTTATTTTCTTCGAAAATTAGAAAATATCAGGTTTTGATCATATTTCACCATATTTTTTATTGTTGATCGGTCAAAAAACAGTTTGAAACCTGAATCTCGCTCAAGGTTTTTGTGTAATAACCGTGAGTCACTCGAAAAAAATTAATTGATATTTACGCATAGCAGATAAACTTTGGTGGTATTCATAAATAACTAGAAGACCGTCCTAAAAAGTGGTTTCGTAAAATTTTCGTATTATCAGTCAATTATAAAAAAAACGGCGTTTAAGATGAATTTGAAAGAAATTGACAATAAAAGTAAGATTAATTAACTTTTGAACAGTTGATGATAGAAAAATTTAATTAAGATTAATCGGCTCGGAGCCTCTAAGGGTTAAGGGTATGTTTGTTCTTAATTTAGCATATTCCCGATGAAACATCAGCCAAACAGGGCTTCAAGGCTATTATTCAGATTAGCCAGTTTGTAGAACTAGCCTTCAGCTTGCGTAAAATATGCCAACACTTTTCTGTATGCATACACTACTTGACATATAAGCAAAACAAGAAGACATAAACCAAAACGGGAAATCTATCTCCTCTCAGGTTTTATTTTGAAATTAACCCAAATTTCAACATAAGCTGTACAATTAGTGTGTAAAACTTCATAGGAGCGTGTTTGTCGATAAGTGCTATATTTATTCTAGAATATACAAACACCCACCGGTTTTTGGACTTTTCTCATCGGAAAATCTATCTCCTCATAGGTTTAATTTCAAAATTTGCTCAAATTCTTGCAAAAGCTAGCTCAAAACAAACAAAAACTTTATACGATCGTTTTTGTTAAATTTCGACCCCAAAGTTTGGAGCCCAAACTCAAAATATAAATTTTTTAAGGTCATGTTATTAGGGTTGTTTTGTTCTTTCAAAGCATAAACGATTGATTTGGTGCATTTTTATGACAAAACAACTGCATAAAATGAAGAAACCACCATACTTTTAAGGGGGTACTGGTCGCTGGAATTGAATTGTCTCGGTTTAAAATAAGACAAACAGGGCTTTGAGGATAATAGTCAGATTAGCAATCTTGTAGAACTATCCGTGTCGCTGATTTTGACACTTTACGAAGCTATTTTTGGATAAACTGGCAGAGCTGATATCCCAAAAAATTCGTAAAGTGTCAAAATCAGCGACACCCACACCCTTAAGGACAAAAAAGTACCAGTTTTTAAATCCTTTCCAGGTGTGTTGTCAGGTGAAACAATAACGGCCTTTTTTCACTAGGACAATCTATTTAAATCATATAGTAGGAGCTGTGTTTTTCGATTTGTGCCTCAGGGTTCAGCAATCTGGTTGAATGTGCCGAAAAAGGTGTTTTTCGACGTTTTGTTATAAGTTTTTTTTCTGTGGGAATGCAAGAAACCTCATTTTCGGAATGTAACAAGCCCAAGGGGTGGTTAACATCGTTAAGGAAGTACTTTTTCGAATTTCGCCTGATTGGCTGTAAATCGACAAAAAAGTGCGCGAAATCGACAATTTTGAATATGAAAGTGAGAATTAGAACATTTAAATGCCACCAAAAGATTCCTTGTGTACGGTTTGCTGGAACCAATATTAACAACTATGGTCTGTTTTTTAACACAGCGGATTTTAGAAAAAAATTAAAGTTTTTCATCAAAATTATTTTTTGATCTCTAGCACCGTTTCTGTTCTTGGGCTTGTTACATTCCGAAAATGACATTTCTTGCATTTTCACAGAAAAAGCCTTAATCAAAACGTCGAAAAACAGCCCCTTTCGGCACATTCAACCAGATTGCTGACCCCTGAGGCAAAAATCGAAAAAAACAGCTCCTGTAAACTAAAATTCAGACAATTTTCCGAATTCTCACCAAATCTCAAAACTTTCCGATATAAGCTCTAGGATCCTTGTTTCTTTGAAAAAAGCTTAGGGACTCGTGTTTGACCGCGGTTAACCAGATGGTTGGTGGGAGTGGTACTAAACTGTTTAATGGAATCACGAGATCAAAGATAGATCTTCCTTATGTAAGTTTCAAAAATGTCCAGTCTGCATTTGTCTAACCGTACGAATCCTCTACCACCCCCTTAAGATGATATTTTGACTTTTTAGTTGCTAAATTAAAACAAAAGTTAAAGCAAAAGCGGCCTCATAAAACTAGCGATCATTACCTCCTTAAAGGTCACTCCACCATTTAGGTTAGGGCGGTAAAATGTTTGAAATTCACTTCTTATTTTCAGTAGTGAATAAAGTTCTTGGTATAAATGACACCATTCTTTTTAATGGAGAAATTGGTGGTTCAGAGTTTTGGCGTATTGAAACAGAGTGTGATTCTCTTGTTATAAAATCATCAGTGGTGGGAAATTCGTCGGGTGAGTGGTTTCGGTATAAAATCATAGAAACTGGTCTCACAACTTTTTTCGTATGGGATTTAACATTAAATCACCCAACAAGGACTGGAAATGTTGACTTGGTTTTGGAAGATATTTCTAATTATACGGATACGATTATTTCCCATGCTTTGGAATTAAGGAAAGTAGTAGTAACTAGTCGCAATTTTATGATCATCACATAATTTAACTGATTGTGTTTTGGTTGAGAAATCTTCATAGAATTGTTTTAAATATGGTGAATATTTATTGTAACATATGTTTTGTGCACAACTGTTTGGTACTGTTTAACTAGCACTGATGATTACTAGTGGGTGAGACCAATGGGCAACAGTTTACAATAAGTATTCACCATATTTTGAAAACATAATTTAACGGTGAATTCTATGATAACAAATAATTTGTGATTTCATTTTGAGAGTTTTCTCAGTACAGTCCCTGAACCCTTAGAGTGCATAAAAAGTCTTAAACATAAGGCACTTTAAGGGGCCGTATACAAAAATAATTAGATGGACAACTCTGGCCTCGGCAAGCCAGTAAAACTTTTTTTAGGCGCAATCTTTAGTCATTTCGACCACTTAATCATGGGCTTATCATTTAAACTGTAAGGATTTTAGATGGAAAAAATATGTTGACAAATGATCATTGCATGGCCCAAATTAATATTTCGTAGTATTTTTTTAATTGATTTTCGAAATTACTGTCAAAAATAAATTCTTTATAGTCCACCTAATTTACAACCGGTTGATACTGGTTTAATCAATCGAACGGTAGAACCCAATGATGAAATTTGATTATATTTTCTGACTGATTCGGTCTTTATGCATTCATGAGTGTTTATTCAAAATGACCAAAAACTATCAGCCTGACCACACACTTAAGAAGGTGGTTGTTCTTAAATTGATAAATTCCCGTGAAAAAATAAATCAAGCATGGCTTTTATGGACCGCCAGTGGCGCGGTCCGCCACACCTTAAGGGTATCCATGCTCCTAATTTGACATATTCTCGATAAAATATTAGCCAAACAGGGTCTTGAGGATATTATTCAGATTAGCCACTTTGTAGAACTAGCCTTCAACTTGCGAAAAAAATATGCCAAAAGTTTTTTGTATGACCACACTCCTTCACACATAAGCGGCACAAGAGCCACCTAAGCCAAAACGGAAAATCTATCTCTTCCCAGGTTTTATTTTGAAATAAACCCAAATTTTAACATAACCTGTATAATTAGTATACAAAACTTTGTAGATGAGTTTTTGTCGATAAGTGCTATATTTATTCTAGAATACATAAAAAACCTTTCCAAAATACCGGTTTTTGGACTTTTTTCATCGGAAAATTTATCTCCTCTAGGTTAGTTAATTTACTCAAATTTTTGCAAAAGCTAGCTCTGAACAAACAAAAACTTTATAGGTGGGTTTCTGTCAAATTTCGGCCTCAAACAAAAAATATGAATTTTTCAAGGTCACGTGAAAAAATTCCGAAAAAAAATGTGCTTCGATTTTTTCGAAAGTAAGCCGCGAAAAAAAAGCTGAGGAAACACTGAAAGAAAATTGGCACGTCAACCCGATATTTTGAAGATTTTAGTGGTCAAATTGAACAAACGTTATTTTTGAACATAATTGAGAAAAAATATCTTAGAAAAAAATCAGAAAAAAGTAAAATGTTCGAAGTTATTGGTTGCTAGTTTTATGTTATTCGGGGCTCAAAACTAAACAATCGATATATTGGTGACATTTTGATTTATTACAATAAATAAATACAGCCAAAATTGAGAACCGGAACCCTAATACATGACTAATTTAAACCAGCTGACCTTAACAAGTCCAACACCCTGTTTTTATCAAGAGTTTTAAAGTTCGGGACAATTCACCGGTTACCATATATATTACCGGAGAAATAATACAAATTTCTGCACCATGTTTTAATCCGATAACTATTTGTTGATGGAAGGCCTTATTGGATTTGACGTGTTAATAGGCACGCAAGGCATAAGTCAGCGCCTGCTGATTTGATGAACCTGCACATATTCTGAGGTAATATGATTCTGGCTTGATATCATTGTTAGAAATATGTTTAGTTAAGCAGCGTTTAGTTTAACATTATAGATTAACCAGCGAGTGGTCATGTTCTTCGGACAAATCATGTCAAGAAAAAATATAACTCATGTTTTTAATATTAATAAATGATGATGTGATCAAATATCTCGATTCTATTATAACAAGAAGAAATCATTTAGTAAATATCCGTACAAATAGTAGACGTAAAATAAAAATGTAGGATGTAACTTGCAAGATAAAAACTAAAACTGGAAGTATTGGTTGAAAGTGATAGAGAGCCGTCAGGGAAGCAGAGTAAAAAAAATCGTATTCATAAACCATAATTTCAAAGTAAGATTTTAACCAGTTAGTCAAGATTAAGGATAATTGAGTTATGTTTCGTTTGTTGCAGAGGATAATTAAGGCATTATAATAGTTACAGGTTTAAAAACAACATTTTATTTTAAACTTCCGAAAAATTTATTCAAAATCATCGCTAGATCTTGTTTTCTGACTGCGACTACGTTTAAGCAATATTTTCGCAGGTAAGAGTGCCAAATTTTACAAATGCTAACCCTGAACAAAATATTCTCAAAATTGCATTGTCAAAATAATATCTACGATGATTGAAAATAAATCGAATATATAACGGACTTTTACTAGAAAAGTGAACAAATCCATTTTAATATGTTGAGTATTAGTTCATAGTAAAGATATATTTCCGATATGAGCAAAAGTTTAGCGGAAAGTACGATAAAGAGAAATAGTTCCGATCCATGTGAAAATAGTGTCTAGCAAAATCGAGAATTCGTCCGGAAAAACTTTGAATCATTATTCAGGACAGCTCAAAGATCTAATAATTTGACGAGACAGAATCAGTAAATATAATCACGATTTTTCGGGGACAACAATTGAAATAAAATTGTATCAACCTTAAAATACAAAAAATTAGAATACCCATGGTTAGATTAATTGATGATAGGTATTACTGACAAGAAACTCAAATGTTAATGTCTAAATATATATTTATAATATCACTAGAAATCGCAGTCCTAGATTTTATATATTAAAGTCGAAATTCGAATCAAACCGTTTTATTTACATCTTAAAATACGCTGGAAAATGAATCAGAAATATACTCGGATAAATAATGTTAAATTAAGATTTTATTATTAACTGCGACAAGAATGAGAATTAGTGCGAAAAAATAAGGAGATAAAAGACGCGAGTAAAAATGTGGACAGGACATTTCAATAATTTTTTTTTCGTTAGCACAACTGAACAGTTTATGGAATTTCTACGCTACAATAGTGCAACATATCGATGCTATTTGAGAGTCAAAGCCGCTCTTATCAAGGTATTTCAAAGCTGAATCTCTGGTGATTAAAAATATTTTGATTAAGAAGACCGATTTAGAATATGATTAATATAAATAAAAATAGACTGAATAATAAGGTTTGATATTCAACATCACAGTACATAAAGGCATGAATAGGTTCGTATAGGCGGATTGTATGCATTTTAATTGTGACAGATACTGACATCATTGTCGAATTTTAAATAGTTGAGAATGTATTAGTTGAGTCAGTTTATTTTTCAAAATAAACTCATCCTATTATGTTTGCTCATAGAAAGGTCAGATTTATTCATGAACAATTGCTCAACACTAGTCTATCTAATCAGAGAAATTGCTTCGATCCAATTATGAGCGCACGGAAGGTCCAAATAAAAACGGAAATCTCGGCTGTCAGTTTGCATTTTGAAAAAGATATATTCATATGCCGTTTTCGAAAAAGTATGAAGCAGTGGAAAGCATGTAAATAATAACTTAAATTGGGACAATGAACGTAATCGTCAATTAGCCAATTTGGTTGAAAACACGCTAGAGGACAATAAAATAACATAGCTGAAGTTGCGACAGATAATTAGCGGTCGCAGTTACTAAACCGAACGGACCTTGGCACTTTTGACGAGTCGTGTCCAGCTATAGCCCCACCATTTTGTTCTTGTTGTTGTTACGTCAATAAAAATAAAAAGCTCAATTAAACTACTGCGCGGGAGCAACATCAGCTAAATACGTGAGGTTCAACGTGTAACAGCCGACGTCATTAAGATCTATGATCACATGCTAGGCTAGATTTCACACTACAATGTTTCAACTTAATTTAGTATGAAGCCTTAGTCAAAAGAAGAATCCCTTAAGAATGTCTATAACAGTCGGAACATAAATGAGAGGATGACAATCGCGGCACCCAGAAGCAGTTGTTCATTTATGATACGGTTAATAAACACAAAATTAATAAGTCCAAAATTAATCCACGCAAACGAATCATGATATACCAACTCCCCGGATCGGAAAATGTGATCGGTTCGGTGAAATTGAGAAAATTAAAAAAAAAATGTGTCATTGATCGGTCGGGTTCGGACAAGAATCAAAGAACAGAAGTCGTTTTGGATTTTGGGCGGAAACAAACTACACTAAAAGGAACTATTTCAGACGAGAAGTATTTAAAGACACTTTGCAAAGATTCTCGCAAAAAATTGAGCTTTGGAAACTTGGATAGAATTCAAAATTGCTGGATCTTCGAAATGCTGAAATTATTTTTGCTGGACCACCGTTTGCAAAGACGCGCCCATAAATAGCCATATGCTAGTTTGCGACCTCGCGAGATGGAGAGAAACGCCTCAGTTGCCGCCTGTTCTGGACCCTGCCGGTGTCCTGATCTGAGCATTAAAACGTTTCGAGCCTATACAACAGAATTCAATCGATTCCGACCAAGTAAACGCTGAACATTTTAGCGACAATCGTTTTTGTATGGTTACTTTTCAGTAATAATTAGATAAAAGTAATATTTCTATCTTAATCCGAAGAAAGCTTATTTGAAATACTCCTAAAGGTTAAATAAGTGTTAGACAGACTTTAGCGAAAATGGACCCTTGAGAAGTGCTTAATGCAGGATGTTCAGAGGTGTGTAAAATTATAAAATATATATGCCATTAAAATCTAGATAAATTAATTTTACGTTCCGAAACGTGAAATTTTTTGTTTAAAACACTGGTTCACGAACTGATGGCCATAATTAAAATGCTCCCTCAAGCGGCACAGTATTAAGTTTAATTATCTGAGAAAGTAATCTACTTTTAATAATAAAAGACATGTATATTCCGTGTCTTCAGAAAATTAAAAAAAATATTGAAATAAAAGGAGAGTAAATAATTGTATTACTCAGCAGAGCCACAACGACTGGTGCGGTACTTAAGCAGAGTGCACCTAGATGTAGGTCCTAAGAACGTAACCTAATAAGTGACCTAATTATTAAGTAACCATAATTAGAGTACGGTTATTTAAGTACCTAAATTTGGTAACCAAAATAATGCCAATTAGAGTAGCCATAAATCCATAAAAAGTCCCACAAAACAGTCCCTAAGAAAATGCCACACAAAAGTCCCCGCAAAACAGCCCTCAAAAATACAAGAGTAAATAAAAACAGGTTGAAACCATAATATGTTGATCCTCATTTTTTTATTAAAAGATTGATTCTGCAAAGTGATGCATTTCAGAGATTTGCGAATTAGTAGCTTTATTGTGTATTAATTTCATGTGTATCGCAGTGCAGCGAAAGGACCTGTATCAAGGCAGCAACTTTGACCCTTAGACTCGACTCCTATTGACTTCAAATTAGTTATAAGCATGCGATCAATCGATTCATGATAATAGATTGTAAGAATATAAGTAAAGAAGATAACAGACAATTCAGAGAACCATAGTTAGAAAAGTGGAAACACGAAAGATCGAGATAAACTTGTTAGATTACGAGTCAGACATAGAGTTTGACAAATAATAAATGACAAAAGAGTTTCTCAATCAGTTCCGCTGGATAAAGCATAGTATTTTTGGTAATCGGTGTTATAAAGTCTTGTTAAAAGAGTAATAAGAGGTAGCGGAGAAATTGACAAGTGCGGAAGGAAATACTGTCAATACACAAGTGTGGCAAGCGAGTCACAAATGAAAAATAATCGTTACATTTGAAGATAGCGCTACGATCAATCCATAGGTGGATTTCGAGAATTTTCGTCGAATATCGCAATAACAACGGAAAAGATGAAGGATAAGAAGAAAGAAAAGGATAAAGAAATTTTAAATGAATCAATTCTCATAAAAGAAATGCGGAAAAATTATAAAAAAAAAGTAACCGTCCCCCGAAAAATAGTTTCAACAGTTCATAAACTTGGCTTTATTTCGTTGCCTCCATGGTTTCTCATTAAACCACGTTAGATAATTCGTTTTATTAATTCTCACACCAATTTGATTCAACCCCTACGATCTTGCGATATACGTTTGCTCGTTACCATTAAGACCCGTGAACCGCCCTTCAGAAATGAAGTAAGAATGAAGAAGAAAGAGAAAAACAAAATTAATAACTTATTATNTTATGATAACAAATAATTTGTGATTTCATTTCGTGAGTTTTCTCAGAACAGTCTCTGAGCACTTAGAGTGCATAAAAAAGTCTTAAAAATAAGGCACTTTAAGGGGCCGTATACAAAAATAATTAGATGGACAACTCTGGTCTCGGCAAGCCAGTAAAACTTTTTTTAGGCGTAATCTCTAGTCATTTCGACCACTTAATCATGGGCTTATCATTTAAACTGTAAAGATTTTAGATGAAAAAAATCTGTTGACAAATGATCAGTGCATGGCCCAAATTATTATTTCGCAGTATTTTTTTAATTGATTTTCAAAATACTGTCAAAAATAAATTCTTTATAGTCCACCTAATTTATAACCGGTTGATACTGGTTTAATCAATCAAACGGTAGAACCCAATGATGAAATTTGATTATATTTTCTGACTGATTCAGTCTTTATGCATTCATGAGTGTTTATTCAAAATGACCAAAAACTATCAGCCTGACCTTACACTTAAGAAGGTGGTTGTTCTTAAATTGATAAATTCCCGTTAAAAAATAAATCAAGCATGGCTTTTATGGACCGCCACACCTTAATAAGCATTTTACAAATAAAAAATCAGCAGCTATTACCTTTTAAAGTTGGGAATGTGCTAAAATTTTGGGAATAAATGACGTCATTATTCTTGACGGATACGGAGACGATCAAAATATCTCCTGGCGAATTGAAACAGAATGTGAATCGCTTTTAATAGAATCATCAGTATTCGACTTGGAGGAAGATTTTGATTTTCTGTACATCGAAGAAGGAGACAAAATCACCTCTTTTGGAAGTGACTATGATTATGAAATAAGTCATAGAACAAATACTGGGGATGTTACCATATCTTTTCAGTCGGATTATATTGCCAGGAAAAGCCTCAAAAACAACATTTTTAACAATTACACGAATTTCTACATGTAGATAGAATTATTTTTGATTAAAAAATAATGAGTTCAAAATTTTTGAGGCTTTTTTCAGTAATTATAGTGGCCTTGAATTAAGTTGGATATGTTGTGATGAATGTGAGTAAAAAAAATCGATAACAAATATACTCAAATATATACTCAACTTATATGATATACAGGGTGTAAGGTTTTTCCCTTCTTTTTTCCAAATTGCATAAATTNAATTTATGCAATTTGGAAAAAAGAAGGGAAAAATCTTACAACCTCTAAGTTATATCATTTTCTCTATTTTTATATTTTGGCTTTCTGATCGATTAATCAGGTTAAGGGCCTGGATGCTATCAGACAGATTTGCACTTTTTCAATCGTGTAATCTGATTTTTTCAGTTTTATAATTTTCACTTTGTAAATCGTTAATAACGATTCGTTATTTAAAAACACACTCAAAACACGGGAAATTTTGGTTAAAGGCGTCGAAATTGAGGTAAAATATTTTTTTTTTATCTTTGTTAATTAGTAACTAAAAAAATAGGTCCTGTCCACATTTTCTACCTCAAAATCCAAAATTTTCAAAAAAATCGAAAAAAACCAAGGAGCCAATTTTTTCAGAATATCCCCCTTTCACACTATCCGGCATATCCCGGCCCTGTATAGTATACGTAGTGCGTTTTCGAAAGTTGGGACGAGATATTCCGGATAGTCTGAAAGTGGGATATGTGGGATTTTCAGCAATCTAAGAACTCAATCGGATAAGTTCGTTCCAAACGCTGTTAATTAAACGGAAACTCTATATTAAATATTTATTTAACCCCCACCTGCTTTTCTGTGTGTTTAAAAGACAGAGACCAAATATATTTTGGCGAAGTATCATTTTGGCCGGTGAAATATCGGAACAGAGCCCCGAAAGTTTCCCTAATTTTTAATTTCAAGAATTTTGGTGAGTTTCAGAAATTGCTCATCAGACTGGAAATGCATGATTTGGATGCAATTTTTTGTTTTTGCAGTTAAAACGGCACTGGAACAAGATAATATTCTACAAATATACTTATAAGGGTAACTTTTGGAGAGAAATTTTGGCATTATTAATTTTCACACTCGGCACCAGTCAAATTCCTAAAAATTTTTTTTAACTTATTCAAAAATTAATTATTCTGTTTAAACCAAAATTTTGTAGTGGTCACGATTTTGCGGTTTTAATAAGAAAAATGAATATTTTTTTTTAAGGAGTTGAAATACTGAGAATCTAGCAAAAGTAGGCACCATAAAAATTAATCTGAAAATCTCAAAACGTATTTTTCGCCTGCTGCGCATTGTAGCCATGCTTCATAGTTAGCAAATACTAGTGTGTTTTAAAACACTCAGTTGCAGGTGAGTAATATAACATCGCAAACAGGTGGGGGTTAAGCAACGTTTCGATAATTTATTGTCAAGCTAATAATACTTATTTGTAAGTTCAGAAAAGTCTACAGTGCAAAATCTAGAGTTCTTGACTTTTTGCGTAATAAAAATTAGCTCTAGTTTTCCCACATTTATTTTTTATGCAAAAAGTCAAGAACTCTAGATTTCGCACTGAGATTTTTCTGAACTTACAAATAAGTATTATTAGCTTGACAATGAACTATCGAAACGTTGCTTAACTCGTAGACTCGATTTCCGGCAAGTAGTGACCATTCACCATTAAATCGCATTTTACGACGCTTAAACATTAATGACAAGACCAGTTATAAAGTTATCGATAAACTTTAAGACAAAATGACGTTTGTGCGTTTTTCTATTGAAAATTTTTACTGTATTACAGTACTTATTTTTTGCAAAATTTTTTTAAATCACAAAATTAAACCTTTCATCGTGATCAGAAAAAAATTCTAAGACTTTTTTCCCATTACACTATAGCCCCAAAATGATCACGTGACCGTATATTTAAGGAATAAGGTTGGTAAAAGTAGTACTGTTTTTTTCCAAAAATTGCTTAAATCNTGGGGATGTTACCATATCTTTTCAGTCGGATTATATTGCCAGGAAAAGCCTCAAAAACAACATTTTTAACAATTACACGAATTTCTACATGTAGATAGAATTATTTTTGATTAAAAAATAATGAGTTCAAAATTTTTGAGGCTTTTTTCAGTAATTATAGTGGCCTTGAATTAAGTTGGATATGTTGTGATGAATGTGAGTAAAAAAAATCGATAACAAATATACTCAAATATATACTCAACTTATATGATATACAGGGTGTAAGGTTTTTCCCTTCTTTTTTCCAAATTGCATAAATTTGAATTCCGCCGTTTTGATTGGTTTAATCTGAGAAAGACGTAGGTTTTGCCAAAATAAATCGTTCTCATTAGCAGATAGCAATTTGGAAAAAAGAAGGGAAAAATCTTACACCCTGTAAGTTATATCATTTTCCCTATTTTTATATTTCGGCTTTCTGATCGACTAATCAGGTTAAGGGCCTGGATGCTATCCGACAGATTTGCACTTTTTCAATTTTCTTTCTTTTGATGGTCAACTTTTTTCCACTTCGGAATTTCAACTAAAATGCTTTTCAAATGAAAGGTGCCACCTTTCAACTTAATTTGTGTAATCTGATTTTTTCAGTTTTATAATTTTCACTTTGTAAATCGTTAATAACGATTCGCTATTTAAAAACACACTCAAAACACGAGAAATTTTGGTTGAAGGCGTCGAAATTGAGGTAAAATAATTTTATTTTTGTTAATTAGTAACTAAAAAAATAGGTCCTGTCCACATTTTCTACCTCAAAATCCAAAATTTCCAAAAAAATCGGAAAAAACCAAGGGGCCAATTTTTTCTGTATATTCCCCTTTCACACTATCCGGCATATCCCGGCCCTGTATAGTATACGTAGTGCGTTTTTGAAAGTTGGGACGGGATATTCCGGAAAGTGGGATATGTGGGATTTTCAGCAATCTAAGAACTCAATCGGATAAGTTCGTTCCAAACGCTGTAATTTAAACGGAAACTCTATATTAAATATTTATTTAACCCCCACCTGCTTTTCTGTGTTTTAAAAGACAGAGACCAAATATATTTTGGCGAAGTATCATTTTGGCCGGTGAAATATCGGTACAGAGCCCCGAAAGTTTCCCTTATTAGTAATTTCAAGAATTTTGATGAGTTTCAGAAATTGCTCATCAGACTTGAAATGCATGATGTGGATGCAATTTTTTGTTTTTGCAGTTAAAACAGCACTGGAACAAGATAATATTCTACAAATATACTTATAACGTTAACTTTTGGAGAGAAATTTTGGCATTATTAATATTCACACTCGGCATTATTAATTTTCACACTCGGCACCACCTGGTGGTGTAAATGGCGGTCAAAATTTCAAATTGACGATTTGAGAAGGCACATAAATTATGTGACATAATAAATAGGCAAATGAAAAGTTTCCGGAAGATGAAACTGAATTAATTTTTCAAAAAACACATTATTCTCCTACGCAAGAAATTTTTCCATCAAATTCCTAAAAATTTTTCTTTAAACTTATTCAAAAATTAATTATTCTGTTTAAACCAAAATTTTGTAGTGGTCACGATTTTGCGGTTTTTAATAAGAAAAATGAATATTTTTTTAAGGAGTTGAAATACTGAGAATATAGCAAAAGTAGGCACCATAAAAATTAATCTGAAAATCTCAAATCGTATTTTTCGCCTGCTGCGCATTGTAGCCATGCTTCATAGTTAGCAAATACTAGTGTGTTTTAAAACACTCAGTTGCAGGTGAGTAATATAACATCGCAAACAGGTGGAGGTTAAGCAACGTTTCGATAATTTATTGTCAAGCTAACAATACTTATTTGTAAGTTCAGAAAAGTCTACAGTGCAAAATCTAGAGTTCTTGACTTTTTGCGTAATAAAAATTAGCTCTAGTTTGCCCACATTTATTTTTTATGCAAAAAGTCAAGAGCTCTAGATTTCGCACTGAGACTTTTCTGAACTTACAAATAAGTATTATTAGCTTGACAATGAACTATCGAAACGTTGCTTAAATAAATATATTATATTTTTGATGGTCACTACAGCACAACAGGAAAATCTATATATGCTTTAATATTAATATACTATTAGTAATAGTGCGTAAAAATATTTGATCAAATATTAAAAATTGAGTACCTTATAACATGAACGTCAGAGTTTAACTACATGTTTTCCAAATAGCATATGAAATGTTCAAATTTTCAGGGTTATTGAAAAAATTGTAGTTTTAATGAATTAATTTTTAATTTCAGGTCCTTCTACAACTTTTACTGAAACTTCTACCATTTTTACTCCATTTACTGATATGACTAGTACAAGTTTAACATCAAGTTCCACATCAAGTTCTTCCGGTTCTACAGGTTATATTGCAAATCAAGTTTATATAGAAAAAATTTAGAAATCAAATGAAAAGTGACCAAAAATATCACCATTTTGGGTCTTAGCGCTCATATCATCCACATCCACAGTGGGTTAACTCTCAGTGTTATTTTCTGGTCACGCGTGCCCAGATGCTCTTTAATCGTAATTTAGGACCCTAAATCAATATTTTAATAATTGACGTTTGTGCGTTTTTTTTTAATTTTCACTGTATTACTTATTTTTTGTAAAATTTTTTACGATTTCAGTATAGCCCAAAAATATTCACGTGACCGTCAAGAATCACGTGACTCAAGAATTGATATATAACATATTCTAAACCTCAGTTTTTAATTATTTTGACACATGATTTAATTATGATTATGCTGTAGTGAGAAAAATGCCTTAACCCTTGGAGGCGCCAACACCACTTAAGTGGTGCGACTTTGAGCGCTTATTACGGGAAAAGTAAAAGTGCTTTCAACTTTATTGTACTATAGTCCTCGAGATTAAGAGTAGACTTAAACTTTAATAGTATGAAATTCACGTTTTGACTTTATTAACCCTATAAAAAAGTAACATTTACAAATTGAACTTCAACCTACGCAATTTTTTTCTGAGAAAATGGGGGCCGTCAGAACAAAAATTAATAATGGAAAATATTAAGAATTAAATTTTCTAAAAAGTGACTTCTTCAGAAATAACCTGCAATTCTCGGTCTTTAATCTACAGGTGTTTTCCGAAAAAATAACTTAACCTACACAATTTACTGAAATCACTCTTTAAAGAAATTAAAATTTACTCAGAGCCGTCAGGATGAAAAATAAAAATGCAGCAGTTTTTTCCTAAAAAGTGAATCATTCAGAAGCAACCTGCAATTTCTGGTCTTTGATCTACAGGTGTTTTTGAAAATAGTCCGGAGCCTCCAAGGCTTAAAGACGTTTGAAGTTTATCCTCAAATTTTTTGGACGTAATTTGAGTACTTTTTCAAATTACCGTTTATGTGTACTATGTTTTATCAAAGTACTCAAAGTATTTGAAATCTGATACCAGATTCGCGTTCTAGGTCTACGATTACACTAAAATGCATTTCTTTCCTCTTCTGGTAAGTTTCAGAGATCCAGAACCAGGACTGATGTAAAAAATCAATTTGATGCGTCATCTCAAATTAGTCATCAATAATACAATCAACTCAGGGCGCTTTTCGAGATTAAGAAGCTGATATCGAAAAAAATTTGTTAAAAACATTGGATTGTTTTAAACAGAGCAAAGGCAAAGTGTTAGCGGGTTAATACTACTTTTATTTTTATTACTAATGCACTTAAAAAACGGTTTTTCGCCTATTTCAGCGGTGCGTGATTTTTTTGTAGATGAAACGGAACTTGGGGCTCTGCGCACGTTCTCTGCGGTCAAGATCAATCTAAAATTTTTTATCTATCTTCAAAACTTAGGGAGTTGATGGATTTTTAAGAAAATATGTAGTCACTTTTAAAAGGTAGTTTCTGATTGATCGGGCAATCAGGGCTCAACGATATGTTTTTTGAAGCAAGATTTTTGCTTAAAATTTTCAAACATGAAGACCCATATTTCGTGTTATTGACTAGTACGTATTAAATAGACCTGAAAACCCTGTTTGGCCTTAAAAATGCAACCAGTAGTCCTAAGGAGTTCGCGACTCTTTAGGTACTTTGGGTGTGAAATAGCAAGACAGCTAGGAACACCAGAAAGACATAAATATTGAAAAAAACAAAAATTCAAAAAAATTCGAAATTTCATTTTGTGATTTTCTGAGTAATCTTTAGAAACATTTGAACCCAATTTTCGACCAGAAAAACTCAAAATTCAAAAAGCTTGTAAAGACTGTAATAAAGACTTTATTAGAGTTTCACTTCGCGTTTCAAAAATCGATTTCTAGAATTCAAAAAATAAATTATATCTTCATCAAAATAACAAAAAATTTCCCATCTTTCTCAAATTTATGCATCTGAAATGTAACCTAGGAGGAGATAGATTTAAATACGAAAACCTTGAAATTAGGCGTTGTTCGTTTCCCAGAAAAAACTATTTGGAGTTCTAAAACCGTCATCGAATTACAACCATAAGTGTTTCCGTGGTTCATGCCAAGTTTGAGTGAAATGTATGCGAGCTCAGAAGAGAAATATTTTGAAATTTTGATTAGGTGTTCTAGAATTCGCTGCATGGTGGTCATCAGGGTCCGTAAAAAATTATTCTGATTAATTATTTTTGTAGATTAAGGATAGATCTACCAAATAGGTATTCTGAAAAGTTTCGAAGCAGTTTAGTATTCTGGTAAAGTGGACTACAAAAGTACCATTTTGCGACCGCTCCCCCCTTAATAAGGGTTGATGTTAATTAACACAATTTTAATGTTTATATTAAGATTTTGATAAACATTTAAATTTATGCTCGGGTCGCTAACAATCATTATCATGTGTAAATTTCGATTGATGGTAACAATTTTCGGTTGAACAAATGCCACATTTTGTTTTTCGAAATTATACATGTTGTATGTATGTATCCATCATTATGCCCAAGTAACTTAAATCTCTCAATTGCCTATTAAAATAATAGGGAATAAGAGATTTAAGTTACTCGGGCATCATGATCGATATCAACGATTAGTATCATTAGGCTTCACTTTGGTGTTCGCGTTTGACCCGCTTTTGACCAATAAAAGTACCGGATTTTATTTCTTTGACCAATAAGAGCTTTGGAAATAAGTTCAATCACAAACGAGAAAATATAGGCTTAGTGATGCCCTTTTTTATATATCAAATATTGGTATTACTAGGCTTCTACTTTCGCCTTCGCGTTTGACCACTGAGAGCCCGGATTTCATTTATTTGACAATAAAGAGTTTCAAATATAAGTTTAACCTCGAACGCGAAAGTAAAAGCTTAGTAATGCCTTATTTAGATACGCCTGAACTTTATCTTTAAGAACTTTTAATTTCTGGTTATTTGAATATCTATTGTGATACCGAAGAAATTTCAATTACGATCAATGAAGAAATTTCTTCATCTGAATATGGTTATATAAATTGGAAAAAGATCTTTGTTATGGAAGGTTGTTCTTAAACAAATAACTGCAACAGTTAGAAAAACTTAGTAATCAATTCTTGAGCTTATTATTGTTTAATCCGAAAAAAAACGCAAAATAGTTTGATAATTTATTAATTTATTTAAGAAATTTTGACTTTTATGTGGTCCTTTTTGAAAAAACAACTGACCTTGATCATGATTATCATTAGACACCTTTGAAGTGATAATATTTCCATTAAAGACGTTGATGAATCTGGATCCTCCAGAATTTAAAAATTCCAGATATGTTATCTGGCTAATTGTACCCAGGTACTATTAACTAGAGATATATTTACATTAGATGTATTAACTTCAATACGAGTTTTTAGTCTGGTAAACGATAGCTTATTGTCATAGATATTTGTAAATTTTAAAAGCTTATAACATTCTAATAGGTTGTCATAGAATCTGAACTAAAATTACGATCGGAAAAACGAATGTGGCATTTCCCTGTCTTGATGATGGACAAGAAGATGGATATATATTTAAATTTTACGGCGGATAATAAAAAGCTTTATTGATAACACTATAAGTAATAATAAGTAGAAGCATTAAACTATAGGATATCGACCGTCTCAATTTCGAGAACGTTCGGTTTATTCAATTTGTCAAAGTGAAAAGCGCAAAAAATATTTAAGTTGTGACAATTCTGAGGAAAATTTAAACGATAAATAAACATGAAATTTCTTAAAAATTATACAATCCACTCGGAGCCCACCGCTAGAAGTGTGGAAAAATACTCTGATTGGCTTTGATTTCGCTTTCCATACAAACTGATAGGAGACGATGAGTAATAGCTTGTACCCAGCGTCGCGACGCGTCGGCGCGCACCGAGTGTATTGGAGAAATCTTTTTAAAAATTTATTATCCAAAAATAAAGTTAAATTTCTTTCAAGAAATTGAGAACTCTTATGTACAAAATTTGAATCAACACGAAATTCAATGCCGAATTTCGAAAAATGCAGAAGTTGGTTCCGCTAATTTTTCAGCGATTACTGATTCGTCTGTGATAAAAGTCAATCAGACCATGCAATTAAAACTGGATCTTTATACAGGAAGTTTCAGAAAACCAACAACTGAGGGTGATTGGAAACTAGCAGAACCAGGAGACTCAATTCAATTAGGCGAATTTGTGAGATTGAAAATTGAGTTAGTAGACGAAAGAATATCTATCGAAAACAATACAAATTTCAAGTAAATAATAATGCTAACAAAAAATAGTTTGAAACACCAAAAATAATAGATTTTTGTTTCTGCTGAAAATTCTTTAAAACACTTTTTTGAGGTCACGCTATTCGCCAAATTTCTAAGTTAATTGGCGCACGAGTTGATCTGAGGTCACTGATGTGGTCCAATGACATAATCACTTAAATCTAGGCGTTTCACATAATTTGAATTATATAATGAGCTGGAAACTAACAATATTTTCAGTTTTTATTTCCTTTATTCAAAATTTCTCATTTAGTTTTGCGATCAATACTTGCCGAATGCATTCAGTAGATGGTTCTGGATCAGCATATGAATTTTACAATATAATGTGTCCTGTGAATCCGTCAATTATCCAAGTTTGGGATCGGATTTAGTCAGTCTGAATTAACAATTAATAATCATTATTAATGATAATTATAACTTTTAGCAATTTAAATTCTTCAGTATATTTCTCGCTAAGAAACCTTTTCCGAATATCTATCTGAGTAAATGAAGTTTATGTTTTTTAATTTTATACATTTCAAATGTCCGACATAAATTGCAGACAAATTTCTGTTAAAAATTCATATTTCTGATTCCCTTTTAAGCATTTGACAATCATGATGATGTTTCAAATAATTTCTATATTATATTGAGACAAGTCATTGTACTCAATTTAAGTACCAATATATATTATCAATGCGAAGTAAGTTTTTACCATGAATCCTATTAGAACTTCGATGGGTCGACCGACTCGTTACTACAATCAACTCCGGGGGCACCGCTGTATTAGACAGATCAAAGAATGGGGTCAATTTTTTCAAGAGGGAATTTTTTTTGCTGTGTTCGTTTTTACCCTAATGTTTAACCCTTGTGAGTCAGAAATTGTGAGCATATAAAAAAATTTCCGCAGAGGCACCAGAGCCGATATATGGGCTCAACTTTCGACGCTGTTTTAAGAAACCTCCGATTGAATTTCTATTTTTTTTGATTGACGTAGTTGAAATGTTATATGTTTTGCATTCAAAATCTAGAATTATTGAATTTCAATTTCTTGTTCTAGAAAATTTACTTTGGAGGTATAGCATATCAAGTGATACTGGTTGATACAGTTGCCTTCACAAGTTATATTTTTTCAGTAATAGACTCAATTATCTGAGCTAAGTGCTAGTTTGGCTTAATCAGATTTATGAATTATTAATGAAAAGTGATTTATAAATAAGTCCAAAATTTTGTTAAAAAAATGACAATTTTTTATAAAAAAAAATTATTCATCCCAATAAAAGCATAGAATTACACTTTTATTACAAGTTTCAGGGATATAGTAATCAAGTAACTCTGTGGTAAATTTTTGATTGCTTTAATTAATTTTTGTACTTATAAATTGTCTAATGAAAAGTTTAAAATAGAGATTTTGAAATTTCACTTCGGAAGAAAATATCTGTCTCTAGATACCAAAAATGAAATATAGCTCAAATGCCGAATAAATTTTATCGACTTTTCACTCATACTTCAGATCGACATTTGCTTGAAACCAACAGATTGTGTCCCGGACCCAGATTGTCCTACTAATAATAACGTTAAAAAAAACCGGAAAAAAGTGATTACATCCTCAAGATTCCCATTGTCTGATCTACAGAGATCCGTATCTGAAGCTCAAATAAAAAAGGAAGCTAATACACAGCCAAAAAAGGATATAATCATCAGTCCAGAATTGTCAATTGATGACTCTCAATGCACAAATAGTGGCGGAACACTCAAAATTGATAACGGAATTCTCTCTTGCCTATATTTTAAGCAGAGCAGTGCGCAAAAGCCCTCTGGTACTTTGCATATTATGATTTTACAGTTGTGTTCTATTCTTCTGTATATAAATAAATTCAAAATATAATATATTTATTAAATAAGCTTTATCACTGTGATTGTTAATATTATTAATATCACAATTTTTTCAAATTTATTTTTCACTAGCTCCAAAAATTATGATCAACCGGGTAACATTAATTCGGAAAACTGTATATGAAATAAGTGTCTATGAGTCAAATAATCTGAAACGCCTAGAAATAAGTGGTAATCTCATTGGCCGACATAAGCCTCCTCAGACCAGCTCGCGCGCCAATCGACCTAGAAATTTGACGAATAGCGTGGTATCAAAATAGTCACGTGTTTTAAAGTATTTTTAGCTGGGTTTTCAGCAGGAACAAACTCCATTATTTTTGGCGTTCCAAACTATTTGACTCATAGTACATATAATCAGTGATAGAATTTATCAGATAAATATTGTGTGCAAAAGTAAACATCTACTATCATAGAAACTGTCAAAATTATTTCTGTTGAAATATATAAACAAAGTCACATGCAAAAATCAGCCGAATAAGTTGGTTTTTATGAATAACAACTGAAACATGAATTCGAAATCATACTTTTATGCTAAAACTATACACCCATCAGGTAATACAGCATACTAAACATATATCCGACAAGAAATCTTTTTTTCATTTTTTTAACACAAATTAACAAAAAATTGAAAATTTCCTGCAAATTGTTTAAAATTTATGTGAATTATCAAACATACATATACATGTATAAGAATAAGAAAAGTTTTTGTAGGGTGCGACCGTATTTTGAAAACTCACGAACTTTTTCATGGGAAAATATCATTAAAAACACATGTAAAGCACAGAATTAGTGTTTTGGCCTATTCCGAATAGACGATTTGAAATAAGAAATTTTTCGGTCAATTTTTCAAGATTTTACAGGTAGTCCGGAATCCAGTTCTAGCAAAGCCGTATTAAGTGCTACCTAGGTAGAAGACTGATTTTTTGGCCAGTGAAAATTAAGCGTTTTTCGGTTGGCTGTTTTTTTGCTTTAGGGTCGGCGACCAATATTTGACCTCAAATGACCGGTCAAAGTTCAAGGTCAATCTCAAGTTCATCGTGTAGACGTGAAAGTACCCTCAAAAGAATCGGAAGAGTCGACTTTCGTATGAGCGTATTAGAAACTATGGGTCAATTATATACTGTAAGGTCGCAAGAGAGCAAAAACTGGTCAACACTCAAGGTCAATCTAAAGTTTGCTCTCTAGCGACCTTTAAGTACATTATTGACCCATAGTTGCTAATACGTTCATTAGAAAGTCGACCCTTCCGATTCTTGTGAGGGTAGTTGCAAGTTTAAACGATGAACTTGAGGTTGACCTTGGGTGCTGCCTATTTTTTGCTATCTAGCGACCTTAGAGTACATAATTGACCCATAGTTTCTAATACGCTCATGAGAAAGTCGACTCTTCCGATTCTTTTGCGGGTACTATACTATAAACTTGAGATTGACCTTTGACCAGTAATTTGAGGTCAAATATTGGTCGCCGACCTTAAAGCAAAACAAACAGCTAACCGAAAAACGCTTAATTTTCACTGGCCAAAAAATCAGTCTTCTAGCACTTAATACGGCTTCGCTAGAAATGGATTCCGGTCTACCGGTAAAATCTCGAAAAATTGACCGAAAAATCAATTTTTTTTAGAAAATTTTGGAAGAACAAAAAAAATCCTGGATCATAAAATGACCAAAAAAAAATTCTCTACAAGATAGGTTAAAAACATTTCTACCCATTTTTGAGTTTTGAATTTCCTTATTTCAAATCATCATAGCCTATTCGTGATAGTATTGCTGAAAATATTTTCCGCCAAGTTGATGATAAATAGACATTCATTTGCCGAATAGTTTGACTAGGAATTTGCTGAATAATTCGGCTAATAATTTGACAAAAAATTAATCCAAAGTATTCAGAATTAAAGCGGCTTTGATTAGGGAGAAGTTGGTGTAGATGTAATTTACTGCCAGAGTGTAATTCGTCGAAAAATCGGAAATAAATTTTTTTTTAAATTTAAATCTTAAAATTTGAAAACGTAGCCTCTTTTCGATTTTTATCTANAATTTTTCCGCCACGTTGTGATAATAGAACATTCATTTGCCGAATAGTGTTGACTAGGAATTTGCTGAATAATCGGCTAATAATTGACAAAAAATAATCCAAAGTATTCAGAATTAAAACGGGCTTTGATTAGGGAGAAGGTTGGTGTAGATGTATTTACTGAGCTAGAGTGTTTCGTCGAAAATCGGAAAATAATTTTGTTTTTAATTTATAATCTTAAAATTTGAGAAACGTAGCCTCTTTTTCGATTTTTATACAAAATATGCCTATTTCCAAATTTTTTTTCGAAGTTATCTTTTTCAGTGCCAAATTTTAATCTATAAAATACCTAAACTCGCGTTTCATTGGGTAAAGCTAGAATTTTTTTTTGCTTATTGACTTATCGTAAACCCAAGAAATTTTGGTTTTATAATAAATTTTAGGCGAAAAAAGAAAAGAGATTTTTATCATCTGAGAAATGAAATTTTTCGAGGAATGTCACTGTACCGTATAATCGTCGTATTCTATGAAAATGTGGAGTGACTTTGGACGATTTGAAATAAGAAATTCAAAACTCAAAAAAATGGGTATCGATGTTTTAACCTATCTGTGAGAGATTTTTTCTGGTCATTTTAAGATGGGATTTTTTTTTTATGAAAAATTTTCAAAAAAAATCTGTTTAAGGTCAATTTTTCGTGATTTACAGTAAAGTGTATCCAGTTTCTACGAAGCCGCCGTAGAGTGCTAGAGGCTTGATTTTGGCCCAGTGAAAATTAGAGTTTTTTTCGGCTACCACTTTTTAAATTGAGGTCGGCGACAAATTTGACGCTCTAATGACCGGTCAAGTTCAAGGGTCAATCTCAAGTTCTTGTATAGACTGTAGTATCCCAAAAGAATGAAGGCGGTCAGACTTATCTAATGAGACGTATTAGAGAACTCATGGTCAAATGTACTCGAGAGGTCGCTAGAGAGCAAAAACTGTTCAACACCAAACGGGTCAACCTCAGTTTCATCGTAATAATTGTAAGTACCCCAGACCAAGAAATCGGAAAGGCGTGACTTTCTAATGACACGTATTAGGAACATGGCATAATGTATGAAGGTCGCTAGAGAGAGCAACAAATTTTTGTCTCTAGTTTTTGTCGAATTAAAGCGGCTTTGATTAGGGAGAAGTTGGTGTAGTTGTAATTTACTGGCAGAGTGTAATTCGTCGACAAATCGGAAATAATTTTTTTTTTTAATTTAAATCTTAAAATTTGAAAACGTAGCCTCTTTTCGATTTTTATCTAGCACTATTTCCAAATTTTTTTCGAAGTTATCTTTTTCAGTGCCAAATTTTTAATCTATAAAATACCAAAAACCTCGGTTTCATCTGGTTAAAGCTAGAATTTTTTTTGCCTTATTGACTTATCGGTAAACCCAAGAAATTTTGGTTTTATAAATAAATTTTAGGCGAAAAAAGAAGATTTTTTATCATCTGAGAAATTAAAATTTTTCGAGGAATTACACTGTACCGTATAATACGGTCCGTATTCTACTGAAAATGTGAAGTGACTTTTTTAAAGTTTATCGAAGTGATTATAAATGCAAACACTGGTCAATAGGGAGCAGCCAATCAGCGGGCAGCATTTTTAAAGAAAGAGAAATAAGAATCGAATTTAAAATAAAACGTATTTCAGACTCAAGTCAAACTTTCAATAAAATAGAGAAATTGATATTTGAGTTACAGTAATCCGACATTTGTTGAATTTGTCGGCGTAAATCCTCCAAAAAAACCCACGCAATTTGTAGGAACACCAGACATTTTGTCTAGGAACAATTACGGGAAGATTTAGCCCAAAATTAATGTCTCCGTTAGTAAAACGATTTTTGCCAATTTGACTGAAATTTACAAAATCGTAAAAATATTTTCGAAAACCGGTATTTTGGCTGGTAAGAGTCGATTATCATAATCGACGATCATAATGGCGATTTTTGCCGGTTTGGTTATCAGAAACAGCGGAATAAAATTGGACACTTGGTGGCAAAATATCTCATTTCTACCGATAAATTTTTCATTATGTTTGTCATAAAGTCATGTCCGAAATTAACCAAATTAAAGAGATATTTAGTCCCAAATGACCGGAAAATTTTCTAAGAATTTTTCTAAGAAATTTTCCAAATAATGTCAAAATAGAAAATTTTAATTCAACATTTTTTCTCCTGATTTTCAACAATTTCAGTCCCTGTTATTATACCAAAAATTATGAGTGCATTATTTCCCATCGCCAACATTTGAAATTGTGATGGAGGGATGTCCATTATGATGCCCGAGTCACTTAAAAATCTTTTCCCCAATTCTTTTTAAAGCAAAAAAGATTTTTAAGTGACTCGGGCATCATAATTGTAGGGTAGGTACTGTAAGCATGAACTCTTTAGATTTTTCTCTTTTTGTGTTTATCTCGATATTTGTAGATAAATTAAAGTCTAATTTATGGCTTATCTTTTTTTATGTGTTCGTCAATATCTTACCAAAAATACTGCATGAGAATGTCCATCACACAAGAAATTTATTATTATCTTATTTGTCTAATTATCAAAGTCTAATAATAAGATAAAAATAAATTACCTAAAATTTTTAGTATTTTTGGTAAGATATTGACGAACACATAAAAAAATAAGGGATAAACTCCAAATTAGCTCTAGGATTAACGATATAAGATGACCTCAAAAAAAATTTGGGTCATAAAATTGCAGAACCCTCGTCATATAAGCCTATCTTGGAAATTTGCACTATCCAAAAAATAAGTCACAACTAAAATTTTAAACCGAGATATCTGTAAGAATATGTTATCGATCATCATTCTGAAATTAAAATTATTATCAGATCAATGAAACGAACATTTTCGGCTAAAAATGATCAGTTTTGAAAATTATCTGATTTTTTTTTTATTTCTAGAAAAATTTAGAAAATGCAGATTTGCGATGGGACTGGGAATTTGAGCTCAGATTTTTTAGAAAGACTCGAAAAACTCAAAGAAGAACAAAAAGACAACCTCAGAGAACTTGAAAGGTTAAAAGTTGACGCGTTTATTGAAGGACGGAATGTTCAAGATAAAAATATCAGAGATCAAAGTCAAATTAAAAATTTTGGATTTGGACGAATCGAACCTGACCCAATCGAAAAGGTTTAAACTTTTTTCTATGGGAATAACATTTTTTCTATAAACATTGGTGCTTTCTTAGGGAATGACACTTTTCATCAGTGAATCACTAAATACTGGCATTTAACGCAAAAATTGAGAATTTCGTTCGCTGATTTTCGGTCACGTTATTCATTTATGAAGCAGATTAATATTCTCTGTATCATTTTCATAGATTGTGATATAATCATTGTAAATTATACGTCATAATGAATACAGGTTGGTATTTTGATTTTGAGGCGCTTTGCCGTCTAACTGATTTTAACGTTGATTTTACTTAAGTATTAATACGATTATTTAGTTAGACGGCAAAGCGCCTCAAAATCTAAAATACAACCTGTAATAATATCGAAATGAAAAGGACTAGGGGCTTTTTTATCAGGCGTCATATACATTGAGCCAGTGATCACATCACTTGATTGTCGACTTAATTCAAGAATCACGCGATTTCATTGCTCACATTTTAAAGTTATGACGCCTGATAAAAAAAGCCACCTAGGCATCATTTTCGATATACCAATCACTATGTGACATAGTCATTGGTATATAATGATTCATTATAATGATTATATTATAATCAATAAATTTGATACAGAGAATATTAATCTACTTTATAAATGGATCACGTGATCGAAAATCAGCGAACGTGACATAGTCTATGGGTTTATATATTCATTAAAATGAATAATAATTATCTCTATGAGATTATATAGTCATTATATTAAATAATAATCATATATTTGATCAGTATATTATCGTCTTTTTTTGCCTACGGTAGCTGATTTTTTGATATGTTTTAGGAAATCATGATTAAAAATGATCTGCCACAAAATTTATTTTCAAAATTTCACCGCTTTCATAGGGAAAACATTTTAGAATAATGCTGATTTTTGGGAAACGGGACAT
>SCLH01000046.1:813192-834954 GCA_004367855.1 Oikopleura vanhoeffeni | reverse complement strand
AAAAAAAGCTACCTTAGGAAAACATTAAAACCAAATTTTCGACCAGAAAAACTCAAAATATCTCTGAGCATATTTATTCTCTGCGTCACCTCAGCTTCAATTGTATGTTATTCTCAATTTCATCGGATATTTTTTTTTCGAGATATATTTTGTGCAATTTTTAGTTCGAATTTACATTTTCAATTCGTAAAATTTCGAATTTTTTCCTCATTTTTGGTTCAATTTTTTATTCATTACCTGTGAGTCTACAAAAAAAAGGGATAATGGCAACTTTAACTCGTTGGTGAAAAATCTCGTTCAAAAATCATATGATATTGATTTGTGATTTTTAGTCGGAAAATTTTGAAAATTGGTATACATTTTTATAATTACAAAAATGTATCCTAGATTTCTAGTATTCATTATTTAACTTTAGTTTTTAGTGGAAAAGCTGCGCGAGTTGCAGAGTGAAGATCGTCGTCGATTAAAGGTATCAAGAACTTTTAAAAATTATTTTTTTTCCAAGTATTTCCTATCAATTGGTAAAACGCTTTAGAAGAAAATATCTTTAAAAAAAATATTTTTTCGGACGTTTCAGTCAATTTATAAAATCTGCTTTTTTTAGCTAATGTAATAAGGAACTGTCAGTTGCATCGAGTGTTCTCGGAAATGGCTCATCCGATTTTGAAAATTTCAATTGAATCCGACAGCATGTTAACGGCATATACAGTATGTGTTTTTTGAGGGGGGACAGAATCTCAAGTGTCCGGGAGAATCGTCTATAATTTGGGGAGGATTCTCCCGAATTGTTTACTTTTGGTTCTCACGAAAAAATAGACATACTGTATACTGTAGTCAACTTCTCGAGAAACTGAACATAACTGTTACACCAAATATTATTTCTAAATATATTTTTTTCAAATCGCAATTAAATTATTTTTCTACTGACGTACAATATAGCCGCATACGAGCAATTTTGAAATTTGACCCCATTGGTGTCATTAAAAAATTTGACGCTGACAAATTTCAAGACATTTGGTTAAATATCAAGGACAAATATTGTCTAGTTCTCGAGAAATCTGGGTTTTAAGATTTGACCGGTTATTTCCGGTAAACGGGGAATTTAGGTTCTTAAAAAAAATAAGTTTTCAGAACATTGCCAGGGCAAAAACGGTGATGAAAACCTAATTTTTTTTAATTTGGGGCTTGGTATGTTGAAATAAAGAGAAACTGCTTATGATCGCCCTTTTTTAATTTCCGATTTTTTTTGCATTTTTCGAGGGTTTTTTCAAAATTGTCTCAATAAAGAAGAAAAAAGGCTGAAAATTTTTAAGAATTTTCAAATTTGATGGATTTATGTTTTTGCAAATGGACCGTTTCTATTTGACATTTTCAGGCTTTTTCAGCTTTATATTGACCAAGTAAAATTTTCAAAAGTTCTTTTATTGTCAAAAAGAGTCTTTGTCACAATTTTTGGCATTTTCTTGAAATAAGTAAATAAATTATGTTTTTAGGAATATCGAAGAATGCTGAATGAAATTCATAACAAAGTCGACGAGAGACCTCTTTTGTTCACACAGAGTTAGATTCTATTCAAATAACATTATAACTTTATATAATTAAACAAAACTTTTATTTTTTTCAAAAATTGATTTTTATAATAAATATATTTTAGATAATAACATGTTTTTTATAATGGCAAAAAAATTTCTGAAAAGAGAAGTTTATAATTAATTTTTAAGGGGGTAGCCGACTAAAATAGATTTTACTGAAAATATGGTTGTATAGTGACGGCTTTTCACTTGAGTACCATTTGCGACCAGTGTCCGGTTTGGTACCGATTTTAGGAGAACCAGATATCAGAAGCAAAATATTATTTTTGGCGGCAACCAAGGAGGTCCAGGAACCAAACTTCATATTAAAAAATTTGGCCCTCAAAATATTCGCCGAAAAATTTTAGTGACTTTGGTGCTGAAATAAACTCCTTAGGGCCAACGGTTCTCGAAATATCGAGGTTTTAATATTTAACCGGTAATTACCGGTGATTCGAGTTGACACCAAATCCCGTCCATGTTTTTGCTTCTGATATCTGGTTCTCCTAAAATCGGTACCAAACCGGACACTGGTCGCAAATGGTACTAAAGTAAAAGGCCGTCATTAGATCGGCCAAAAATGAAAACGAGGTGGATCTCATATCATTTACGAGGCCTCCTGGAGATTCTGAGCCTTATTATGGCTTGAATGGCTAATAATCTCCAGGAGGTCTTGTAATAGATATATCTGATCTCACATTTTTGATCGCATAAGTCTATACAATAATTTTTAGTGACATCAATTTAGCGACCAGTGCCCCCTTAAAGCCTTTAATGCGAGACTGACAATTTTTTCAATTTAGAAAATGCTCCTAAATGCCGAATGATCTTAGACGCTCGTTTTCGGCCTTTTTTCGAAGAGATGGAAAATCTAGAAGTTCAGATCGAAAAATAGAAACTAGATCAAAAGAAGTCAGAACAGAAACACTAGAAAATCAGACACCGTAACTTTCCAGTATTACTACAATTAACTACCACGTGGGGGGGGAGGCCTTTAATTTCTCTCGACTACTGTACTTTACCTGTGAAACTATAGAACTTGGGGCCAAAAGTTATCTGCTCGACCGATCAGATGGAAATCTGAACCGAGACTGATCACGTTTTCTTAGATACATACTTTAACAACAAAATTTTACTCTAATACATTTTTAAACTGATCGTTTGTCCTCTCATGACGATTTCATGGATTGTTGGCGTCTTAAATTGTTAATTCATTTTGCTTTAACATAAACACAGGGAAGCATTTAAAAAAAATATTTAACCTATCGATTTTAAACTTAATTTTCAAATTTACGGAAAACCAAAAATAAAAAATTCGCAGGTCGAAATTGTTTTTG
Source organism: Oikopleura vanhoeffeni (assembly GCA_004367855.1). Taxonomy (NCBI): domain Eukaryota; kingdom Metazoa; phylum Chordata; class Appendicularia; order Copelata; family Oikopleuridae; genus Oikopleura; species Oikopleura vanhoeffeni. The sequence continues at coordinate 832,046 of SCLH01000046.1, read as the reverse complement.
TCTATCCGCGGCGATTAGAGCAAATATTTAAAAATAAAAGTATTCAGAACACAATTAACAAAAAGTGTTTTAATAATAAGTCTCACAAAAACGTATAATTTCGCACAATTTCCAACAAAAATTTCCCTAAAACCTATCGTTAAAAAATTCTCATTAACAATTATGACGATTACGTCGCACCCGTAAGTATTAAGTATCGAGCTCCAAAGACCCGTAATTTGACCCGGAAATAGACGAGCCGTGGATCAAAAATGTCCGCAACCCCCGGAATTTCAGAATGCCGCCTATCACAGCCCCAAGGGATTCAAATCATGGCCGAAACCCGCGGCACAACCCCGTCTGAAGTATGAGAACCCTGGACAGAAAATGGACTCTAGCGGGTCACTTCTGGACAATTCAACTCTTTCTTCACATCAAGTTCAATAATCACAATCACTCACAAAAAATAGACATTGTCAGGCCACCACAATCGATAATTTATAGGTGCAGGTTTTTGGTGATAGCAGAAATCGGTTTCGCTTTGAAAAAATTAAAAAAATAGCACAAACTCTTCAAAGTATAACAGAAAATTGTAGGCAAAAATTCGATAGTTTCTAAAGTTTTGAATTTAATAGAATATATTTGCATGAATAAAATAAATTTCACCAGAACGTCCTTTGGATGGGTATTTTTTAGGTGCGACAGATTGGAACGTGACGAACCGTATAGAGATATCACAAACGGTTTTTCATTCAACTAGAAACAAATAACACCTAAAGCCAAATTTTTGGAAATTCTCCGAGGCTTTATTCAAAATTTTCAAATATACGGAATGGACCAATGGAATAGAAGAAAAATCGAAACTGATGGCGAAAAAATAAAATTTCGAAAAATTAAAAATCTTTTAGAATTTTCATTTGACAAAAGTTCTCGCATATGTTTATAAACCAACAATAAAACTGACTGTATTTTATAAGTTAATAAATCGCCGACTAATATAAATCGGATAATAAACTGTATAATCTTGTTTGCACTTAAATGAAAAATCGCCGAAATTATTTAACCTACCTTCACACAACGAGCCATTTTGAAAAACACCTGTAGATTAGAGACCAGAAAGCGAACAGGTTACTGTCTGATAAATCATCTTTTAGGAAAATATTTTGAATCTGCTCAATTTTGATCTGATTTTGATAACTTAATTTCCTCATTAATGCAGTAAGTTGGTATATTTCGGAAAACAGGTGAGATGGAATACCGAAATGCAGTTTTCTGAGAAAGTCACAATTCTGATGAAAATTTAAATTCGGATCTCTCCATCATTAAATTTTTGGTTCTGACGTCTCTCATTTCTCAGAAATGAATTCGCTAGGTAAAGGTACTTTGTAAATGATACTATCTACTGGTTAAAAAGCAAAAAGTAAATAAAGAGTACCAAAAGTGAGGTCACCTTAGATCTCAAAGGACTAAAGACAGTGAAGTCAAGCACATTAACTTTCCCGTAATAACGCTAACGGTGCGTCCCGAATGCGTTTATGTGGAGAGGGTAACTTATAAATAACAGTGCCAACTAAATTGTGTATCGGAAAACTTTTTGTTTTTTCCAAGTTAATCGTTATTGATTTTTAAAGTCGAAGTTCAGGCGTCATCAATTTTGTCCAAGCTTTTTTGGGGCTCACCTCTTGTAAATTCGACCAAATTATCTAAATTGTTCCAATATTAATTTATAAATATTGGGCCAAAATTGACATTCAAACCTGATCCGCGATTGGTCAAAGATCTCATTCTTGCCGAAGCTCCAAAATCCTTCAAATATCTTACTCCTCAAACGTCGAGCTCGTTCAACTAGGTCCCAAAATGATACGCCCTACCCCACAAAGACCTCTACGGCTGCCGGTTAGTATTTGTACTTTCACCTTAACAGTCACATCAGCGATATGTGCCGATAATGAGGTGCGCATCAGGACACCTTCAGACAAAACTTAACGTTAGAAAAATTAATTTTTGCTATCATGGAGGTTATCGCTCACAAAAAACGATCCGACACAAAAATTTCTTGAGCCACTAGTGGCACACAAGTGAGTATACATCTAAGACGCCATTTCAGCAACTAATTCTGTTTTAAAGCAACTCATTTTTAGTTTTCTATGGCAAGCGAGTCGTAAGAACATAAAATTTGCCAATATCTAAAACATTTTGTTTTAATAAATGTTGCGAAAATTTTGGTCATTTTGGACATAAAAAATGCGTAGCGGAACACTGTTCAAACGAGTTTGGTCTGACCAATCAGATTCTCATTTAAGGTAAGAACTTCGGGCACGTATTTGGTTCAACTGAGTGAAAACCGACCATGGCCACCGAACCCTAAAAGCTGCATCAATATTAAAAAAAAGGTTTTCCAAAAATTCCACGATAATATTAGCCGTTGATATGCACCTGCTCGTCTCCACGACTCTTTAGCGACTACCAATGGATGGTCAATGTCATTTTCTTGATTTGCATCATGTTCCATCTACGCAGGGTATTGGAGGTCACCTCAATTTCCATAAAAGACAAAGTTCGCAACATACAACATTGAAGGGATCGCTTATTTAAGAACATTTTACTAAACAAATGGTGAGTTAAAGGGCTGCTCATAAACTAAGCGGTGGAAGATTTGAACGTATTTTTCTATGTTAGAGGAGATGCCGAAATTGTGTTTTGGTTACCTATTTTTTCATCGTAACCCCCCTAATTTTTCTCCGGTCAAAGAGTATCATGAAACTTTTGAATCTGCGCCTGTATGGCTGCTCTTTAATAAAAAATATGGTGCGTAGGTTCGCTACCTTGCAGACACTCGAGTGTTTACTATTTTATCTGTAGTAATTCTATTTGTAACGGTAGGTGGTGTTTAGTCCTTACATTTTTTCCATTTCAAAGTTGTAATTTTTGAACCGCTGCGGAGCCTACTTCATGATTTTACTTTTTGTCTCCACCCGTTACTGCTCTTGAAATTCGTAAATTTACCGATACTTTCGACGCTCAAAAATTTATAACCAACATTAAAAAGTCATAAAATAATACAGATCTAAATTAAAAGCCAGAAAAAACTTTATATAATTTTTCCATAAATAGTTCGGTTTTTCAAAAATTTTTTTTGTGCTACAGAATTATTGTTTCACCACGGACAAAAAACACCAGGGATCGCTATAAAAGTCTCGTTCCGTCCCATCAACTTTAGCCTGAATCCCGACTAAAAAAGAAAAACCTTCCTCGAGATTTTGATCCCGTTCCAGAACAAACGCAACAAACGAAAAGGGGCAAAAAATCACTATTTTTGGCATTTCGGTTAGAAAACTAATTTTCCAAAAATATCTGTTTGTTGTCTTCAGAGCGGCGCTTAAGATCGAAACTTCTCTGGACGATAAAATCTGAAAATTTCAACGAAAGAAAATTTTTGAATTCCGATTGAAAATATACTTTTTGGATCTAATCGCGGCTCTGACGTACATGAATCAATATTTTTGGAAAAAAGTTTCTACCGAAAATGCCAAAATAGTCGATTTTTCGCCCTTTTTGTTTTTGCCGTTTACTGCCAACCCAAGAATTTCAGATAAAAAAATATGATGAAACTATGAAACAACGAACATTGCTCTTTAAGGGTCAACCTTAAGGTTTTTTTAAGAATAAATGGCTCTACAGGCTTCGTCGTATTGAAACCCCATGAAACCAAATATTGGGCAGAGCAGAGAATTAAATTCGGGTTTATGCTAGATTTTGATTCAGACCGGTAATCGGCCGATTTCGATCATCTTCCGTAGATTATTTTCCTCAAGCAGACTTTGAGCGTGCTATCATAAGCAACGCGGCTAGAATATTTTATTATAATTCAGTGCTGGTATCTGGCAGTGTCCTTTGATACCTATTATATGGTCAAAATCTGAAGCATAAATCGTCAAAATGAGGTCGACGACGAGCCTGGAACGCCAACGAAACCTGGAAATGCGTCGTACCGCCCGCCCGTTTTGAAGTCAAGCAGAGCGGCTTTTAACCCCCCAACAATCCTGGGGCTGAGTTCTGGCGAATCCGGGCGGCAAGCGATCCAACTGCAAAAATCAAACGGAAAAACTCACTCTTACGCCTCACCGACCGAATATAGCGACAGTCGTTGATTAAAGGCTTACAAAGCGAATTCGCTACATGATTTGAGGGACAGGCGAAATAGACATTCAACGGGCAAATCAAGCTCGACGAATAAAGTACAAATTCAAATAGTCTGGGAAATAGAAATCAAGTAGAAATTCTGGATCAATGTGAATTATTATAGATCATCATATGACTAGATGAGGCAGAAAAGGAATTATGTATGTCCCTCATAATGTCAGCACTCATGTTTTGAAATAGCATGAATCATAACGTCCCTAAATGTTTGATCAAAAATCTTATTAATATATATATATATATGATTATTCAATTGTTTAGATTATTCTCTGTTGACGGTAAGAATTTATCCAACTATTTATTATAAATATATATCATTTGATGATCAGATAATAATTGTCAGATGATAATATCATTGTTTTATTTTGAGCGTTTATTTTAATACAACATTTAACCGTAAACCTCATGATTTAGTAATTAATTTTCGATTTATTATTGGATAAATCTTTTTAAGATAGTTCCTCTACAAAAGTTAGTGTGTCCTGAAACAACAGTTGAATGAAGAATTTTATTGTAAAACTCCAGTCAGAATTTTTTTTCAAAATTTAATACAATGCATGCGGTTTAGGTTGAAAATTTGGCTTTAATTAAGCTTAGGTAAGTTAAGGTCAACATACGACAGTAAGATTTTCACGAAACATTTCCCATCTAAAATATTCTCAACTATTTTCCATATCCCAATTACAGATATTCAAATTTTACTCTGAGCTTACGAAACTTTATCAAATTCTGGTAAAACAAACGTGTATTAATTTTAACCAAAAAATATTTCATTATGATTAGTACATTAAAAGCATATTTAAAGATTTTGCGTGATATGCCTGAAGGCAGTTTTGTCGTCCGTCGAAATACCCAAAATCCGTTGGATAGTCCTGAGTTGTTGTTATCATGATCAAGGTGTTTCCTGCTTGTATCAAATACAATATAAATCGATCGGGCACAAAAGTGGACTCAATCATACGGCTGGCATGTAGGCGTCCGGCCCCAGTACTGCCGAATTTAATTCTGTACCCTGAATAATACAGTACATCAAGTTAATTGCTTGAAGTAAAGGGGAACAAAGGGACTCAAACTTTGGCTAAAAAATCGAATTAGATTTTGAGGACAATGGCAGTAGAAACCCATCAATCGCTCGGAGAGCAACCTTAAGATTTTTTTTCAAAATAATTTACCTCTATATTTTGAAGGTCGACCAATCAGAGTTCTTGCATTTGATCAAAAAGCTTTCAGAAAGCATTCTAACAAAAAATTTGAAATGAAACTAATGATAAACCAATATTTGAATTTTCGAATGTAATTGACACCAATATCTATCCAGCCCATTTGTCTTATTCAATCAAACAGGTACTAATTATTTGTTTAGTTGTACGAAGTAACATAAATTTTAGGACGAAAACCGGATAAATCCGCAGAATAAAAAGGGGATTTTGACTCCTCATGTAAAAGCACTGCGAGATACAAATGCACCAAATTATAAAAAAATGGGGCTTTATCACGGTTTCGCCATAAAGATAATATTTCACATTCATAATGACGCTGAAAAAATGCCACCTCAGGTGTCTCGAGATCCCTCACCTTACAAGGTTTTTAAAATTTAGAGCAATTGTGAATTCCGTTAGCGGCCATATAAGTCCCACCGTCGTTTAATTACTAACCCACCGCTCTTTATGGATACGTTTTTTAACTAAAATTGTTAAAAGAAGATGATTTTACGACTTTCAACTGTTAACCAAGAGCAAGGTCTGGTCAGGTCAACCACCTGGTTAACAGCTCAGGTATTTTTCACTTGATAATAAAATTGAATGAAACCTGGTCATGGCCTCAGAATCACAGCACAGGTCTGGTTTTTTTTTGCGTAACATCACTGAGAAGTTCGGAACTGGTACTACGATAGTTCTAAAATTTTGGGTCATACAATATGACCCAAAAATAGGACTCACAATATTAACTTTTGATAGTGAACTGGCGCGCAGACGCGGTTTTTCGATTTACGATTTTAATGGGAATTTTGCGATTTTTTTTGGCGAAAACCCGGTTATGTTTGATAAAGTCCCGATAAATAGCCGGAATACGCAGCATAAAAAGTAATATTAGACCCAAAAATCTCTAAAAGATCGTATGTACAGTTATGAGGTACGTGAAATATGAGGTATGTAAAAACACAAGACCACAGCAAATTTGCTAAAATTGTCGAAAAATTAAATTGAACCTATTCGAAATTATTTTTACTGATTATTAAATTTGATCAAAACCTGGCTTATTTTGTTGATACGTGTCCATCCAAAACGAAAATGTGTAGTTTAAGCGACTGTTAAACACTTCACCTCTGGTCATAACCTATCTCTGCACATGCAACTTATCATGTATCGTTATGGCATCATTCCCCATGTTAGAGCACTTTTATCTAATGATCAGAATCGAGCTACAGGTCTTACAGAATCAGCTTCAGCTAATTAATTTCACGTATTCTAAAATTTTTCAATCAGTCCTAGAATGGCCAAAACGATGGGAATCATATCATATAGGAGCTGGTCCATCAGTGGTAAAATCGCTCTATAGAAAACTTGATTGAATCGGTATAAAAATTAATTGAGGGCAAATAACAAAACAAAATAAAACTTTATTGAAAAAAACGTGAATCGAAATATTCCATTATGATCCGGGTAACATAAATATCTTATTCCCTAGTCTTTTAACAGGCAAATACAGTAAATATTATCTTATTCCTAATTTTTAACAGGCAATACAGTAAGAGATTTATTACCCGGGCATCATAAGGAATCGATTTTTTCTGCATTTTTTCTAAAACTAACAGCGAACATCGATAATTTTGGTTAGACGGCTACTTGACGCCCGTAAAATAAAATTTTTGTATTTTTTTTCGAAATGATATGATTTGGCTCTGAATACCTGGTTTTTGAAAAAAAATAGATATAAAATTTACTACACCTAATAAACAGCCATTAAATTCGCAAAACTAGAGATGTAAATGATCAACCTAATTGTGTTTTGCCGAAAATCCACAGCTGGACACGCGCAATATCGATCATGATGCCCCGATAACTTAAAATCCTTATCCCTATTCTTTAAAAGGCAACTGAGGATTTAGTACTCGGCATCATGTTGATATGGGTCATTTTTCGCCGCGAGGCGTTAGAGAGCACCAATAGTCTAAACTTGACACCGCCCGTCAAATAACCATAGTTGCTTATACCGTGATTAGAAGTCGACTTAGCATTTTAACTTTGTTTCAAATTATTTTAAATAGGTACTTTACAAATATGCAAAACTGTCACAATAATCAAAGATAATCAGTCAGTGGTGAGTCCTGAAATAAAAATAAATTAAATCTGACTTAGCCCTTTCATTTGCCAAATAAAATTTATGATATATAATTCGAATCTTTGTGAAATTCGTTTCCGTGTTAATACTGCTACTGGTAATTCTGTAGCTAGAATTAGGTTTATTTTTTGTAATTAGCTCAGAGCAATTTCATGTGCCATTGACAAATTTTTTTAAAATTCATTTTTTGCATAATAAGGACTCAGGGCGTCACCTCCGATTGACTGAGCCGAAAACTTGAAAAATACAAAATAAGCACGTAAGTCATATAAAAAATTGAAAAAAAAGGCCACGATTTTCAAATTATCACTATTTGGCTTACTCCGGCCATTTGAAAATCTGGATTTTCAAAAACATCGAAACAATCTCGTAAACATTTTTTTAGAAATTTTTGAAACCCATCATTTAGATATGGGCGTACTAAATAATAAAAAATTTAATTTTTCAATACTAAAATTTAATGAAGCATGAATTTCAAACTTTATTTTCTGCAAAACTTTAAAAATTGTAACTGGTATCAAACAGCTTGATATATTGGGTTAATTCGTTAGTCATCCTGAAAATCTCGCATTTGTATTGAAAAAAGAAGTACTAATACATTTTAATTTTTGATTTTTTTGCTGTGAAATTATTAAAAACTGACATCCTTTTTGACCTTGTTCGGCGTCCCGGAGGTGCACCTGATAAGACACTTTGGATGCAATGTTTTTGTAAATCTTGAATTCGAAACAAAAATCCAGTTTAAGTTCGAGACAATGTCGCTAGACGTACTATTATTTTAACCCCTCGTGACTTTCAATGTCTGAAATCGGTAGGGGTGTTTTCATGTAGCGTAAAACCTTCAAGACATTTCTCTTCTTTTCAACCCCTTTCCCACAAAAAAAGCAATAAAAAAGTACGAGGACCTGAAATAATTTCTAGAGAAATTGTTTTAGAGCTTGGATTTTATTGTTTTTTGTTTTCTGACTATTTTATCAATATGAGAGTGGGGGGGTGAAAATTCGGAAAACATAATAGACAAATATTGCAGACTAGAAAGTTCATCAGTAATATCAACAATGAAGAGATAAATGCCAGCAATATGGTGCACTAAAGACAATTGTGTTTTGAATATATTTCGAATAAAAAATATTTTAAGGGTTGCTGTGTCGAAAATGATATGATTAAGGTCGCTTTTTAGGTGAACAAGACTGTCGAGTAGACTGTGAAACGTTTTGCTACTATCTACCGATGAACGCGTTTCTACCGAATACTTCCCGGATGCAAACTTTCGGTCATTTTGAGAATTTGAGCTGTAGTCAGTGTCAAGGCATTTTTTTACCGGCAATTTCCAGTTGTATGCAATCGAAGTGCCAGAAGAACCTATTGCGACTCGTGTTTTTTCAGTGAATCATGGTAGGCACCTAATAATTAAAAGGCACTAGTAAGACGGAGTTTACTCGAGACTGCTATGGTGAGTTTGTTAATTTTAGTCCTTTTAAGCTCACATAGAGCAAGAGTATCAAATGGTTGGATCATTACAGATGTAACGGCACTTTAGTGTTCAGTTCCGCGTCACGGTAAGTGTTCAAACCGAAAGTCGAGGAGTTCGAGATCTCAATAGGCACAATTGTATTACCCTTTCATAGAATGTATTTTTGTTGAATAATAATGTTCGTCATAGTGGGCAACGGATTAACAGAGAGTGTAGAAATAACAAAATTTACGTGCAGCAATATTTCGGAAACTTTTTTTTCGAAAATTCCATGTTGTTGGCTTAATAAACCGGCAATTTTCAAACCACTTGGTTACGTGGATACTGGTTGAACATCGAAAAAAACATAAAATTGTTCCGTTTGCAACAAATTACTTGTTATATGATACCAAAAAACGTTGTTGATATACTCGATGGTTTCAGTTTATTACTGACAAGGTGGGTCCTCTAAATAAAGGCGACCTTAGCAACAATTAGACTAAACTTCTACAATGTCCCTGGCGCAGCCGTTGTTGCCGATTTCCTTCTTACCGGAAATAATCGGTTCTATTAAAAAAAACAAAATATGGTAAATACCGGTTTCATTGCAATTACTGTGTGTGCATCTATAATGATCATAGAAAAAATATGGCCAAACCTACGCTTTTTATTCTGGTCTATCCCGCAAACTTATAGGCCAAATAGTTATAGCTATAAGAGAAAATACGGGAGAAAAGTAAAAGATTGATCTTTCGTAAAATATGGTGAAGACAAAAAACGACAAAACTTTTCATATTTGTATAGTAAAGGACATATAGGCAAAATCTAGCTGTCTTATAAGGACCACCGTAATAGACGAAAAACCACAGTAGCAAAACGATCGTATGTACCATTTCTATCTCATCGAGAAAAATAAGCTTTTAAAAAAACGAACACTCCTGAATAATAAATTTCATCAGTTTTGTGTCTGCGCTAATACTGGAGCTTATTTGCACCTTGTGTTAGACTCTGTCGTATGGCTTTGAATTTTGGCTCCCTATGCCATATTTAGTTTTTTGATCGATTTCCTTTTTGCTTCCATATCTTTGCAAATGAAAAAATGACGTAGCGCAAAACTTAAGGTCGCTTTTTTTATCGGTAGGAGGCCCACCTACGGGTTGCTGTCTTGAGAGAACTAGACTAATAAGCGACAAACGTTTTTGCACTGACTTAATGAATTTGGAACGCGGAATTTTTTGCCCGGTGATACCGGTTTAACCGGTGATTCGCAAAGAATGTTTTTTTAGGTCATTTGACAATTCAATGACTGATTTCCGTCAAGTGATTCACCTATGAACGCAAAAAAAATTTACCGCATCTTTTTTTCAAGTTCACGATCAAAACCGCCATTTGTGCTATCGTTTCTATTCTCATGCCAAATGACAATAGGCCAACCGGATAAAAAACGACCCTAACTAATGTAGATGAATTACAGTAGGCAAGTGAAAAAACATTGTGCCAAAAATACAAATTTTTACATTAATTTTACACATGAACAACCCAGTTTCAAACCAAAGATAAAAAATGGGTCGTATAATGAAATATACGTGTACTTAATGCTTATTGAAAATATTAACAATATCCAACATTTTCGATCATATACCTCGACTAAACGTGTAATATCAAAGTACTAGTAATAGTTTTTTTTCGTTTTTTACTGTAATTTTTTTAGTAATTAACACTAATAAAATAAAGCATATGTTCGAGTAGTCACATGCCTAGGGTTCACTTGATGTCGACATGCTAGACCTAGAGCCTCAAGGTCTATTGTTGGCAAGATTGACTAATCGACGAAACGATATGACTATTTCGACGAAAGATGACTATTTCGACGAAAGAACTATTGTCGACGAAAATGTGAATATAAACGATCTACTAATATAGGCTTTATAAAAAGTCGACAAAAATGTATACGTCGTGTGTGTCAAGGTTTTTAAAGGCGGCCACTCCTTTCTCATGACGACTTACGGGAAAACCATAGCGATATCGAGAAACGGTTTTTTGCATAACTGCGACCTAAAAAAGCTAATAGAGAAATTTCATTATGGCCCCAAAATTTTTTTTCAAATCACGGTATAAATTATGTTCTCTATATCACGATAATATACAACATTACATGTCTTAAACTATGATCTTTGTTGAATTCCTGGAAGAAAAAAACGAGTCTTCGGTTTTCTCAAATTTTATACTGAATGCATATATAATTGATTTCGCTGTACGGGTAACCGAGTCCCGGATGAAAACGAAAATTGTCTAATGCAAGTTTTTTAATTCGCAGGGGCCGCCTAAAGAAAAAGGCTACATAAAGAGGACGAAAAGAGAAAAAGAAATGTTTGCCTCTTGACACACATCAGACAACTATTTGCCCATTGCTGCCATTTTTCAACCACCAAATGGAAAAACCCCATACATTATAGATGATAGCAAGAAACGTTTTTCCATTTACACTGCCAACTTAAGAAAGCTCAACGTGAAGAAATTTATCTAAGTTGATTGACTCCGGGTTCACCGATATCAAACCGGAATGTACATTGTTGGTGGTTCGAATCTCGATGGGCGCCCAACATTTGTTGTTTAAACCCGTGTGAGCACAGAAAAAAAAGGTTCCGCCAGCAACCGCACCTATACATAAATATAGGTGACTGTTCAACCGCCTATTACAGAAAGCCGCAGGCGTAGTTAGATGTTTAATTTTTTTGGCATAAGGAGTCAGAACGATATCTTGTGCTCCGACTATTTGATATTTCTAGATTTTGATTTTAGTTCTAGAAAAAATTTACTGGATAAAGCAAGTACAGCATATCAGGTGATACAAGCTCAAGGGTGTTCACAAATTATTTGGTAATTCTGGAATGGATGCAGCAATGATCGACGTATGTCATCGTTTCTGAGTTTGATTAAATATATAATCAATCACAAAACATTAATTTTAATAGGTTTAAATTTTGATGAAAATTCAACATTCTTTCATAAAAAACTTGTTATTTTCCCTATAATACAACTTCTGATATTATTTCTGGGTCGATATACTAATCAAGTGACTTCTGTGGACAAATATTAAAATTGCTCAATAATTTTTTAATAATTAAAATATTTTGTGAAATAACTTAAAAAGGAAAATTTTGAAATATCACTTTTGAAAAAAAATATCTGTCCTGTATACCAACTGAATGTTTTGATGTCAACGCATGGACAACACACTTTCCTAAAAAACTGACTATTTTCAAAATTGTAATTGACGCAATAGTCGCATAATTTTTTTTAGAGGTAAATATATTGGAAAAAAATCTCAAAGAAAAATAGCCCGCGCCGTAAATTTGAACAAAATTTCCAAAAAAAAATAAGTCACTTTTTTGAAAATCCGCAAAATTCTTTTATAATGTATTTGAAGGAGACATATTTCTACGATGTTTTTTTTGCATATTTAGATGATTTTAATATCAGTCACCAATAAGGTGTTGTGCTCACACGGGTAATCCGCGTAAATTAAATTTTATGGTTTTTTCATTTATATCACGAATTGACCACACATTTATGCTTCAACTATATTTTTGAATGAATTGGAAGAAAAAAACGAGTTCGATTTTTTCTCAATTTAAGACTGTAAAATGCTTGGTTGCCTTGGTTGGAGCTTGGCGGTGCGCTGCCTATATATAATCAGATCTCCGTGTACCGGTATACCGAAAAAATAAAAACCAAAAAAAGTCTTCATTGAGCTTGTTTAGTTGTCAGTTGAATGCAAAACACGGGTTCTCGATACATCTATGTTTCCCGTAATTCGTCATGAGAAAAGGGGCCACCACCTAAGAAAAATAACCACGCCAAAAAACTACCATGTTAAATTAACAAACACAATTTCATGAATCGCAATTCTAAAATTTCTCGATTGGATCACTCGGTGTCGGCCAAGCATCAAATGATACAATTAATCTTCGGAGCATCACACTCGCACTTCGAGTTTCAGAAACGCAATCGAAAAAAGTCAGAGAAAATCGAAAATGATTAGAGAATGAAATTGACCAAAAAAGAGCATTAGGACAATAAAAAGAATCAAAGACTTTATTAAATGAAGAAAATAGAAGAAATTATAATTGTACTGAGAGAGAAAAATTTCACACTGTAAAATTAAAATTATTGAACCAGGTAACTTCTCATAAAAATAGGGTTTATCATAATTATATTTTTTGCCTTTAAAGAATAGAACAATTATCTTTGACCCGGCATCATATCCGAAAATGATCCTACGCGCCTTTACACCAGTAAGCGTAAGTGACCAGCGGATCTTGAATTAATCGACATCGAGTATTTCCTGATGGACACTGCCATAGACGCCTCCCCTGCCTGGTGTAAAAGGCGCAGCACGGGGGGGATCATTTTCGAATATAGTTAATCCAAGATTTGTCGAATAACTGAAAAGAAATTAGATAGAGGGGGGCACATACTTCGAAACAAATACCTACGCACTTTCAGATTTTTAAGTCTAAAATAGTTCAAGTTTTTGAGCATTCTAAAACAAATTACTTTGTGGGCGGTCATGAAGGCGTAATTTTCCAATGTGAATTTCCCTCAATTTTTGGCTTTTTTTCACTTTTATTTATCGAATTCGGTGAAGGTCTTAATTCTGAAGCGCTTTTGGTGATTTGCACTTTCTTCGAACCTACTGTGAAACTCTATAAATTGAAAAATGTTCGAGACTATGAAACGTCATTTCGAACGCCCTACCCTTTTTCATTTTTTTGAACGAATCATTTATTTTGTCCAATATCGCCAAAGTGCCAATAGCGGCCGAAAATGCCTGACAAAAAAAATATAACTTTAGTGCAGAAATGGCAGAAACGGCACTTTTGTTAGTTTTGAAGGACTGAAAGCAGTGTTCTAAAACGGATGAGTCAAATCCCGGTCCTAAGTAAATTTCCAATGCCGGTCCCCGACCTAAGTCGAAATTTTCCGATCCCCGACTCGGGACCCGAATCCGTTAGAACACTGCTTGAAAAGCACTAGCTAAAATTCGAAACAAAACAAAATTCCTGTTTTCATACTCAAGTGATTCTTGAAAAAAAATAAGTTGCTGAAATAAGGTGAAAAATAGAAACATTAAAACATAAGACAGACTTGTCATAAAGTCTATTTACTCAAAGATTGGTCTTTTCGTAATGGACATTAATAAATCCATTTAGAATTTTGGAACTTGGAAGCCGGTGAAAATGCGATTGTATGCGAATCTGGAAATTAAAGATATTTTTACCCCGCGGGCAGCTGATGAACTTTAATTTAAAANAAAAAATCAAACAGATGCTTGATTATTCTCATGCCACGCTAAGCGATCAGCTGGCCTGATCGGCGATACTTCCTTTGGATTCCAGCTTGTGCTAAAGAGCTCGGAATTTTATTTTAACTAAGGATACATTTTTTCATTCTCAAAAAATGATTTTTTACAGCGCAAACTGTTTTGTAGTTTTTGATCAATCGCGCTGAAATCGTCTTTTGATGAGAAAACAAAAAGTTAGATTAAAAATCTAAAAAAAAATTGTGAAAGCCAAGGTCCGAATTAGTGAGAATAGAGAAAGAAATGATTATGCTAATCTTTATGTTTGCGATGGCAAGTAAGTGATTAAACCCAAATTTTTGCTTCTCAGTTTCGACAAAAATTTTTAAAAAAATTTACAAATCTGATTAAGTATTTTTTTAATTTGAGTCTTTTGTTCTAAAATGAGACATTTTTTTTTCTGAAATGTTGTTTTCGGTGATAAGCGGATACAATTTGTTCATTCTCGAAACATATTTTTTGACAAACTGCAATTTTTTTCGCGTTTTTTGATCAATCGCGCAGCTAATCGTCTATTTATGAGAAAACGGGAAGATATATTTAAGGGAGTCCACCCTCGGGAAATTAAATTCTCTGAAATTTTGACCCATAGTTAATTAAGCAAAAAAATGACAATTGACATGTCCTCGCGGTCCAGAAACCACCAGGTTGCGCGCTAGGGATCAAAAACCTGTAAACACTTTCGATAAATTATATCGGAACATTTATTATGAATATTATTTATTTTTCGTAGGACTCACCGTTGATACAGTACGCAAATAATTTTTTTTTGTTATTTAATTATTCTCTAAAAATACAGTAGATAACGCCTAAAACCTTGTTTTAAAGTCACTCAAATCAAAATTTCTCGAAATCCGCTCGAAAACTTTTTTTGTTTTCACATATATTATACAATGAAACCTTGCCTTGATTTAATTCGTAGTGATTTCCCAGAAATTTGCTTAGAACAAAAGTTACAGCGCCAGAAACGAGGGGTGCGCAACGTTAATCGTGTTTTTCATGAGCAAAAAACTGTAAACACTTTTTATAAAATATTTCGGAACATTAATTATGAAAATTATTTATCTTTCGTGAGACTCACCGTTAATACAGTACGCAANTTTTTTTTGTTTTCACATATATTATACAATGAAACCTTGCCTTGATTTAATATGTAGTGGTTTCCCGGAAATTTGCTTAGAACAAAAGTTACAGCGCCAGAAGCGAGGGGTGCGCCACGTTCATCGTGTTTTTTCACTAGCAAAAACCTGTAAAAACTTTTGATAAAATAATTCGGAACATTTATTATGAATATCGCAAATGAATTTTTTTTGTTATTTGATTCTTCTCTAAAAATACAGTAGATAACGTCTAAAACCTGGTTTTAAAGGGCCAAATTCGAATGGCGAANTTTTTAAATTTGCCCATCTGGGCTTACCTTTTTTTATATATTTTGGCATTCTAAAATTTTAATGAACATTCTTGCATTATATATAAATTTTTCATAACAGCGCCTTTTCTAAAATTCTTGTGGAAACAGCTCCGTATTAGTCGCGAAATACCTTCTGTGAAGTTCGCTGCATGATATCGAGGGACTGGCACATTTGGCATTAGTAAGAGGCCTTTTGATCATTCAAAAATCAGCTGTTCAAGCTTGAAACGAAAATTTAGGGTAAGCAAATAAGGCAGCAGAAGTTTTTTCTCTTATAGTAGAAAATACTATAAAAATATCCGAATTAATTAAAGGCAAGGTTTTATTGTAGAATACAGTGAAAACAAAAAAAATTGGCCGATTTCGAGAAATTTTGATTTGAGTGACTTTAAAAAAAACTTTAAGACGTTATCTACTGTATTTCAGAAAATAATGAAATAACAAAAAAAATTGCGTACTGTATTAACGGTGAGTCTCACGAAAGATAAATAATTTTCATAATTAATGTTCCGAAATATTTTATCAAGTGTTTACAGGTTTTTGCTCGTGAAAAACACGATTAACGTGGCACACCCCTCGCTTCTGGCGCTGTTACTTTTGTTCTAAGCAAATTTCCGGGAAACCACTACAAATTAAATCAAGGCAAGGTTTCATTTTATAATATATGTGAAAACAAAAAAAAGTTTTCGTGCGGATTTCGAGAAATTTTGATTTGAGTGACTTTAAAACAAGGTTTTAGACGTTATCTACTGTATTTTTAGAGAAGAATTAAATAACAAAGAAAAATTATTTGCGTACTGTATCAACGGTGAGTCCTACGAAAAATAAATAATATTCATAATAAATGTTCCGAAATATTTTATCGAAAGTGTTTACAGGTTTTTTATCCCTAGCGCGCCACCTGGTGGTTTCTGGACCGCGAGCACATGTCCATTGTCCTTTTTTTTGCTTAATTAACTATGGGTCAAAATTTCAGAGAATTTAATTTCGCGAGGGGGACTCCTTTAAGGCTCAACAATGAAAACATACAAAATCAGGGAAGGATTCAGAAATGTTGAATAAGTCTAGGTTATTCAATTTAATTCACCGTTATTTACTGGATGTCATTTGTTATGCTGCATATAAGAAGATATCTCATTTTTAATTTTAGTGAGTTAAGCCCTTTAGTTATGGTTTAATTTCAAATAAAAAAAATTGTACTACTATCAATTGTGAAAAAACTGCTTATTTTATACTAGCAGTAATTTATTGAGTCAATATTTTTTCTTAAACAAGTGTTCTTTTTGAAAAAATTGAAGATGAATGTGAAAAGTACAGTGATTTCTATTTTAATATTTGAATAAACTTCGAACCTTATTTGCTGAAATAAAGCTATTTATTCCCGATAAAAATTGAAGGGAGTAACCGACGGAGGCTGTTTCTCGAGATCCATACATTTTAGCAACTAAATTTTTGTTCAATTCGAAATTGTAATCGGTTTGCTTTCGAATCAATTAAAAAATTTTGGATTCGACCATAAAAAATTTCGAAATTCGGATTGTCCCAAGTATTTCTTTCAGTATTTATGCTTTATTTTTTGAACGCTTTGATCGATGAACTTAATTTAACTAGCATCAGGTAGCCTAGAATTTTATCTTGCAATCCACTAACAAAATTTTCGAAAAATGTCAAACAAAAAAATTCAGTAATATTTCTGAGATGGTGAATCAGCAAATTTCTGTGGAACCTGAACTCTGCACATGTGTGTATCAAAAACTAAATCAGATTTCGAGAAAACAACGCCATATTATTACGTCGCTATCGACTGCGAAAATAATTTTTTTGGCAAAAAATTTTGATACCAGTGCTGGAAATGATTTTAATAAAACGCTGAATATACCTAAATCGGCAAATTTAACGTTAAAATTTTATCGATTTTGAGCAAATACACCGAAAATTGAAAATGTCTGATATCTCCTCGCAGAATGAGTTTATCGTGAAAAACGAAAATCTACTCTTTGGACCGGTACCGACATACAAAATAGTTTTTGCTGCTTTTTTTGAAAATTCATACAATTATCTCAAACATACTGTTATTTCAACATTGTACGGCTCTTCCTCATCTAACGACAGATGTTTCAAAAAACAGTGAAACGCGTCGGTTACTGCCTTAAAAGTACCATTGAACAACAAATTCATTCGTTTTCAAATCAGATTCTTTTAAAGTTATTTTTCGCACGTTATTATCAATTTGTCATCAATAACATAATAGTTAATTAAGATCCGCTACTATGTTTGATCTCAGAATGAAACTTTTATCTGAAAATCTAATTGAACATTTGATAATATTCGGAATATTCATTTCGGAAAAAAAATCATGTGGGCCTAATTTCTAATTTGATTTTAATCCGTGCCGGTTATTTCAAGAAATTATGAAAAAATTATAAAAGAAATAGTGAACTTAAACGTCAATCTGTATGTATTTCACCACGTAGCAATAGGGACAAATGACATGCGATGACAGCTATTGTCCTCAAGAATCCCCTGATTTGATACCCTGTAAGTATTCCGTGCAACAGTTTCCGCTGTTGCCTGAACGGCTTTGTTCTATCTGTCTCCGTAAGAGGCAATGTTATCTCCTGCAGATAAAATTAGTCGTACACTGTTGTTTAATGATATTTAACCTAATGTATTTGATTAAACAAACAGTTTACATAAACACAATATCTCTACTTACTCGAATCTAGCGTCAATCTCTTATGACCGACTTTCTGGCTAGAATCCTAGTCTTTCGAGTTGACTGCTCACTAGCCATCTCATTGGTTAGTGGCCAATCATTGAATCCAGCGTAGGCTTATCGCCTACACATTATTGTTGCATACAACTACCCAACCGCTGTATACAACAGTAGTCTTTCGTTGCCTGCTACAATACTGTGTGGGTCATAATGCGTGCTACGCCACAAGGTTGTTTAGTTGAAGTTTTCGATGTCAAATACTCGAAATACTGCACAAAGCTGACAATTCATATGAATAAGGTGCTTTTGCTAAATTTTCTGTTTGTAAAAAATAGAGTTGAAACTGTTTTTAATAATTTGTATTAAATCCGACAATTGATTTATGATA
>SCLH01000046.1:787670-802053 GCA_004367855.1 Oikopleura vanhoeffeni | reverse complement strand
TTTTACAATGAAAAATTAAACAACTTACAGCGGGGTACAATGTAAAGAGCAAATCTACGCAAAATCCTACGCTGCAGCGCGTGCGCTAAGCATCTGAAAATAAACTGATTCGTTTTACAAAAGTCGCTCGTATTAGTGAATGAAAACGGCATTTTAAGGATAAACCGAAGAAGTTTTTCACGAGCCATCACATAGGCGTTGTAAATTTTTATTATGTGATAACTAGAAAAATAAACCGACTGTTAACCATTCATTTTATACATCTAATGCAGGGTTTTAGTCTATAAAATCTATGCCTATTTAGACCTTAAGGGGGTATGCGACTCTTATTTGACATTTTTTCGGTGAAATATACTGAAAACTAACAGTTCATGAGAAAAANGATATGCTGCATATTGAAAGAAAGTTCGTTCAAAAGTTATGAAGGTTTATTTTTTAAGTTCAAACCGTCAAAAACTTATAAGTTGGTTCATTAGGATGAATAATATCTGACTTTTGTGACGCTGTTATAAAGACAAATATCATTTGCGGTCTTCAACGTTGAATGTTGAGGAAATTGAATTAAGGGGGTATGCGACTCTGATTTGACATTTTCTAGGTGAAATATACTGAAAACTAACAGTTCATGAGAAAAACCGAAAATGCTAATTTGTAGATCTATCCTTAATCTTGCGAAAAAGTACATCACAAATTATTTTTGACCATTACACCAATAGGTACAGTATCGTAACAAGGTGACATTTTCGAAATTTTAAAATCTATCTCCTCCCAGACGGTTTATCCAATTGACCTCAAATTTCCACAGATCACGTAACGGTCGTATTTAAATTTTTAATAAAGAGCTTTTTCGATCCGGCGACTGAACAATTCTAGAACGCCAAATAACCGACGATTTTTCACAATTTTAGACTTCAAAATTTATCTTCTCTGAAGATATATTTGCAAAATGACTCAAATTTTTACCAAGTATTCTCCAGAACATTTGTAAGAGATTGAGACGAGCTTTTTTGCAATTTCTAGCTGAAACTAGGAATATGATTTTTTTGGTCATTTTCCAAAAAATTTCCGAAAAAAAAGTGCTTCGATTTTTTTGAAAGTAGGCTCAAAAAAAAGCCAGTTAAACACTAATGAGAAAGTTGGCTTACGTCAAGGCGAAATTTTGAAGTTTTAGTGGTCAAATTCGAGCAAACCTTATTTTTTAACTTCATCTTTCATCGAAAATTTCGAAATTTATTTTTTGATGATTGGGTTTCTAATACACTTAATTATCACCCCGTATCAATTAGGAGCATTTTTAATGCCTCTAAGGCCTTTATTTAATCAGACAGATATACCCCCTGGGGAGTGGGTGTCGCAAATTTGAGCNATCAAAACGCAATTGAAGGTCAATTTTTATCTCAAAAAAAGTTGTTTTTCTCTACTTTTTGCCATTTTTAACCATTTTTCATGGGAAAAAAACTTTCATATCAAGGAAATTTTTTAATAAGCAACATAAAAACAAGACTTTTTAGCGCATAACACCCGACAATGTTTGAAGTTTATTAATATCGTCTTTAAAAAAATCTGTAGTCGAGTTTAGTTGGAAATGGATGTACCGTGAAAAGTGGTTTTTTATATTTTCCCAGAAAATTAGTAATGTTAAGAAATTCAAAATCTAAACGTTTGCAAGAATGGACACTTTTATTGAAGATAAAAAATAAAAAAATAAATTTTCACCTTTTTTTTCTTTCATGTATCGCTCTGAAAAAATGTACCAATCTTCCGGATCGATGCCACCCCCTTAAGTGACCAATCAGAGCGTGAAGATCAATTTTTTTGGCGACAAGCAATTCACCTATTCGCGCCATCCCGATGATATCATAAACCAATGAAATCCGAAGCAAGACTTCTCCGCTCTTTTCACTTATTGTTTACTCGCGTTGTTTTGAAGGAACTATGTTTTTTAACAAAATTTAGAAGTCTTTCATTCCAAAAAAAATTTCTGAGGTTTAATAGGATTGTTAATTTTTCGATTTTATAACGAAAAAATGCCATCGCTGTTCGACGAATTTTATTTTTAGATTCTGATTTTTTTTTATACTATTTTTTCCAAATTTTTCATACAAGATACTTGAAAGTTAATTGTTCACATTTTGAAATCATTTATAACAATTTAACAGGAAAACTCAAGAATGCGATTCAACCGTCCACCGGATCCAGCATGTAATGGGACATTACCGGGAACGTATGGAGATGGCTGTGTTGATAGATGGTATTACTGGAGATTAAAGCCAGAAGAAGCTTTTTCTTACTATTTACCTTGGATCGGATATTTAAGTCATCAAATCACAGTATGGGCCGCAGGAAATTGTTGAAATTTTTCCAGAACAATTGTTTTTGAAAATAAATGAAAAATTTGACCGTCGATGTTCAATTAAAGTCTTTTCGAAAAAATTTTGGTCTTTTAATTTTTGTGCAACAAGTATCGTAATGATAATTTAAATTATGATTTTGAAATGATTAAAAGTACGAAAATATTTTGTTTAAATTCATGTCATGTTATATCCCTTTATCACTTCTTGGTTAGAATGCGTAGCCACTACTTTTTTTTAACGTGTGATTTTAACGTTGTGGCTACGCATTCTAACCAAAAAGTGATAAAGGGATATCGTCGATATTTGAATTTCAAAAAATTTGATAAAAATGAAAAAAACCTTAGAAATGATTGGCATAAAAACATTTATACTAGGAACTTGAAAATCAAAACGTTAAAAAATAAATAATTCGTTAAAACTAAAGAGAATTAGTTCAAGTATATTTTAATGAAAACTGATGTGTATCAAATGATTTTCCGGATTTATCAGTCAAAAATGCGCTAAGATGCTTATGAAAGAAAAATTATGCATTCACCATTTCTGCAGTTGGAATCAGGGTCGGCAGAATTAAATTGAATCCGATCGACTCATTTAGATCGGGTCGATTTTTTAAATCTCGATGAAACTTCAAAATTTAGGTTGTCTGTCTGCCAACCGCTGGTTCAATTATGAAATCCAAAAATGTGAAAAACCGTCCATCAAAATTTTCAACAATCATTTCCAGTATTTTATGCTCAAACCATCAAAGACAAGCTTTATGGCCGAGAGTTACTCAACGACAATAAATTCAAGACGGATCTATCCTCTTTCAACTACTTTTTGATTGCCTCAAATGTCTTTCATACCATTCTCCACTTAGTAATGCCATGAGCGGTCAAGATCATCCGATAGTTAATTTTAATCAGTTTACTAAGAAAAACATGTATTTTCGGAAAAAATATTAACGATTTATACCAGTAAAAACATTTTCTGAACGTAATAATCAGTCTCAAAAAAGTTATCAAATACTTTTATTACGAGAGCAATTATATCTTCAACCTTCAACATATATTTCCTATAGATAATATCATGAGTACCACATCCTATAATGCTTAATTGGGCAGATAGTTTTTCGTGGAAAGATTTAACGGGTTTGTTGTATTCAGATTTTCAGTTTATATTTTCGTTGAGTTATCATGACTCTTCTCGAAAATAATTTCAATTTTTTGCACTTTTTTGACCATCAGTTTGAAATTTCAACGAGAATGTCAATTTTTCAAAAATCAATCAAAAACCTGAAAAACTCAATAATGGCAATTTGTTCAACTATTCAGTTTTTTTGGCCTAAAACTCCAATAACCATCAATTTCATATAATAAAATGAATCCCTTTTATAACTATTTTATCAATAATCAGAAAATTACCATGTCTAAAAGAGTAGTGTCCACAAAAAACTTCCATGTACAATTTTTATCCACATGTAGACTTATTTAGTTTGAAAATTTTGACTATTAAACAATGAAA
The DNA here is from genome assembly GCA_004367855.1 of Oikopleura vanhoeffeni. Lineage (NCBI taxonomy): Eukaryota > Metazoa > Chordata > Appendicularia > Copelata > Oikopleuridae > Oikopleura > Oikopleura vanhoeffeni. Next base: position 798,196 of record SCLH01000046.1, on the reverse strand, counting down.
ATAAAATTTACTTTCTGACGGATTTTGACTCTCAGATAACTTGTTCTCCATCCAACTTCTAATGTTAAATACACGTTTCGTTTTGTCTTAAATGCGTTAATCCGCCTGCTATAATATTTTACCTATTAAAAAAGACAAGTGTTTCGGACCGCAATCTTCAGGGTCAGGAAGTATATTGACCAAAATATCATTAGAAATAAGTAGCAAACTATGGCATTATGTTTTCAACTGATTCAGCAAATAATCATTTAACTGAATATTCATTTTAGTGCCTCAAATTGTCAAGCTATTGAATTGATGAACATGTTTTAATGACAACATTTAAGCGTCGGGACAAAAATTGATTTGTCGAGTCTTGAGGTGATTTAAGGCCAGAATGAAAGCGTTTTGTGATTAAACATGAATTCGACTCACCTTAAGTCTTGACGCAACTTAAGACTAACGCACTATTAAAAAATGGGTTTACTTTTGAAACAAAACATTAATTAGGAGCGATAAATATGTACAAAATACTTACAGTGCCAATATCGCCCAAGATCAATATCGCACAAAATTACTTTGTGGGCGTCATGAATGACGTCATTGTCAAGATTGAATTGCTTAAATTTTTCTTTTATTTGACTAATTTTGGTGAAGTACTTAATTCTATGAATTTTGGTGATTCAATTCATTCGAAACAACTGTAAAGCTGCTCTATAAAATTGAAAAACTTTTCAAATTATGACGTCAACGCGTGCCGAACGCCCACGCGTCTTTCATTTCGGACGAAAAACATTATCTCTGTCTCCAAATCGCCAAATTCGATTACTTTTTTTCACGTTTTCCAAAGGTTGAAAAAGGGGTAATTGTCACCAACAGAGAACGTGATTTTAAATTTTTTGAATAATTCAGTTAATTATCTTGAACCGTCTATCAGACACATATCACTTATGATGGTTTAGCCCCAACCGTTGCGGAGTCTACTTCTCAAGCTTCTGTTATTCTTATGGGTTGCATTATTTTGGTAATTCAAAGAGAGGCTTAATTTTTCTAGCACGTTCCAAATTTTCTTACGCAACAATTTAATAATAAATAAAGAACAAATTAATATTTTGATTTAATTTTGAGATTTTCGACGAATAGTTTATTGAATAAATTTTCAAAAATATAGCTTTTTATAGTTATGAAAGAGGTTTTATTTTTGGAGCCCCTACTTTCAACGAAGATAAACCTGGTTTTGCTATGTACTGCATAAGACGTTATCATGGCTACGTAATTTTTTGGGGAATTTGTTTTACTTTTTGGTACCATCCAATGGAGAGCACTCCAGGACACTTCATGGGATTTACAAATGGGATGCTCTGCTTTTTGCAATCGAGCATGATTTTCACAAAAATGCACACGGTAAGATATTCACAGTTGGAAGCAGGGGTCGGCACCCGAGCAGATTATTTGCTCGGAAACCCGAACAAATAATCTGCTCGGCCGATCAGATCGGAAAATCCGAACTAAAGCAAATGAACTGAACCGATAAAATTTTTTTCGAATCGCAATCTGAACCGAACCAATCACATTTTCGCGGTTCGGATGATTTTTTGTAGGATAAGTTAACTATTTTTGAAATTTTAAAAGTTCATTACTTGAAATGTTTTCCGAACCGTTCTTAAAAACCTGCTGAGGTGCCGACCCCTGGTTGTTTTTGTCTTTTTGAAGGAACGACCATTGAAAACGCCAACCATAAAAACTGCTAGGAAATATTATTAATGTTAGCCTCATTTTCAATAAAAATGCCGCTAACTAGAAAAAACAAGGAATTGTAAGTTTTGCAGAAAAAAAATATTACCATAAGGGGGTACTAATGGTACCGGACCATAATCACCGAAAGTGTCTAAAGCAGGGGTCGGCAGAATCCAATCCGATCAAGTTCTGCCGACCCCTGTTCTAAAGTTTCTTGATATCGTCTTCAAAATAATTTTAGAAGTTCTGGCTCAAAGCTGGAACTCGCCTTACATAGAGATCAAGCACAAAAAATTAATACCGGAACTCGGTCAAAATCGGGTTCCGGCACAAAAACGGAAAGAGTGATCCTTAACCCCCTCACACCCTTTGACTATCTAAAGGCAAAGGCAAAAAATTTTCGGGAGCCAAAACGGCGCAGAAAAATAACATCGTCACGACCCACAATTCAAATATGTCATAGAGTTTGCAATTTTATTTCCAAAAATATTGTTGAAAATTTTATACGATGAGCCGTTCGAAAGTTATTTCTTCCTACTTTTTTTTAGGATTTTCGTCAAAATTTCTTAAAAAATTAATTGTGTGAAAACGTACATATATCGGAATTCTGAGGAAGCAAGTTTTTTAGGAAAGTATTTGAGAGATTCTTTTGATATTAAGTTTATTTTATCTGCAAGTCTCTATACGAAGAATAATTTTTCACAAGTGATTTTTATGAAACTCAAAATATGAATGAAAAAATTATTTTTCAAAAAATTATTTTTCGAAAGAATTGAACGGCAATTTAACCCAATCAGGAACCGACAAAGACAAATCGATCAAATATAAACATAAAGTGGTACTGATTTTAGTTTGCAGCTGATTAGCAATTTCACATTTTACTGCATATATTTCGGACGCGTGGCGATAGATGAATAATGTCATTTGTAAGCGATCAAGAATATCAATACTTCAAATTTGAGACCAGCTTTTCACAGAGACTTAAGTTTCACTCCTAAATTTGTTTCTTATATGTCATTGTAAAAATGTATGGTTTTCCAAGAAATACAAGGTGAGTGGAACCTCTCTTTTCTCTCGCAGTTATCTAGCGTTTACAAACTTCGAAATTTAAAAATGTTACGTGTTGTTACTTAATGTTATCCTTGATCTCAATCAGATGTCAGATAAGTAAATTGATATCTTTCCCAGTTTTCCCGTGATAAGCGGTCAAAGTATGCTTTAGTAGGCTTTTGGGTGTGAGGCGAAAGNTTTTCACATTTTACTGCATATATTTCGACGCGTGGCGATATGAATAATTGTTTTGTAAGCGATCAAGATATCATACTTCAAATTTGAGACCAGCTTTCAAGAGCTAAAGTTTCACTCCTAAATTTGTTACTTATATGTCATTGTAAAAAATGTATGGTTTTCCAAGAAATACAAGGTGAGTGAACCTCTCTTTTCTCTCGCAGTTATCTAGTTTACAAACTTCGAAATTTAAAAATGTTACGTGTTGTTCACTTAATTTTATCCTTGATCTCAATCAGTGTCAAATAAGTAAATTGATATCTTTCCCAGTTTTCCCGTGATAAGCGGTCAAAGTATTGCCTTTAGATAGGCTTTTGGGTGTGAGGCGAAGTTCTCGTTTCTGGGTGTGAGGAGGTTAACGATAAATTTATATTCCGATCCCGACCTTTATATTACTACACCGTCCGATTTAGAACTCTGCTGTATAAGAATCCTCAAACAAATAGTTCGAAGTATCCAAGTTTATTTCACAAATCTTTTAATGTTCCGCTTCAGCCAGATACAAACGGCTCGACTAAGAATTGACTCACTTTTTAATCGGAAAATGTTAAAGGTCAGTTAAAAATGTCAATACCTGGTTTTTGACGAGGTTTAACCTCAAACGTGCAATAAAATCGAGAATTTTGAGACGTAGTTGAAATAAAAGCGTCTCAATGACAGAAATATATCGGAAAACATTTAGCGTAGCAATAGTATGCAGTATTGGGCAATCCCGAAGCACCGATTCTTATTTTATATAATACTTCTGAAGTATTACTTTATTTTTTAATACTTAACATACATTCGATTTTGTCTGTAAGAACATTTTTTCTGGCTGTTGTGTCTTGCTAGACAAATTATGCTCTTAACTCGTAGACTTTAGACATGAATCTGTACCCAGACTCGATTCTAGCCAACTAGTTGCCACACTTTTAAATCGGCCATATGAGCAAAGTTTCATTATCAACATTCATTTTTCAATAGCTTAAAATAATATTCAGCCAATTTGCTATACAAATAAAAAAACAAAATAAAATTTTAAACGAATTTAAAGGCATTTAATGAGGATAAGAAAACAAAAAGTTGCAAAAATTACCTCCTGTTACAGAAAACAGTGCAATAATAAGATGAAATTAAACCTTAATTTATATTTGCAATTACCTCATATAAAACTTCAAATGATTTTCTAGCANAAACTTTTAAAGATTTTGAAAACTGTGTTTAGTGAGTGTCTTTAAAAATATACTGTTCTTGAAATATTATTTCAAAAGCATTATTGACCGTTTTGTCTTTATACTGTATAAGTTATACACCATCACGTTCTTATAGCTTTTCAAAATAATGTGGTTTAGGACAAAATTTTCGAGGTCCTTAAAATGTTATTCTTCTATTGATTCTCCTATTTGGCCACGCATTCTAAGCAAAGTGTGATAAAGGGATATTCAAGTTATTTAGATAATCTCTGAATATCCCTTTATGGAACTTTTGTTAAGATTTGTGTCGCAAAACGCAGCGTGAGAAAAGGGAACGAGGGCAGCGAATGTGTGACTGTGAGCTTCACGATTGGCTTGCGGGCTTCCGTTGTTTAATCTCAAGGTCACGAGTGATTTTGACTAAGACTACGTTGAAAACATTTCCGAGCAGTAACTGGCGCAACTACGCAGAAGCTATTAGCAAAGACTGGACTTAAGATTGACCTTGAGTGTTGACCAGTTTTTGCACCCTAGCGACCTTACAGTATATCCATTATTATCCCTGGGTCACTTCAAAAACTTATTCGCCTGTTAAAAGAATAGGGAATAAGTTTTTAAAGTGACCCGGGGATAATAATGGATATAATTTACCCATAGTTTATAATACGCTCATCAAAAAGGCGACCCTTGCGGTTCTTTTGAGAGTACTTGCAAGACTTTCCGATGAAAACATTTCCGAGCAGTAACTGGCGCAACTACGCAGATGCTATTAGCAAAGACTGGACTTAAGATTGACTTGAGTGTTGACCAGTTTTTGCACCTAGCGACCTACAGTATATGGCCATTATTATCCCTGGGTCACTTCAAAACTTATTCGCCTGTTAAGAATAGGGAATAAGTTTTTAAAGTGACCCGGGGATAATATGGATATAATTTACCCATGTTTATAATACGCTCATCAAAAAGGCGACCCTTGGCGGTTTTTTGAGAGTACTTGCAAGACGTTCCGATGAACTTGAAAATTGACCTTGAACCTTGACGGGTTATTTGAGGTAAAATATTGGTCCGCCGACCCTCAAAACCCTTAAGGGGGTGGTGTCTGTGTTTTTTTAGCCCTATATAGGATTAATTTATGAGTAAATTATATCGGTTATGACTAAAGTTGACCCAAGGAATCTCATGGTGGCAATTATTTTTTTCAAAACAATCTAGAACAAATCTAGAATTTTCAAAATTCGAATATTTTTTGTGCTTTAACCCGCAGAAAACCAGTATTCCACCATTGATATGAAATTTTTTTGTAATTGTGAATATGACCCACCGAAAACGATGCATGACATTAAAATTATCGGAAATGTCTTAATCGAATCTAGAATTTCAATTATTTTAACCAAGAAATGTTAAACCTAATTATCGAATTGAGGCGCCTGGTTTAGAAATTTTGATTAGCTGTAAGCCAACTTTTTGATCAGTGAAATCTCAGCTTCAATTTGGTGGACTTTTGTTCCGAATCAGACGAATTTTTTCGAACTTTTCATTTCCGGTTTACTTATAGTCATATTTCTAGAATTCTAGGGTGAAATTCCAAAATCCGAGACAAACATATTGACGACACTTTATTCATCTAACTTAATCGAAAAAAACGGTATTATTCTGAACATCATTTTTGAAAGACGAAACAATTGTGAAAATCGGCGTTCAAAAAGTGATTCTAGAAAATTCAAGAGCGAATTCAAAAAAAGGCTCCAACAATTAGTAACTCACTCTTCCCGTACTCTGTGTAAATTTTCCAGTACGCTTTGTATGTGGGGTCCCTAAAGATAGATCGATTTTGAAAAAAACCGTTAGTGCTTGTAGAATAAGACTCACCACCGGGGGAACGTTAATTTCCGCCTAAAAATAATCCGCCTAATTAATAATCCGCCTAATTTTGAAAAATTGGTACTCCAAATTTATAGGTTTATTGTTCTGGAAACTAAATTTTTTTTAATAATTTGACAGTCAAAGGTATTAATTTTCTTCATGCACGCCAGAAAAACATACATTCTAGAAAGTGTAGTCAAAAATCGCCTTTTTTAAAAATAAAAATTAGGCGGATTATTTTTAGGCGGATAATTTTAGGCGGATTAACGTGCCCTCCTCACCACTGGTGGTGTGGATGTAACAAGGTTGACTTTGAAGATGTTAATCGTTAGACGAAGGGTGGATCTACAAACTAGTATCCTCAGATTTTTTACAACTGCCTAGATTTGATCTGAGGCGGGATTGAAAGGTACCAAAAAGCGACACCCACCCCCTTAACCTTAAAAACCTTAACCCTTGGAAGCTCTCAGCCCACTGTAGTGTGTGCTGAAATTTTGAATCCGCTGAAATATGATGAAAAAAAAGTCCTGGAAAATTTTCGATCAAGCCCACATAGAGTTTGCCACGGAGATTCAAAAAAGGCAGTTAACAATGTTCTAGACTTCTCGTTCAAAAATTATTTTATCTTACTTTTTTAGAGAATTTCTCTCAAAAAACCCTGAAATGCGTGCTGATCAACAGTTTAAACGATAGATAAAATCTAAGGAACTGAGTTTCTTTTGAGTATCTGTTCAAAAAAAAAAAATTTCCACCATGGACTCTTTTTATTTTTTCGTGAGTGATTTTCAATTTTGAGAAAAATTCGGAAAAAAAATGCTCGATTTTTTCGAAAGTAGGTTCAAATAAAGCTACGGCAAACACTGATCAGAAAGTTGGCTTACGCCGAGATAATATTTCGAAGTCTAGCGTTAAATTAATAACAAACGTTGTTTTATAACTTTATTTTGATCACTCGCGCTGCTAATCGTCTATTTTAGCGAAAACGGGAAAATAGATTGAAAATCAAAAAAAAAATTGTGAAAGCCAAGGTCTTAATGAGTGCGAATATTGAAAGAAATGTTTTTTGAAAATATTCCTGTTTCAATGAGAAGTAAGTGATCAAAGCCCAATCTTTGCAGCTTAGTTTCGGCCGATTTAGATAAAAATTTTGAAATCTAACTGATTACCTCGTAAGTTGGACTATCCTTACAAAATAAGATCATTCACGACTTTTTATAAAATGTAGTTAATCCGTATGAAGGCTCAAAGTCGCCCACTTAAGTGTGCAAGAGCTTCTGCGACNTCTTTTGAGAGTACTTGCAAGACTTTCCGATGAACTTGAAATTGACCTTGAACCTTGACGGGTTATTTGAGGTAAAATATTGGTACGCCGACCCTCAAAACCTTAAGGGGTGTGGTTGTCGGTTTTTTTTTAGCCTTTATAGGATTAATTTATGATAAATTATATCGGTTATGACTAAAGTTGACCCAAGGAATCTCATGGTGGCAATTATTTTTTTCAAAACAATCTAGAACAAGAATCTAGAATTTTCAAAATTCGCATATTTTTTTGCTCTGTACATCTCTCTCGTGATTTGGAGCTTCCAAGGGTTAACCTTTAAAAACCTTTAACCATAAAATACATTTGTTTCTAAATTCTAGCACTTGACCGCTGACAAAACTTTCACTGCGGAGATTTATGTTTTCGACGCGGTCACAAAGATTTTATTGGTTAACTCTAATTTTATAAGCAGAAAATATTTATCCTGGTGACCAGGACCTGGTCATCTGACGATGAAATAATGGAGTATTTTGAAGTGCAATTACATCAACTTATAATAGGTGCAAATCCAATTATAATGTTCGAAAACAGAGCATGCTGTGCTAGGCGGAATCAACGATACTGTAAATCAGCTATTTCTTTAATATATTTTCAAGAGTTGTTTACATTTTCGGAGGCGAAATAAGCGGGGATCAATCAGCAATCCGATTATTGTCTTTTTGGTAGAAAAAACTGAAGATCATTTTTTAGTGATATTATTTAAAATTTAAGATGTTTTTATAAAACCCGGAAGTCAATGTCAAAAATTTTCTTTAAATATGGCAAATTCACAGTATAGCCCATTTACTATGTTACCGCTATGAGGAGATCAAGTCGTTGCATGCTACGTATCTACGCGTAGTCAGACTTCGTACCGCCATATTAAGATGAGTTAAGACTCATATAAAACTTGGTTTAAACGTATTGTTCATTTTCGTAGAATTTTAATGGATGCCTCTTTTTTTTCATTTTTCCATGAAAAATAATTTCAGATCAGCGTGGTTTTTCTTCGATAAGTGGTGGTTTCTAAACTGACATACTTAAGGCCTTTGGGAAAGTAGTTCGATCAGCCAATTGTGGAACTAGTCTTCAGCTAACAAAAGTATGTCGAATTTTTTTGTGGGAATAGAATTCTAGAAACGGAGCCCTCACGAGAAAACCTTTACAATGCGGAAATTCTTTCTCAAGCTATTATTTCAAAATAAAACAAATTTTTCCATGACCTTGATAAGAAGGCCAAAGTTTGGCCGCCAAACATATGACCGAAACTGCTAACTGTTAAGGTTTTCAGTCCTACATTTTTTGTAGAATTTGTGATAAGCACAATTTTCGACATTATTTAAAATAAAGTGTGTGAATAATTTATGATAAATAATTTATTTATCATAAATTATTCACACACTTTTCGTTTTCTTTATAAATTTTTATAAACGGTTTTGTAGAACTAAACATACTTTTAATTCGTAATTAACTGGCTTTTTGCGTCATAAGGTAGAAAACGTTTTTGTGACGAACTTTTTCAGCTATTTTTTAGTCGGAGGGGAAAATTCAAGAATCTACTTCCTCATCCTTGAATTTCTGGCAAATAATAAATTCGACGCAAACATCAATTCTGAATAAACCGTAACAATACTTTCCGGGAATGATTTCAAAGGTCAAAATTTGTAAAAAAACTCCTAAAAAAATTATTCTTGATTTTCTCAAAATGAAAAATTAAAAAGTTGCATAATGCAATAGTAATCATGGAATTGGTTCCGAGCGATGCGTAGGTTGGAGGAGCTGATAGCATTTATCATAATAGCGCCATGTTAAGTGCTATAACCTATGCATCGCTTGGAACCACTTTCATTTTCACAAGGGTATGTCGATAAATTTATTTTCGATTTTTAATAATTCATGCTTTTTCATCATTCCCAGAATTTAAATATGTTCGGATTACGTTGCCTATGAAGTTCATCGAAGTGTAGGATTTGATCAATTTTGACGTAAGAACCTTGTGTTAAACAAGAAAATTGACGTTTGACTATAAGCACGTTTCTGAATAAATCAACCAAGATGATTTCTAGCCCCTTCAGAAACAAGATCACTTAAAACTTCAAATGTTTAAATTTTCAAATTATTTATCAAATAACCAAAGTTTTCAACTTTTTTTTGTGAAATTTTTTTGATAATATTCAAAACTCAGAAATAACTTTCAAGCTAAAACAACGGCTTATGTGAATTTGGGTAGCTGATATATTCGGCCAAGCTGGGCCAGCTACTTAAATTAACATCAGTTTGAGATATATGTGACATAAAAAAAATTGTATTTTTCTATTAAAAAAACGCTTTGTACCGGTACACGTTAAGGGGGTAGCAGCGATGTGGCAGATTGGTACATTTTTTCGGAGTGATTTATGAAAGAAAAAAATGTGAATTTTTTTTTATCTTCAATAAAAGTGTTCATTCTTGCAAATGTTTATATTTTTTTTAATTTCTCAACATACTTAAGTATCTGTAAAAATATCAAAAACCACTTTTCATTATAACTCCATTTCCAACTTGACCCGATGTGAATTTTTTTTTCGAAGGCGATATTTATAAACTTTTGGCATTTTCGAGTGTTATGCGCTAATTAGTGGGAGAACCATTATCCATAGGAAAACATTTCCTTAATATGAAAGTTTTTTTTCCATGAAAAAAAGAGAAAAACAGCTTTTTAGGAAAAAAAAATGGCCTTCAATTGCGTTCAAATATAAAAAAATCTCCTGACTTTGAAAAAAAAGGTAGCCTATAACACCAGAAATTTAATTGTGATTTTTTGAAAAAAATAAAAATTTCATAAATTGCGTGCCAAATGGCACAAACCGGTGTCACAAGCAAGTGTTTTAAATTTCATCAGTAGTTCAGAAACGATATTCGATTGACCCTTCCATCGGTTGAAATACGGAAATCAAATAGGTACCCGAAAATAAGACAACTGATTCGGCCTTATTTTTCAAGAAGAATTCAAAAAAGCATCGATAAAAATTTTTGGACTTGATTTGCGAAAAAATTTCATAATATTTCTGAAAAAAGTCGACAAAAATGACAAATGAACATTTTATGATTTTTTAAACAGCAGTCAGAAAATATGTAAACATGCATGAAAAAAATTAAAGTGGCTATTTTTGTTTTGTTTTTATTCACAGATTTCCGAAAAAAAAAAA
>SCLH01000046.1:761939-784287 GCA_004367855.1 Oikopleura vanhoeffeni | reverse complement strand
CCCTTAATGCACGGAAACGACATTTCAATAGAGAATAATTTAAAAACAATCAAAAAACATCGCCTAAATGTTTAGTGCTCGGCTATAACACCCTCAACCTGCGTGTTTTCTCAGATATCCTTAGTTTGTCTATCTCCACAACCGCGTAGGTGCAAAGCAATAGTTTGGCTGAGCAGAGAATGATTTTTTCACGATAGTGCTTTTCTGACCATGTATGAAAACAAAAAGACCACCAAAATGCTCGTATTTTTTCAAAATTTTCATAAAATATTCATCTCTATAAAATTTGTTCGTGACCCCGAGTTATTGATTCGGCAAACTAATTTTAATTCACATATTAGAGTATACATTTTAGGTCGACTTTTTTTCTCCTATCTAAGATAGGCTATCTTTTGCTATGAAAAATGCGTAGGTGGAAAAATCAACCAATTTAAAGTCCTACGGTAGGACTCCTACCAAACAAAGCATCGACAAAATTATTCTTAAAAGCATACAGTTTCCGGCGTGCTTTACAGTTGTCTGGCGTTTTTTTCAAACCAGGATTTTCCGGTCGTTAAAAAAGGTTGTTATGGTCCTGTCTGAAATTCTAATTTTTAAAAAAATTTTGTGGGACATGAAATTATGCGAAATCTGATTTGTGGTGTCCTAAAAATTTGTCTCTCATTTTAAAATGCCTTGAAATTACCAACTGTTTGATATGCAAGATTGAATTCAGTCGAAAAATACCATAAAGTTAAAGGCTTCAAAATTTTCTATCTATTTACAATTGAGTCGACTCGCGCTTTCTGAACCCAAATTGACCTGAGTTTTTTATTAAGAATTTTTATACATTTAACAAAATTTATACATTTCACTTTCTATACATTTCACAGTTTACATATCTCTATAGCGTGTGTTCGAATCACACTGATGTTGTCTAAATGATTGTCTTAGTGATTGCTTGAGTGATTCCAACCGATCAAATTTAGCGGTCCCAATATAAAGCATCCTGGCCTTTAAAAATACCCAAGCCAATCAGTAAGACAACATAAGTGGGATTCGAACACGCGCTTTAGAGATAGTAAACGTTTTTGAGATGGAGTTCCGTTGGGAAAAGGATATGCGCGATTATATCAGGTCCTTAGAGGCTACTAAATCACATAAGTCAAATTGAAAATATTTTCATTCTATTTTTAACTATAGTTGTAAATAACTCAATTAATTATAATCGATTTATTTTTTGTTATGGTACATGTAGTTTTCGTCGCGATTATTTTTACAATACTTTTTTGAGTCATACGGACGTTAATTGATCAAACAAACATGTTTAGAATGACGATTTTTTGAACTCACTGATTTCAAAATAAGGGATTAAATAAAACTTTCGAACACGATAAATTCAGAAGTTTTCGCCGTATATATTACCAAATAAACTAAAGTGAGCCTAGAAAAGAGATTTATTTAGATATTCTTGATTCGAATTAAGTCAGAAGTAGAGTCATCAAGGACTCTGACTTTTGCTCTGCAATATTAAAGAATGAAATTGTAGCCAAATTTATATTTCCAAAACTTGGCCGGTAAATAGTTGTCAAATTTTAGTTGAGTGAAATGTGTTGAAATGAGCGGAAAATGATCTATGCGATTTTTAAGTACTCGGTGGCCTGGTCAAAAGATCCTTATTTCTATAGCAATTTTTATACTATAAATATTCTTGTCTTTTCAAACGTTATTCCAGCGCAAAAATCTGTCAGATATTTTAAAAAAGTTAACAAAATAAATGATTTCAAATCATATCTTTTTTCCCATCAAACTTAATCCACGCCGCTTTATTGGCAAGAGGGTTGATCGGCTGATCATACGTCCCAATCAACTTCGGTGCTCCCAATATCAAGCAGGCTTGCTTATTATTATACCTTAGACAACATCAGTGGGATTCGAACACGGCTTTAAAGATCACCGTAATTTTCACTTAATTTTAACGTTGAACTTTTGCGAAAATAATGATCTTATTTTCGGACCAAGCTTAAATAAGGAATAATTTTTATCTTCCTAGGTTTCACTAGATTAGTTCCATTGAGTCGGCTCTCGGAGACGTTATATAATTTTTATTTTTGCGATATCCAATACGGTCCGTCTTATAGGGTGTTCATATCATTTTTTTAGACGAAAGCATGGATGTTCCTTATCGAAATCTGGCCTCTTTTACATTCTTGTGTTATTGCTTATCAGACTGGTGATCCAGATGTCCCACAGAGAGCAACTCTCTGGCCAATTTTCTTCTTCGGATTTTTAACAGGTGAAAATTTATTTAAAAATATAATGAATTTTTGTACATGTAATGAAAATAATTTAAATCTAATTTTGTTCAGTTATGGTCATTGCCTGGATTTTCACTTTTGACTGGTGGAGAGGACAAAATACTTTGATCAGATTTATTCCACTGATTATTTGGTTATCCTTTTGCGCTGATTGGTTCATTCCAGACCGTACTGATGACTGGTGGCAATTAATTGCAATTCCTTCAATAATGGATCATAAATTTATGGCACACCATTTTTAAGACCCAATTTAGGAAATTTTCAACCGATTTATTTAGCCTGCTAGTCAGCCGATGAATTTAATTCAAAAGTTGCCCAAAATGTTTGTTAAAATTTTTTCATAGATCACAGTTTATTTAGAATTTGTTTGTGAAAAAAATTATGATTGATGTTACGAATGTGTGAGTGAAATTTCTGGGTTTTTATCAATGAAACGCGAAACTTTATCTTCACATCCCTTCAGGAAGAAGGTTGTTATTTTCTAGTTTGGTCTAGTACACTACTTATTATGAAAGTATTAAAAATAATTAAAATTTTGATAATCAATTAATTGATTAATAAGAATATATAATATTTTTTAATGATTATAAAATTCATGTATGAAAATTAGCTTTAGTTTGCCACATTTATTTCACGCAAAAAATGAAAAGCTCTTGATTTCGCAATTTCAATTTAATTTTTCTGACATCAAAAAATCATCATTCTTTGAAAATAAATTACCGAAACGTTCCTTTAAAATTAAATTATTTTTATTGGTCAAAAATTCATGATGCTCATTCAAGTTTAATATTGCTCGCGAAAACTCTAGTGTTCACTGGTGCAATATTTCACATATTCTTCGAATAAACATTTACTTGCTAATCACTTAATTAGCACCGTGCATATGCTAATATAAATAGTGATTTTTGAGTAAGTGGTATTTTACATAGGACGTAGCCACGCGTGGTATTGTACATAACATTTTTCTGCACATATTATCAAATTATCGTTCACCGATCTGGATAATTATAATTTCATGACATTCAGAAATAGAAAGCGAAGGTTAAATTATGTTTTAAACATTATTAGACGAATATTTTCGCACCCAATAATAAACCCACTTTTAGGGATTATAATTTCTCATCGTGAGTCAGACTTTACAAAATTTAAAATTTGAATTCAATAAGTTTTTTGTAGCTTATAAAAATTAGAATTTTAGTAGTTTTTGTTCAAGCTGGGACGCCATTAACATTTGCTTCGAGAATTTATAGATATCAAAAATATAAAAAATTCTTATCAAGAATATGTTAAAAATTTTGTATTATATTCGATACATTTTAACTTAAAAATGTATATAAAATGATATAAAATAGGTCATGGACCAATGTAAACACCACCTTTGATATTTATTTGGGGACTTTTCTAGAAAATTTTGAGCTCATTCGTGCCATAGTTTTTTTAAGATTACACAAAAATGACCAATTAGGAATTAATGACTCATTAATAATGAATCATGATTCATGAGTAGGGATAATTCCAACAGATTTTCGCGAAAATCGACTTTATTTAAGTACAGCCTGAGTTTTCTCGTTTACTGCGTTTCTTTTATTCGGACGGGTAGACATCAAAACACTGGATTATGAAAACGCAGTAAGTTAATAAACTTTTTTTTAATCCCGGGAAAAAACGCAGGGCGCTAGATTAAAAAAACGCAGGGCACTGGATTAAAAAAACGCAGGGAAATGGCAAGACAATTTGAAATAAGGAATTTCAAAAATAAAAAAAAGGTTTTAATGTGTTCAAGCTATCTTGTAGGGATATTTCGATATCAATTATGGGGTGAAAAAAGCTTCCGGAAAATCTGGTACACTTTTTTTCCCCCAAAAATGTCCGAATCGGCCTCAAATCGAATTTTAAGGTCGTGTTTTTCATGAAATATCGGTTTAATTATATTGATATGTTTTACTTTAATTTAAAAATAACCAGAAAAACGTAAAATGCTCTTTATCGCCACTAGAAGGATGGATTTTGTTTTCTTACATATCAAATTTTCATTTTAAGGTTCAACTTAAGGGGGTAGCAGCGATGTGGAATATTGGTACATTTTTTCGGAGTGATTTTTGAAAGAAAAAAAATGTGAAAATTTTTTATTTTTTTTATCTAAAATGAAAGTGTTCATACTTGCAAACGTTATATATTTTAAATTTTTTACATACTTAAGTATCTGTAAAAATATCAAAACCACTTTTCATTACAACTCCATTTCCAACTTGACCCGATGTGGGATTTATTTTTTAAAGACATATTTATAAACTCAGACATTGTCGGGTGTAATGCACTAATTAGTGGGAAGAATCATTATCTACATGCAAAAATTTCTTAAATATGAAAGTTTTTTTTCCATGAAAAATAGAGAAAAACAGCTTTTTAGGAAAAAAAAATTGACCTTCAATTGAGTTAAATATAAAAAAATGTCCTGACTTTTAAAAGTTAAGTAGCCTATTACACCCGCAATTTTATAACAGATTTTTAAAAAATAATAAAATTTTTATAAATTGCGTGCCAAATGCACCAAACCGGTTCCTAAGCAAGTGTTGTAAATTTCATCAGAAGTTCAGAAACGATATTCACTTGACCCTTCCATCGGTTGAAATACGGAAACCAAATAGATACCAGAAAATTTCACAAGTGATTCGGCCTGATTTTTTACAGAGATTTCAAAAAACTACTAATAAACTTTGACACTTGATTTGCGGAAAATTTCATAATATTCTAAAGAGTCGACAACAAAATGACAAAAAAACATTTCAGATTTTCAAACAGCAGTCAGAAATATGTAAATGCATGAAAAGTTTAAGTGGCTATTTTTTTCGTTTTATTCACAGATTTCAAAAATTAATCAGAAAAAATTTTTGGACGAAAAATGCTTTAAAATTTTCATAATGCTTTGAATTTTTTCGAAAATTTTACGAATTATAAAATAAAACTTTGAACTCAAATCGTTCCTTAAATAGATAAAAAATGATTTTAATGAGCTGATACACATTTATTGTGGTTCAGCTAACGATAATAAGCACAAAAAAATAAACCAACTAATTATTTTCGTAAGTTAAATTGACGCCAGTCTGCACATCGCTGCTACCCCCTTAAGAGCAATCTTTTGATGGCCCAAAAATCGTTTAACCCGTGTGAGCACAGAGCCTATTTATCGGAAAGTTGATTTTTTGAGATTTTTTTCTAATCTTTTACTTCTTAAAAAACAAATGCGACCCATTAAGTCCATTAAAATTTGAAAATAGCCAGTTTTTAGAAAAGCGTTTTGTGCATGCTTGACACGTTAAAAAAAATTAACTGGCTTACAAGAACAGATATTTTTTTCGGAAGTGAAATTTTAAAATTTTCAATTTAAGTATTTCACGAAAGTTTTTTAATTATTTTAAAATTAATTTTAGCGATTGGAAATTTTCTCGTTGATTTGAAACAAATAGTTTAAAAAACATTTACCGAAAATTACAAAAAAAATATAAGAAATTTTTCAAAATTTTTGGAACTTTTTCCAAAATATTCTCAAAATTTGACGAATTCGTACTCAGTTAAATTCGAACTCAAAGTTTTGTAAAAAAGCAATAATACAAAAATTTATAAGTTACAAAAGTTGCCTAGATTGTAAAACATAACTTTGATGGTATATCCCTTTATTGCCCTCTCCAAAAGATTACGTCCCTAAAAAACACGGGAGTAGAACGACGCGTCATTGAAAACAAGTCATCCTATTAAGATTTTAAATAGCTCAAACTGAGCACAATTATCTAATTTAATATAAACATTATAAATTGTTTTTTATAAAGCCCTATTTTTTTTTCTAAGATTACTGAATTTCTTTGATTTTTTCAATTTTCATTGATTTCGAGATTTATAAATACATATAGCTTTCTTTATTGTATATTAATTTCGACGTTTTAAGTCATCTTTCAGTACAGTATATAATCAAATGATAATATATTTCATATTATTTATCATTTGATTATATCTGTACTGAAAGATGACTTAAAACGTCGAAATTAATATACAATAAAGAAAAACTATATGTACGACTAAATTGTTTAATTATTAGTTTTTGTTAAAAAATAGAAACAAAGGTCTGAGAAAAATAGTAACAACGGTCTGATTCGGATCAATTTTTATTGGTATTATTCACTATATTTGTGCACAGTTTGAGCTATCTAGAACCTAATCGGCTAAGTCGATTTTGAAAACCGCGTTGTTTTCTCACCCCCCGTGTTTTTGAGGGACAAAATCTTTGGGAGAAGGGCAATAAAGAGATATTAAAGGAAATATTTAGACCCAGTAAAAAGTTTTTCATGAAGCACCCATATCCGGATCTGTCAAATAGCACCGCAGCCCTTATAGCACCCTTGTGAGCCTGTAAAAAAGTTCCTCGCACCAGAGCCTATATGGATAACCGACAGATCGTGACTATTTAAAAATGCGGAATCCGAGCATTTGATTGGTTGATCCGCCCAAAGAAACCGGCCTCTTCCGCAATCCAGGGTTTTGATCGGGTGCTAGTATCCCGCGTTGTTTGTATCATTCAAATAGTCACGATCTACCATCTGAGAGCCCTTAATTCATATATAGGCTCTGTGCTCACAAGGGTTAACCTCCCAGACCATTCATACCTTACGTATAATATACAGCTTATAAATAAATCCAACGGTTCTTCGATTTACACTCAGAGAAGCAAGTATTCTGCAAAAATCGTCATCTTTCAAAAAATTTCTAGCTTAAAGTGGACCCATGTAATCTTAAGGTTAGTTCGTCCAAGGTTCATCTAGAAATTGGAACTAAAAAACATCCTATTTCCAAGAATTCGTCTCACTCAAATCTATAAGGTAAAAATATTTTTTAAAAGAATCTGGAAAAAGACCTCAAATTTACTTTTTCTATCAAAAAAATTTCCAAAAAAGAGAGAAATAAGGTATACTCAAAAACTAAATATAAAAAGCAATTCTTCTTAAATTGTCTATATGTAGAATTCAAAGGCGATTAGTTTTCTCTACGAAAGTGATTGCCTCTGATGTTCTAGAAAAAAGGTCAAGACACTTTTGTAATCGATGTACACTACCGTATTAGCGGTGAGCCTCGAGTGGGGAGTATTTGAAGTTTGTGCCTTACTAAAAAACTTTTTTCGTTTTTTAAGTTTCAGGTCTAAAATATTTGACATTGCAGGAACATCCCACCTTTTGCACAAAAAAATGTCGAAAAAAAATTAGAACGAATCTAGAATGAATCGTTAATGGTTAAGCCTCCCGAGTTAAAAATCAGCTACCCGATAATAACGAAAAGATAGAACCTAGGGTAGTTTTTGGCGCTGGAAATTTTGACCAAAGGTCGATATCATTTTCTCAACGGAACTCCATCTCAAAAACGTTTACAATCTATATGGCGTGTGTTCGAATCCCACTGATGTTGTCTAAGTGATTGTCTTAGTGATTGGTTGAGTGATTCTAACCGATCAAATTTAGCGGTCCCAATATCAAGCATCCTTGCCTATAATCATACTCAAGACAATCAGTAAGACAACATTAGTGGGATTCTGACGCGCGCTATAGAGATAGAAAACGTTATTGAGATGAAGTTCCGATGGGAAAAGGATATAGGGAATTTATGTTTGATATTTAAATTTTCAAGAAAATTAGCCAAAAATTTTTCGAAGGTCGATATAGAGAAATTCATGTTACGCATTTGATTTCTAAGAGATTGGGCTCCAAATCGGCAGAAGGCCGATAAAAGGTGTCTTTTCTTTTGTATTTAAATTTTTTATAAAATTTTCAAGAAAATTTGTCAAATTTTAAAGAAATTTTTATGAAATTATTTAGAAATTTGTCAAATTTTGAAGAAATATTGATAATCAACGCTTTTGGGACATCCATGGCAAGGTAAATTCTTGTAGAAAAAACGTTAATCTTTGAAGAGACATGATTTTGGTTTATATATAATATTTTGCTATTAAAAATAGTTTTTTTTACAACGTTTCGAATTTGGGTCAATGGTAAAATGTAAAAAGTGAAAATGTAAAAAAGTGAAAATGTAAAAAAGTGAAAATGTAAAAAAAGTCAAAATGTAAAAAAACATTTTAGAAAGGGTAAAATGCCATATGATTTAAGGGTAAATGTTGAAGATAAAATGTAAAACAAAATTGAAGGTGAAAATGTAAAATATTAACTTAAAAAAAAACTTAAGTTAAAATGTAAAAAAGTACTGGAGGGGTAAAATGTAACATAAAGGGTAAAATGGGAAGGATAAAAAGTGAAGCTTTAAGGGGGAAATGTAAAAATGAACGTTCTAGATAATTACTGAACTTGAAATGCCGGCAAATTAATTATTAATATTACTCTTAAAAACTCCCTTAATTTCTGACTCGTTTGATCGTCATTTTCACTGAACCCATGGCTTCAAGTACCATAAATGTGCCGAATTCTTCTCAAGAAATTTCGATGGATTCTACCACTGGTGAAACTGATTTATCCGACATAATAACACGAAGGTAGCACTTTCTAAATAATAAAGTAACATTGATAACTAGTGACTTCTGTTAACTTTCAAGTCAATAAAAATGCATTTTTCTATTACAAAATTCAAGGCCCTCAATTTTCAAATTTCGGCCCAAAACAAAAAATGAATTTTTCAAGGTCACGGGAAAAAATTTCCAAAAAAAAAGTGCTTCGATTTTTTCGAAAGTAGGCTCAAAAGAAAGCTGGGGAAACACTGAAGAGAAATTGGCTTACGTCAACCCGATATTTTGAAGTTTTAGTGGTCAAATTGACACAAACGTTATTTTTGAATATAATTTTGAGAAAAAATACTTAGAAAAAATCGAAAAAAACGCATAAATTTTCGAAAATTTTTTTGTTGTCATTTGGTTGTTTTATGCGTTCATAACATAAACAATTGATTTGGTGCATTTTTATGACATAAAATACCTGCAGAAAATGTAGGAGCAGGGTACCCCTTAAGTGCCAATTTTCGCGTCACTGCAAAGCGCGCGCTTTTAAGTGACCAATTGTTTTGGTCACTTAAAGGTCACTCGTTGCAATCACTGATTAGCAAGCCATTTTATTAAACGTAATAAAATTTTTCCATTATTAACATTTTTTTACAATTTTCCTTAATGTAATGATTTTTTTTCATTTTACTCTTTACATTTTCCTCAAAACATTTTTCACTGCTAATACGGTTTTAAAATGATTTAGTGATCTTACATTTTCACCCATCAAATATATTTTTTTAACATTTTTACCTATTTGATCAGATTTTTTTTTTACATTTCCTTTTATATTTTACCCCAAAAAAGGGGAAAAATGTAAATTTTTACATTTTCACTTTTTTTACATTTTACCATTGACCCTTCGAATGATTATTATTCATCTTCAGTAATGCACTTCGGAAATAGAAAAATTTTGAACGAAAAGTTTGACACAAAAATAGAAACAAAAGTAATTTTGCCAAATTAATACCCGTGATCTGTGATAGATACAGAACCAGACATGTACAAATGGTTTGTTTTTCCGTGTTTGACCTGTTTGTTAAGATCTGTTTCTGAAGGGTTATGTGCATCCTTCGAAAAAACTTACGATGAAATTTGTTGTTATACTGGTTTCGGTATTGGTAAAACGTCATGAAGAAAATTCTTTCCTTACTCGTCCATTTTAAGTTCATTTTGCGTAGATTCGTCTGGATCAAACTTCAAAATTGCTGTAGGAATTCGGTTTGGTGTGAGTACATTTAGACTTGTGCTGGAAAACGTGGAATTCTTTACGAGTTTTATGTTCTAAAATGCGTTTATGTAGAAGTCGCTCTGATTCGCCGATATATTTTGAGCTAACACACTCCACACAGTTGATTAGGGATACAGATAACAACTATTGTTGAAAATATTCGATTTTAGGTTTAAGACGTGATAAATATCATCGCTAATTTTAGATTGTTTGTGAAAACGATGTGGAGTTTAAAAAAGGGTTGACATTTGGTAAAGATGATGCTAATACATCATGCTATGTTGACATCTGAAGCTTGGAAAAAAGGCAGCGATAAGTGTGGTGGTCAAGATTCGGGATGGTCGGATTCTTCCTGGCGCCGTTTTTTCATATCAGATGGTCTAAAGTTTTTGCCTTGTATTCTGAAATTTTTTGTCGATTTAAGTTTTAATGGAAATCTGGTTTTTTTAAAAAAATATTTTTAGTTTTTTCCGATTGCAGCATCACAGGCTACATCGGTTGACGTTGTATGTTTACACCGATATATTCGCCTACTAATGTGGATATTTTATAAGATTTAGGTACACAGAGCGTGGATAAATTGACTATACAGTACGATGCGGTGAGCTTTCGAAATTGTTCAAGATGAATGTTATCGCTATATTGACTTACAGACGTATCTAAAAAGTGATTTTTTGAATTTGTATCGAATTTAAGGTGAATTTAACCTTCATCAAATTATCTAGTTTTGAAGTAACTATTTTTTTTCGCCCTTACGGGAAAATGCAGAAAAATATCGTCGACATAGGATATAATTAAGTATACGACGGAATTAATTTCTGGTTCTATGATTTTCAGTTTCGATAAGGTCCGCAAAAATTTTGCAAACACTGGTGATAAATTTTGAGCCCCATCTTGCATCCGTTTTATTTTGGCTTATGAAAAACCAGTCAGCGCTTTGAAAAATTGTTAAAGTCAGTTAAAAACATAAAAAAAAGATTTGGAGTGTTTCTAGGTGGTTCGCTCTAAGGTCTTAACTGTAAGAACTGTTTTTAACTGTTATTGTTTTAGAATCAGGTGGGAAAAATTTAGGTAGAGATCTGCGTAATTATATCTAAATTGGTGGTGACATTTTTGCTTGCACTTTTTTTTTTTACAAAAAATCGTGCATTTGCAACGATTTGCACAACGCGTGAAATTAAGGTGGGCGGTAATTAAGGGGGTTTGTGGTAATTAAGGGGGTTAGTCCCTAATTAGGGGGGTTTAGTCCCTAATTAAGGGGGTTTGGTCCCTAATTAAGAGGGGTTTGGGCACTAAATTAAGGGGTGGTGGTCCTAATTAAGGGGGTTTGTTCCCTATTAGGGGAGTGTCCCTAATAAGGGTTTGTCCAATAATNGAAAATTGACTTCCGGCTGAATTAATCTGCAATTTTCCATAAATTGGAGCGATGTTTAAAAAAAAAATTTACTAGAAATTGAGAAGACATGTTTTTCCTAATAATACCAAATTTAAAAAAAATTGTATCGAATCGTTTTTGAGAAAACTGAGCTACAAATTCTAAAATATCATGAAATTACAGTTTTTCATTATTCTGGAACAAGTCCGATCGAAATTTTCGCTAAATATTTCCGATAACTGTCAACCTCGTAGTAATTGTTATTCTTACAAAGTGTAATCAATTTCCATCAAGCCGTTTCCGAGATAAAAGACATTGAAGTCAAAATCAGTGTTCTAGAACTCTACTTCCACTTGGTGCTGTGGTGCTCAAAAAACTCTGTTTTCACTTTTGGTCGGAAGCAAAAGGATAGATCTTCCTTTTAGGGTTTTCAGAATTTCTATAACTTGTTCGGTTTTGTTCTGAGCCCCGATCTAAAATGTCAAAAACCGTTGAGTACCCCTTTAAGTGTGAGAACTATCCGCAGTGCGGTGACTCACCGCCGGTGAGACTACCATCATTCGTTTTTTGATGCATTTAATTCAATCAATTTTAGCCAAATATTTTGAGGAGACACTACCCCAATGAGGACAATTCGGTTGGCTGCTGTTTGCTTCAATTTTTCCGAAAGTAGTAAAAATTAAACAAAATTCCATTATAAATAATGATTAGATTTGTAAAAAATTCCACGATTTTTTTCGAGGAGCCTCGGTTTTAAAACTTTCCGAAAAATCTTGAAAGAGTTTAAAATAACATTTTATTTGTCAAACATTTATTGTTATTTAATATTTTAGTTAAGCGCCAGCATAAACTCTTGAAAATGATATTTTTCACATCAAGCCAAATCTCAAGTATAATAGTCATTTGTATTTTTCAACATGTTACATTATGTGACTTAAGTTGTGTATTGTATACAATTTGTATTTAAACGTCATTTTACGTTTACCACAGTTATTCCGGGCAATTTAATGAAAATCTATTTTGGAAATCTAGGATTTCATCATTTAACGCGCAGGAGCACAGTTTGTAAAATTATTTTTATCAGAAATTTAATCGTCAATTATTTACTGCCAATTTTACTGTGTTATCATGTAATAAAATTAAAAAAGCAATTGCCTGTGCAATCACTGATTAGCAAGCCATTTTATTAAAACGTAATTAACTAATTTTTCCATTATATAATTTTTTTTTACATTTTTCCTATTGGATAATATTTTTTACATTTTACTCTTTTACATTTTGCTCGAATCATTTTCACTGCTAATACGGTTTTGAAATGATTTAGTGATGTTACATTTTCACCAATCAAATATATTTTTTTACATTTTACCTATTGATCAGATTTTTTATTTTTTAAAAANGTTAAAAAATTATTATATGTTTTTAACAAAATTCTCTAGTAAAATGACTCTTTATTTGTTGTGAAATATTTTATTTCTCGTGAGAAGAAAGACAGAAAAATATGCGCCTACGCATTATGTGATCCGTATTTCTGAAATTTTGACTTCTAGAAAGGCTCTTTTTAAACCGGAGACCAATTTTAACAAATAAAAAAATGAATACAAATAAATTTAATAAGCAGCAATCTTGAAAGTTAAAAACTTGAACGGTACTAATTATTACTAATTATTCATCAAATAGTTATCAATAATCAAAAAAACACAGTACCGATATATAGTAAATTAAAAAAGTTCTCAAATTACATAAACAAAACTTTTGGGATGAACTTCAAACGTTTTTTAAGACTTTTTTCGCATTAAACCAGAGTCAGAATAAAATCACGTGACGAAATAATTCAAAAACAAGGTTTGGAATATGCCATAAATAAATCCTTATTTCTTGAAAAATAAGATCACGTGACGTTTTTGAAAACTGTCGTTATGTTCAAAATTCTTAGATTAAGTGTTAATTTGGCTTCAAAAATTTTTGGCGTAATTTGACTACTATTTGTTTACTTGACCCAAAACCTTACTTCTTAATTTTGAAGGTCACGTGATCGTTTTTGAATTTTGGTGTAATGGACAAAAAGTCTTAAAAACTTCTAAGAAACCTTTGCATTTCTTTCAAATAGTATTTAAAGCAATTTTTGAAAGAAAACAGTACTATTTTGGCCGACCTTCTTTCTTGAATAAACGGTCACGTGACTATTTTTGGGCTATTGTGTAATGGAAAAAGTCTAAGAATTTTTTTCTCATCACGATCAAAGGTTTGATTTGGTAATTAAAAATTTTTTTGCAAAAAATAAGTACTGTAAAACAGTATAAATTTTCCTTAAAAAAACGCACAGATGTAATTTTATTTCAAAGTTAATCGATAACTTTGTAACTGATATTATCTCAAATGATTAAGCGTCGTTAAATGCGATTAAATGGTGGATGGCAGCTGGATGGCAGAAATCAAGTCTACGAGTTAAGTGTTTTGTATGCCTAAAACACTTTTTTAAAAACTGGCTTATCTAACATTTGTATTTCATGTCTAGTTACGAAATAATTTATCCGGAAGTAAAACTTCGGCGAAAAATCTCAAAAAATCAACTCCCCGTAATATTCGAACCAAATATCCAAAGAAGAAATGAGTAATTTTTTCGGAATCACCGCAAAATTCTTTATAATGTGTTCGAAAGAATCAATTCGATGACATTTTTTAAGCCCTTTTTAGAAGGTTTTAGGACGGCTTGAGCCGATATATCGGCTCTATTATTCCAAGGGTTAAAGTAGCATGTATTAACTAAACTCATTTCACTTTTTAAGCTGGGTCCATTTTTGATTATCAAATTTAACTCAAATCATTAAATTTCGAGTTGAATCGGAGATAAGAAAATGTTTTTGACAATAATAAAAACTAAGGCTAATGATGAGGAAAAGTTTGTTTGTATTTAATTATTTTTCATTATTTTGTCCATTTGCAAACCTGAATTTTAAGCAATTTTGAACACTTATAATCACAAAATCATGTTCTACAATGTCGAATCTACATTTTTCAAATCTGACCAAAACATGCCACATCATTATCAATCGGATTTGTTCATTGTTTTGGTTGCAGACTTAAGGGCCTCGGTGCATTTTGACAGATTTGCACCTTTTCAATTTTTTTTGTCTACATGGGAAACTTTTTGCCACTTCATTATTTTCAAATAAAAAGTACATTAAACGTAAGTTGTCATTTTTGAGCTCCCTTTGTGTTAATCTGGTTTTTTTCAGATCGGATATTTTCACTTATCGGTCTTTTGAAAACATCGAACGCGCTTTTGCTATCAGGGTGTTCTAAATTCACATTGAAAATTTTTTTTTTTATAAATTAGAGCTTTCAAAAATCACCACATCGAAAAAAAAAAAATTTTATGTAATTTGATTCTCTCATATATTTCTACGTTCAATCGGGAAAATTAAATTTCTTCACCCTCACACCTTTTGACTCTTGAAAGGTAAAAAAATTTCGGGGGCCGACGGGCGGAGCTTAACATTTCGGTCAACACTCTAACATTTGCAATGCGTCATAGATATCAATTTCCATTACTCAAACATTGTTTAATGTTATACAACGCGTTATGGAAAGTTATTTTTTCCCGTACTTTATTTCTGGATTTTCGTCGAAATTCTTAGAACATTCATGTATGAAGATCGAAAAACATTAACAACTTCTGAGGATAGTTCAGTTTTTTAGGATGTATTTGGAGATTCATATTGTGTATGTATTTTTCTGCAATATCTGTACGAAGAAGTTACTTTCTTTCAGTGAAGGTTGATTTTCTTCGAAAACTCAAGAAATAAAAAGACCTCTGTGTTCTGCGCCAACAAATATTTTTTTGGAAGAGAATTAAATGTCAAGGTTCATGTTATTCTGACCTGATGGCAACCCAAAAAAACTTGTTATCAGACATTTTTGGGATTTTTAGGGGTCCGAGAATCTATGCGAGAAATATATGCTGACAGCGATGACTTGTGTTTTTTTAGGAGCACTCTTATGGATAGCACGGTTAGAGATATTTGGGAAACAGGTTTTTTGTGTGTAAAGCATACTGACATGCAGGTGATTAGAGGGAGGTTTTACACGAGTCTTCAAGATCTTTTGTCTTGTAAAGTTGCGGCATTTTACTTTATTAAACTATTGTTCAAATAAATTTTCCGTTATGGATATATAATTTATTTTAACGAGATTGCGCTTTGTTTTTCAGATCTCCATCTGCTCAAAGTCTGGCTCAATCTTATTTCCGTGCGAATGCTAGGCTGGAGCAATTTGCTTGGTTTGATGTTCAACTAGCATCAAGCTACCGGCCGCGCCGATTAGTCATAATTTTCTTTCAGTTCTTTTCCATCCTCGAAGTCAACAGCAAACAGATTTCATTTTATCCTCAAAGTAAACAATTTTTTTTATCCTCAAAATATTATTTTCATTTTCATGGTATTTTAATGGCAAAGAGTTCGAAAGATCACCATTTTAAAGCACAATGGCTAGAGACATATTTAAATTCCACACAGAGAACATTTTTGGAAAGGGCCAGGTTAAGACTTACTATTACTATTTCTTTTTCTCTGAAAAGCTTACACCGTTCACTGGAAAGTAAACCTCTTCTCTTGGTGATATCAATAGTAAGTTTATTTTTGTGATATTTACACGTTAATTTGACCCTTCGGTTATCTTATTTTATTTATGTTTCTCTTGTACCTTAGGCCGTTGCAAATAAAAAACAAGAATTATTCTTGGGTACAATTATTTTCTATTTTTCGTGGCATTCTCTATTGGCTGCCAGCGGGAATTGAGATCCTTATTTGTCTGCGACGCTAGACCAGCTCATGCAGAAGGTGCACTGATTGGCAATTTCGTACCTTATGTCATTTGAAAACGTTTGGTTCTTTGAGAGAATGTATTGAGTTTAGTAAAGCGGCTTTTTCTCTCGGGCAGTTTATCGAGTTCACAACCTCCGAAATTTAAAATGTTATGTGTATTGTCATTCATCAGATCTTGTTTTACAAGTCAGGGTGAGAGATAAAGTGATTGATATCTATCCAGGTTTTCCCGGAATAGGCGCTCAAGTATTGCCTGTTCGAAGAGGACTTGGGCTGTGAGCCGAATTCTCGTCTCTCTGTGGTGGCACCGCGTTGTCTTTAGCAGGCAGTTAACGGACGAAAACAAACACAATTTTGCACATCGACACAATAATTTTATTTTATGAGTCAATTTATTTTAGCTTTTACGTGGTGAAAGGTCTGGCTAGTTGATTGCAGAGAATAATGACACAAAAAATTGAACACAAAATAAGGCAGTTTTTTTTGACTAATGTTCGGACTTTTTTTAGAAATTGTCATAAGTCTGTCGATTCGGGAATTTTAATTCACTCAAAATTTTCTTTTCAAACCATAATTCTAAATTTCTGTGGTTACAAATGTTGGCTGGATCTTGAAAACTCCTTTTGATGGTTATTGAAGCATATATAACCCAGGGAAAAGTTTTTCTCAACGAGCATTCGGTTATCCGTTATCTGGTCAAATGCCCAGGCCCTTATCAAATTCAAAAACTTTGCATAGTCATGCTTTTATTCCTTGAGAAGAAAGTTCTTTTATGTTAATTTAATGATTATACTTTGAATGACCTTCTTAACTGCCAAATCAATTAATGCGCGGCTTTTAGTGATTTCAAGTATGCTCCTGAGCTCAGTGATACCAATAGCACTTAATCTATGGATTTGGAATTGATCGGTTTTGAACTTTTCTTAAATATTCGATAAAGTTCATTCTTTGACCGAATCGTTTCTTAGGGGGTTGCGTGGCGTGTTAGCATGCATGATTGGAATAAAATGGTTTATTTTCTGTCTAGTTTCTGTCAATACAATCGAATTTTTCTTAAAATATGAATACTTTCGTCGGGACGTGGTGTATAGATGCTATGATTGGTCTTCATCCTCTAGGCGTCGCCGACTTATTTGCTGCGTGGCGCACCAAACATCCTCACGGGGAACTTAATGCTGGGAATTAAGCCATGAACTTAGTTGTATCTATAAACAAACAGATATACTTTTTGCAACGAAATAGCCGGCACAATTAACAATTAGTGTCGTTAGGTTTTCATCTATTTGTATAATGTCAATTTGAAATTACTTGACCGACTTTTCCAGCTTCTAGAGATTTCTGATTTAATTTTGTACGATTCTCGAACAAGCAGGAAGTAAGTTTTTCACACGAATAACGGGCAAAAATCTATAACAAACTATGTCGTCGTACTCATAATTTTATGTTTTACTTCAATTTGAAACATTGCCGACCCTTTATTCCGGATTTGTTTGTAAAGTGATAGCACCTTTTTTACCAGTTTTTTCACTCCGTCCGGGTGAGCCTTCGCTTCACCAGATATTAACAGCGTTACTGCAGTGCGATAGAGAGGCTTTAGTCATCCGCTGTATTATTTTCTCCATTTTTACTTATTGCCCGTTTATCACCCTTTCCAGTCGGGCTGGCGGAGGGCTATCGTCCGCAGGCTTCCAACATTCGTACACCCGACACCCGCTTAAGGGGATTGTGGGGTGCTTCCCAGTATGTGCTGGGAAATTAGTCGTTTTTAAAAGCTCAAATATCTTTTGCGAATTGAAGTGAACTTTATTTCCTCAATTGTACAAGGGCGTGTTAAGGTTTTTTCCTTTACTTTCTTTTCCCAACGGGTGTACTTGATATTCTCCACCGTGCTTTGATCTGCTTTGAATCTGAGAACCTTTTCTGCAACCAATCGACGGCGCGGAACATCAGGTTACCAGGTTCTGAAACAGAGGTAAAGCGCTTACACCCTGTATTGTAGTCGTACCTTGAGAAGTCATAACTGATTCAATTTTTAGAAATATTATAACATCACTTTAAATTGCAGATCAACCCTAATCGTTGGTATTATGCTTTTATTGACAGCTATACCGTCATATCCCGTATCCAATAACATAATGCCGATATTATGGTCAGAAAAATTCATTCTCTTACCCAGGATTTTTATCAAATTCAGGTTGATTCGCGCGAAAATTATTTTTGTTCTTATTTTTGAAAACTACTCACCCACATCCCTTGAGGGTCCCCTCGCGAGATAAATTCTCTGAATTTTGTACATTAGTTAATGTAAGCAAATCATGACAATGGCTAGGGTCAAAACCTGTTACACTTTCTAGTAACCTATTTCGGAACATTTTATGTATGTTATGTAGTCATTTACCGTAGGACTCATCAGTCTGATATCCAGATACGCAATAGATATTTTTTTTGTTATTCATTCTTCTACTAACTACTACGTAGATAACGTTCAAACCTTGTTTTTAAAGTTACTACAATTCAATTCTCGAATCTCCGCTCGAAAACTTTTTTTTTTGTTTTCACACATATATTCATACATGACTTGCCCTTGATTCGAGTAGAAGTAGTTGCGCCGGAATTTTGCTATGAACAAACGTTACAGCGCCGAAGCGAGAGCGGTGCGCCCCGTTACTCGTCGTTTTTGCAACGGAGCAATAAACTTTTTGATAAATGTGCGGAACATTATATTGCAGTTATTTATACTTTCGCTGAGACTCACCCGTTATGACGTACGCAAATTATTTTTTTCGTTATTTTCAATTATTTCTGAAGTACAGTAAGATACGTCTTAAGTGTGTTTTAAGTCATCAAATCAATTTCTCGGTTTTTGAGTATGAACCCTGCTTGAAAGATTGCGTCTTCACCTGATTTTGGTTCGTCCGCTATTTCGTGCGCTTTTGCGATTTTGCACGTGAATTTATCTCGTATCAACTGACGCATGGTTGGGTGAGATTCTTTTATTTGCCATCTGGGGTTACTTTTTTTTAGGATATTTTGGCATTCTAGATCTTTCAGATGAACATATCTTGCATCTATATATAAATCTTTTTCTAAGCGCCTTTTTCTAAATTCTTCTGGAAACAGTCGCGCTTTGTCGAAGAATCTTCTGTGAAGTTCGCTGCTGCATGATATTCGCAGGCTGCGCATTTGCTTGCGTGAGAGGCTTTTTATCCATTAGCAATCGGCCTGTCAGTTGAAGACGACTTTTGGGCAGCTTAGCAGCAGAGTTCTTCTTCTTTATCGACTGTGTAGCAAAATACTATAAACTTCCTCGAATGTAATAAGGGCAGGTTGTATGAATATGTGGTGGAAAACAAACAAATCGGCCGACTTTCGAGAATATTTTTGATATTAGAGACTTTAAACAG
Source organism: Oikopleura vanhoeffeni (assembly GCA_004367855.1). Lineage (NCBI taxonomy): Eukaryota > Metazoa > Chordata > Appendicularia > Copelata > Oikopleuridae > Oikopleura > Oikopleura vanhoeffeni. The sequence goes on along the minus strand of SCLH01000046.1, from coordinate 764,628 downwards.
TTTGCGTTATTTACTGGTTGTTTAGAGGATATTACCACTAACAATTTGCTTACGCTTGTATACTCGGTGAGTCTAGTAAATATTTTCATAAAGATGTTCGAAATTCGTCGAAGTTTACCGGTTTTTGATCCTAGCGCCGCCAGCGCGGTGCCGTATTCTGGAACGCGGACAAAGCCCATTGTCATTTTTTTTGCTTAATTAACTATGGGTCAAAATGACAGAGAATTTAATTTCGCGAGGGGGACTCCCTTAAGTGGTCTTAAAACACATTGAAAAAATATCTCTGATAGTTTTGATTTCAAATGGAGGCAAAGTCTGGTGACCTTCAAAAACTGGATATTTTCAACGATAAAATATGACAAAATCTTAATTTGGACACTTTATTCTCTTTAAATTCAAATTATTTTGTATAATCAAACTGATGACGAGAAATTGAATGCAATTAAAATCAGCTTCTTATCACTAATTGATCAAAAAATATGGTCTTTTTCGAAAACCTAAAATTTGTTTGAAAATTTTTTATTTTCATTGTCAAGATATTCAACATGCACTAATGCAACAAAAATCAGAGTAAACTTGGAAAATAGACTCATTTTTTATATCGAAATTGTTATTTATATTTTTTGCATTTAACCAGTAACAAAAATGAAAATGCAGCTAAAATCAGCTTTCCATCACTTTTGAGTCTCGAAATACAGCCTTCGTCGGAAATCTTCTTAACCTCCTCACACCCAGAAACGAGAACTTCGCCTCACACTCAAAAGCCTAGATAAAGGCACTACTTTGAGCGCTTATCACGGTTAAACTGGAAAAGATATCAATTTACTTATCTTTCACTGATTGAGATCAAGGATAGAATTAATTGAATAACATGTAACATTTTCAAATTACGACGTTTGTGAACTAGATAACTGCGAGAGAAAACAGAGGTTCACTCATCTTGTATTTCTTGGAAAACCATACATTTTTTACAAATTTATATCAAAAGAATCCTCAAATACTTTCAAAAAAAGTGGTTTCCTCAGAATTTTGATATTTATGTATCGTTTTCACACAATTATTTTTTTAAGAATTTTTTGCGAAAATCCTATAAAAAGAAGGAAAAAATAACTTTCGACCGTCGTATAAAATTTTCAACAATATTTTTGGAAATAAAATTGCAAACTCTATGACATATTTGAATTGTAGGTCTGTGACGATGTTATTTCTGCGCAGTTTTGGCTCCCGAATTTTTTTTTGTTTTCAGATAGTCAAAGGGTGTGAGGAGGTTAAGGTCGGTGCTTAAGGGAATTGTGGGTGCTTCAAGCAATGTTCTGGGGAAAAATAAGCTATTTTTAAAAATCAAATATTTTTTGTGAGAATTGAGTGGACATGTTTTGTTCCAATTGTATATTGTAGTTCGTAACCTTGAAGAGTCAACAATTGATTCATTTCTAGAAAATATTTTAACATAAACCGTTAAATGCATAAAACCTAATACACTCAAAACGATGCGCCCGGCAACAAGCGTGGAATTGCGCGATTTCCGAACGTCTCTGATTGGTTGGCGCGTTTAACCCGCCCCCGCTTAGATGAGTAACAGTTAGCATCGCGGATCCAGGAGCAACGTGTTGGCCGTAGCTGCCTTCATTGAAGTTTAACTTCATATCCACTCATCGGAAAATTATATAGTGCCGATATTATTTGTCAGAAAAAATTCTCTACAATAAAGCCAGAAATGTTTTTTTGCAATTCATCTTTATTCGCCAAGATTTTTTTTTGAATTTATGGCTATAGTTAAATATAGACAAAATGTACATTTTTTTAAAAATCGGAAGTTTAAACTCACGAACGATGCATGCGTTTTTATTTTTCAGATATCATTCTCGATTCTCTAAGTGAAATTCTCACCTTATCTTAATCAGAATAATTTCTTGATGGTGACTTTTTGCGACTTCGGAATTTGCGTATGACAGCTGCACCGAATAGAAGGTGGAACTTTTTAGCTGACTTCCTGTTATCTGATTATTTTTCAGATTCATAATTTTAACTTTATTAATCGCTTTTTAAATAAACACTCAAAAAACAGCAGATTGCTATCAAAAGTGTCTGAATTAATTTAAAATCATGTTCCATTATTTATTAATAAGTAAACCCAGAAAACGGTTCCGAAAACATAATTAAATTTTTTTATTTGTTTTTATACGATTCCTCCGTCGAAGTCGAAAATTTCCAATGAATTAAAAACAATAAAATTTTACTATGTTGAAAAAAATAAAGATGGCATCCTGACAATTTGAAGCCGGTGATTTCAATAAAAATTAAGTTTGGTAAGCTTTTGATTAGGACGTCCGCACTTCTCCGCACAGACTCATGCTCAATGCCAAAACTGACCCTTACAGCATAGAGTATATTTTATTTACAGAAATATTTTACTTAATTTTTGATAATTTTTTCTCTTTTTGAATATTATTAATTTTCTGTTTCGAATTTTCAATGTATTAAATAGAATGAGAAAATTGTCATTTAATTATTTTGTATCAAGAATCAACTTCATTTTGTTAATTGACCTCCCAACCTCAATTTTAGATTAATTTTAAATGGAAAGTTTTGATTTGTTTATGAAAGAACCAAATTAAAATTATAATAATTAATAATTCAACAATTAAAAATATAACTTAATCCCTCGTCGAATTTTAAAACTTAACGG
>SCLH01000046.1:740014-761547 GCA_004367855.1 Oikopleura vanhoeffeni | reverse complement strand
AATAGAATTAGAAAATTGTCATTTAATTATTTTGTATCAAGAATCAACTTCATTTTGTTAATTGACCTCCCAACCTCAATTTTAGATTAATTTTAAATGGAAAGTTTTGATTTGTTTATGAAAGAACCAAATTAAAATTATAATAATTAATAATTCAACAATTAAAAATATAATTTAATCCCTCGTCGAATTTTAAAAATTAACGGCGTTAATCAAGTCATCAAAAATTTAATTTAATTTTTTATCTTCCGATTTTATAATTTCATTTTCTGAAATTTCGGAAATATTTAAATTTTTTAAAGACGTCAAAATATCGGGCCCAGTATATTAATTATGAGTTATATTTAATATTGTTGGTACATTAATAACTAACTAAATATACAGTATAGGCTATATTAAAAATTTAATGGAAATTTGATTTTTTCACAATAAATATATTCCAAAACATATTTTGAGCATACATATATCGATAGTTAATTCTTATCCAATTCGAAATACAAGTTTATCTACTCTTGTCAGAACTTATTTAGTTTAATATCGTTAATCGAGTAAGAACGAGCATCCTGAGTTGAAGGCGCCGTATTAATTCAAATCAATTACGCTTTAAAAAACGACTCATCTAAAAACGTTTACAGATGGCTCAAACTCAGCACAAATATCTAGTGAATAATAACCTAAAAAATAGTTAATTCGAATCAAACTATTTTTTTTATTTTTTCCCGAAATTCCTTAAATTGTTTAATTATCAGTTTTTGTTAGAAAATTGAGAAAAATGGTCGAATTCTGATCATTGTTTTGCTAATTTATTTTTTTCTTAATTTTTTTGCTCAGTTACAGCCATCTGAAATCTTAATCAGATGAGTCGTTTTCAAAATCCGAATAATTCGGATTAATTCGCCGCTTTTGACTCAAGATGTTCGTTCTTCCTGTATTTACGAAACGGTTGAAAAATGGTTCAGAAAGCGTTACAGATTATGAAAAAGAACATTCAAAATTTTTGAAGAAGCAAGTTTATTTAACAATCAGGCCGTGAAGCAGTCAAGAAAAAATCGTCATACAGAAATGAGTCGTGTCCAAGTCCTATCAGATCAGTCCCTTCATTTGGTTCAGGACGTGAAGCAGTCAAAAAATAATCGTCATACAGAAATGAGGCTAGCCCAAGTCCTATCAGATCAGTCCTTCCATTTGGTTCAGGTCCTGGCACTTCCAAATAAAGTTTTTCTTGCTGCTTGTTTTCTTCCTGCTATTTGTTGCACTACCATTTTAATCAAGAACATAGTTTGTAAGGCCTAAACTGATCTCACCGTTAAATCCGAAATATGAGAGTTGACCGTTATTATCGGAAAAATCGCAAGTGTAAGAACTTCCGACATTGGAGGCTGATGCTGCACCGGCGCAAGTGGCGTTGGTAATGCTTCCGTGACCGTTGAGGTCAATGACGAAGCTGGCGTCAGCGTTGGCAACTGGTACTTGATAAGATGGATTTCTTGGGTCCATCATGTAGTTCCCGATCAAGTTAGCTTCGGTATTAGCTGCTCCATTATCAGAACACGTGATAGTGAAATCAGATTCGTCACCACAGGTGGTTGTGCTATTGTCCAACAAACCAGTGTTAGGGTCAATTCCTTAAAAAAAATGTATTAATTAATTAATTACTTTAAAAATATCCCCTTATCACACTTTTGTTTTAATCCCGGCCCTGCTTCTTAAAAACACATTTCGTTTGCCAGTCAACGCCGGGATTGGCACAAAGATGTGACAAGGGGATAAAGAAAATAGAATTATTCTTCGCTTTGATTCTGACATGAACGTACAAATTTTGTTTCAACGCACAGGGAAAAATTTAATTTATTCTCACATTGTGTTTTATTACATTTCGTTTTTTAAAATAGCGATTTTAAAGGTTTGAATTTTATCGAGTAGAAAATAAGAACATAAACTTAAACACTATTTCGACTTTTTTGAAGTAAATATGTTTTATAAGCTACAAATAAGATTAATTTATGTACATTCAAAGCACTGTAAAAATTTGAGTTATAATAAATTTGTGCTTAAAAATCATACAATGTATGAGAAAAAAAATCTACGTTTAAAAATAATTTTTTAGAACCTCATTTTCGAAAAAAAATATAACTTTGAAAATTTTCGTCTTAATTAATTCTTTTGTCGGACTCGATTTTTACATATTTTCTCAGACTAAATTTTAATTTGACATACCTTGTTCCCAGAAAATAAGTACTTCGAGGACATCATTTGGGGTAACTCCTTCAAATCCAGTAAATTGGTTTCCGTTGAGAGAAAAAGTTCCGGGAATAGAAACAAAAGAGGGAGAGAGATTTGTGTTGAAAGTGCATGTTGCGTTAACGGCGTTGGCTGGAACAGAAGTTTTAACTCCACATTGTTCACCAATTCCAGTTCCTTGTCCTGGCCATGTGACTTGAATAACTAAAGAAAATAAGTTAAGACTGAGAGACAAGTGTTGAACCGATTTTATCTTGAAGAATAATAATTAAAGTTATTCAAATTGACCTCAAGATTTTTAAATATCTTAAAGATTTTCTATTCGAAAGAATTTGCAACCCTATTACAGATGACCTATCAGTGCCTATCGGCAATTTTAGAGTAGGGAGGCTTAAGGAATAGAGTTGATTCTCGTATAATGCAAAGCATTTGAATTAAAATTTTATCTTTTATCACTCACCATCACTTTCGTTACTTTCACTTTCGTTACTTTCACTTTCGTTACTTTCACTTTCGTTACTTTCACTTTCGTTACTTTCGCTTTCGTCACTTTCTGCACATTGCCAATCTATTTCAAAACCATCAATACCACTTTGCAGAAAGTTTTAAAAAGTTTTTCTTGTACTGGTTTAGTTTGATCAATTACTTAAAAAATCGAGGTACTGTTGAAAATTAACTTTTTAAAACATTGCCTAATCGAAGCCATCGATTGTTGTAGACCATCCGCCGGTGATTGAGATGTTTCATCGGATACAAAATTTAATGTAAGAGTGCCAGTATTGGTTTTTTGAACCCAATTTCCATCACCTGAAGTGTTAAAGAGTGAATTGCCTTCTTCGATTAATTCCAAAACGTCATAATATTGTTCTGTGTTGAATTTTGTTGTTTCGAGCTGGAGAGATTCACAGTCTGAATTGATTTGCCAAGTGGTAGTTTGATTGTTTTCGTATCCATCTAGACTGATGGTGCCACTTGATCCTTCATACACTATAAAAATTACGAGGTAATTTGATGAATTACATCCCCCTTTGTTTAAACGTCTTTAACCGAAAAAACTCGGGTGAATAAAAAAATTATGAAATTCATGTCCAAAATTTTCTCCTAAAATACAAAATTTTGTAATAAACAAATTAAAAACTGAAAATTCTTCATATTTAAATGATAAAAAGCAAGTTTAAAATGATCGTAAATGATTGGATTTGAAAAACAGAAACATTTTGCGCGATTATTAACATCGTAAAGGCAAAATTTTGACCGAAAACTTAATTTTCATTCATAAAATATATCAAAAACTGTGACAAATGAAAAAAATGCTAGAAATTTTCTTAAGATTTTTATAAAAAACACGAAAAATATCATGAAAATTTTATGAATTAAAAATATCTTTAACTGTTAGGAAATTAAAAAATCAAAATAGAATTTTAAAGTAATAAAAATTTGAATTAAATGATATGAAAAGATAACAATTGATCCAAATCTCACTTTATCCATTTTTCAAATAGATTTGTGATTTCCGAACCAAACATTGGGTTTCTGCTTTAAAAACTTTTGGATTCCTTCATTCTTGATAATAAAATTTACAATGAATGTCATTAAGTCGAAAAAATAAATTTTTAATTGACCTCGAATATAAATTGATTATGTGTGTGTCTATGAAAATAAACAATAAATGTAAATTTAATTTTTTCAAAATATGTGGAATATTTTTGTTTTCGATTCTATTCTTGAAATTTAGATAACGCTGAAATGTTTGTTATTATTTTTCACAACCTACTAACGCAAAATAAAGATGTACTAACCTTCACTCTGAACCAAAGAGACCAAAGCAAGTAATTTCATCTTGGAAATTGATCAACGTCTTCGAGAGCACAATTAACTAGTTAGAAAGTTAATATAAAACTTTTAAATTAATGTATTTTATAATAATTTTCAGAGTTTTTAAATAAAGATTCTCTGGCCTCAAGCTTATTGATCAAAAGTGCGCCTCGGACGACAAGCGCTAAAGTTTCAGTATCAGACACCACACTTAATATGACATTATAACGATGAAGACACATAGTGTTCACCTTGCCATAACAAGAAGCTCACCATGTTGACGGGCGTCAACTTCTGAGAGTGAATTCGTAAACATAAAACTGGATAATAGACAAATCAATTACAATCAAAATCTGAGTTTCAAGAATAAATAAAAAAACCTTCTAACCGACACATTTATTTTGGTTGAACTAACGATAAAACCTGCAACTGAGTGTTTTAAAACACATAAGTATTTGCTACCTTTAAAATATGGCTACAATGCGCAACAGGCAAAAAATACGGTCTTTAAACACATTGAAAAAATATCTCTGATAGTTTTGATTTCAAATGGAGGCAAAGTCTGGTAACCGGATATTTTCAACAATAAAAAATGTCAAAATCTTAATTTTGACACTTTATTCTCTTTGAATTCAAATTATTATTTTGTATAATCAAACTGATGACGAGAAATTGAATGCAATTAAAATCAGCTTCTTATCCCTAATTGATCAAAAAATATGGTCTTTTTCGGAAACCTAAAATTTCTGAATCTAAAAAAACGTTTTAAATTTATTTGGAAATTTTTTATTTTCATCGTCAAGATATTCAACATGAACTAATGCAACAAAAATCGGAGTAAAATTGGAAAATAGACTCATTTTTTATATCGAAATTGTTTTTTATATTTTTTGCATTTAACCAGTAACAAAAATGAAAATGCAGCTAAAATTAGCTTTTCATCACTTTTGAGTCTCGAAATACAGCCTTCGTCGGAAATCTTCTTAACCTCCTCACACCCAGAAACGAGAACTTCGCCTCACATGTGGACTGAAATTTTGAAGTTTCTAAAATGTCGACCAATAAAAAATTTATATCAAAGTTTAGTCACAATAAATGTTTAACCACACAATCAAAACTCAAGATTCATATTTTCTACCCAAATTTGAAGTTGACAGCCTGCACATACCACAAAACCTGCTGGAAATTTTAACGTACTGGACGGACGGAGGAATCGTATGAAAACAAAAAGATAAATTCGATTCTGTTTTCGGAACCGTTTTCTGCGTTTACTTATAAATAAATAATGGAACATGATTTTACCTTAATTCAGACACTTTAAATAGCAATCTCCCCTTTTTTTTAGTGTTTTTTCAAAAGACGATTTATAAAGTTAAAATTATGAATCTGAAAAATAATCAGATTACACGAAGTAAGCTAAAAAGTTTCACCTTCCGTTCGGTGAAGTTGTCATTCGCAAATTCCGAAGTCGCAATAAGTGACCATCAAGAAAAAAAAATTTATCAGTGAAAATTTGACTTTAAGCGGATTGTGGGTGCAGTAGTTAGTTTCGACCACGGTCTCAAATCGGTATTATTTTTCTTGTATCCGACTACCCAGCACATGAGTGATTGATTGCAAGCAAAAAGAAGTTTTTAACTGTCGAATAAATACTTCTAGAATATGAGATTTGCAAAAATATTTAATTTATTTGAAATTTTAGACATACCGCGTGAGTTTCAAGTAGCGAATCCACAAATATTGAAAAATGAAAGTGTTTGCAGTGAACAAAAACGGAGGTTTTATTAACAAAATCGATGATTTTGATTGGAATAGCTTTAGGCTTTCCAAGTGCGAAGTCAACTTTAGTTAATGTTAAACTATTTTAAAGAACATTAACTATTCTATAAAAATTAACTTCTTTATAAAATATTTATAAAAAAGACAAAAACTTTAACATAAGGTACATAACAATTGTAGAACAAACAAAAAATTAATAAGATTATCTGGAAATGTAAAATGGTTTCGTCCCTTTGACTTAAAATTAGTGTCGGAAAAATCAGACTAGAAGAAATATTTTGAGAATGCCGGAATTTTTATTCGAATTTGCTCCGGGACAATTGACAGAGAATTCCTCCTGGAAATTCTAGAGATATTTTACAAACTATTTTAACAAAGCAGGGAAATTGAACTTCGATGCATAATCGAAATTTTTATTTTGAGACCATTTTTTATTTTCAGCGATCGAATCTAGGGGCAACTTCGTGTATGTAAATATCAACTAACCCTTATGATTTCATCAGTGTCACGCTCGATTAATTATTTGTTTGATTTACTACAAGAGAAAAGAGGGGTTTTCATTTCGCCACAAACGGACTTCGGCCACTTCAAACTCACGCGTAGGATAGTCTCAAATTCACAAGAATAATAACTCACAGCAGAAAAACCTAAATGAAAGTATTTCAATATGTAATTGTTAAGTTTTTGCCTTTTTGCAATATTTTAAATTTGAAGCCAAATACATTTTATTTTGGGTGGTATAAGGAGATTATACCGTAAATCATATGCGACAGTTGAGCTGCCAAAGTGTATTTATTTTTGTTTTTGTAGAAGTCACTTCTGTGGATGATTTTTTCTACATTTTTACCACTAACTAGCGCAAGATTGTGAAGTATTCTCTTTAGTAGCATGTATTTACTGAACTCATTTCACTTTTTAAGCTGGGTTCATTTTGATTATCAAATTTAAACTTAAATCAGTTAATTTGTAGTTGAATCGGAGAAAAAGAAAAATGTTATTGACAATAATAAAAAACTTTAGGCTAATGATGAAGAAAAATTATGTTGTATTTAATTATTGTTCATTTATTCTGTCGATTTTGGCAACCTGAATTTTTTCGGGTCAACTCAAAACGCCACGCTTTTTTTCAGTGTAGCTAGAAATGTGGGCAGATGGTGCCGCGGAAGTAAAACTGAGCGGATTTTTCAATCAAAAAAATTTCAAAATGATAAAAAAGTACTTTCATCTTTTCGAACTCTCTAAAATATGATGGTTTATTTAATACCCGTTAATTACAGAAAATAACTCAGTAAATTACAGCAATTACATACTGTTTTCCAAGTATATGTGGGCAGTCATTGAGGATCGAAAACTACGGGACCTATGGAATTAACTGGAGAACGACCGATTTTAAAACATGTTCCAAAATATTCGTAAGGAAATTAAAAATTAATAATTCGTATAATTTTATAATTCGAAAAAATGCATAAAAAAAAGAATTTTTATTGCAGACAAGAAAAAAAAATACGGTTTTCTTTTATTATTTCTTGCATTTTTAAAAAATTGAATGATTATTACTTAAATGACCTTCTTAATGACACAAATTTGGTGAAACCAACTTTTTAAAAAATATTAACGATAANCACCTTCCATTCGGTGAAGTTGTCATTCGCAAATTCCGAAGTCGCAATAGGTGACCATAAATAAAAAAACAATTATTAAGCGGATTGTGGGTGCAGTAGTTATTTTCGACCACGGTCTCAAATTCGGTATTATTTTTCTTGTATCCGACCATTCAGCACATGAGTAATTGATTGCAAGCAAAAAGAAGTTTTTAACTATCGAATAAATAGTTCTAGAATATGGGATTTGCAAAAATATTTAATTTATTTGAAATTTTAGACATAGGATAGTCTCAAATTACAAGAATAATACTCACAGCAGAAAAAAACCTTAAATGAAAGTATTTCAATATGATAATTGTTAAGATTTTTGCCGTTTTTGCAATATTTAAATTTGAAGCCAAATTCATTTTATTATGCCGGGTATAAGGAGATATACCGTAAATCATATGCGACAGTTGAAGCTGCCCGAAGTGTATATATTTTTGTTTTTGTAGAAGTCACTTCTGTGGATGGTTTCTTTCTACCATTTTACACCAACTAGCGCAAGATTGTGAAAGTATTCTCTTAAAGTAGCATGTATTTACTGAACTCATTTCACTTTTGAAGCTGGGTTCATTTTTGATTATCAAATTCATCTTAAATCAGTTAAATTTGGAGTTGAATCGGAGAAAAGAAAAATGTTATTGACAATAATAAAAACTTAGGCTAATTATGAAGAAAATTATGTTTGTATTTAATTATTGTTCATTATTCTGTCGATTTGCAAACCTGAATTTTTCGGGTCAACTCAAACGCCACGCTTTTTTTCAGTGTAGCTAAGAAATGTGGCAGATGGTGCCGCGGAAGTAAACTGAGCGGATGTTCAATCAAAAATTTCAAAATTGATAAAAGTACTTTCATCTTTTCGAACTCTCTAAAACCATTCAAATATTCGTATGAATTAAATTAATAATTCGTATAATTAATTTCGAAAATGCATGAAACAAATAATTTCAACGATTAATAAATTTTTTAAGAATTTTAAACTCTAATTATTACAAAAACATGTTTTACATAATTTGACCAAAAGATGCAACATCCATATCAATCGGGTTTGTTCATTGTTTTGGTTGCAGACTTAAATCAAATTCACAAACATTTGATAGTCATGCTTTATCTCTGTAGATAAATACGTCTTTTATATCTTGCATAAAAATGATATACTTCAAATGACCTTCTTTAAATGACCAAATTGGTGAAAACCAACTTTTAAAAAATATTACGTTTGCGTTCGGTGATATACTTGCGTTTTTCAGAGCTGAAACCTTCGAATTAATCCGGCGGTTTTTAGTGAATTTCAAACGTATGCCCTGAGCTCAGTTGATACCATATCCACTTCAAACTATGGATTCTACACTGTTAGTTAACGGGTCTAGAAACTCATTGAAAAAATATCTCTGATAGTTTTGCTTTGAAACGGAGGCAAAGTTTGTAGACCTTCAAACACCGGATATTTTCAACAAAAAAAAATGTCGAAATCTTGTCAAAAATAGCGGAATTTTGAGCTCTTTTAAATGGTCAAAAAATATTTGACAAAAACGGTTTAAAACGAAAACTACAGCAATTTCGATTTTAAATTTTACCTTTTTTATTAATTTATAAAACTTACTCAAAGCCCAAGAATGGCCTCAAGTGCACCGGCTGAAATCACATTTTTGGTCAAATTCCTATTAGTAGTGTTACCGCGCATGCTTTTCGATTTCAGAGGTGGTGCTGGTGTAAATTAAATTTGTTCATTTGGTGCTGGTGCAAAGTTATCTGGCGCATTGGTGCTGGCGCCTTCGGCGCCAGTTAAAATGAACTTGGTGTTGGTGCAAAATATTTTAAAAGAAAAAGAACCCTAACCCTAGCACCNCTTTCAAAATGAAGATATAATTTGAAAATTAAAAAATAGCAACGCAAATATATATATATTTCTGAATTTCAGTAAATTTTCAAAAATCAAGATATATATATATATGATATACATTTTCAAATCAAATTTAAATATCATGCATTTTTGAAGCGAATTTTATTAAATTGATAAATGTATATATACATATTTTTCCAAATTTAAAGAACAATTGACTTTTTTATTGCTATTTAAAACAACGGGGTGCTAAAAGAAGACCCTTTTTAAAGCAAGGTTAGGGTTAGGTCTCATTTTTTAAAACAACGGGGTGCTAGATTCAGACCCTTCTAAAACAATGGAGGTTAGGGTTAGGTGCCTTCAAAAACCTATGGTGCTAGGGTTAGGGTTCTTTTTCTTTTAAAATATTTTGCACCAACACCAAGTTCATTTTAACTGGCGCCGAAGGCGCCAGCACCAATGCGCCAGATAACTTTGCACCAGCACCAAATGAACAAATTTAATTTACACCAGCACCACCTCTGAAATCGAAAAGCATGCGCGGTAACACTACTCCTATTCACATAAAATTTTTCATCACAAGCAGATTCTAGAACTGTTTCTGCAATTTTTATATCTTGCTTGATTCTCAAGTTATAAGTTCTATAAATTAACAAATAAGGTAAAATTTTAAAGAGTTCAAAATTCCTCTCTTATTTTTTGTATTTTGGTCCGTTAAAGCCCAAAAATGGCCTCAAGTTCACCAGCTAAAATGGCATTTTTGATCAAATTCCTATTGACATAAAATTTTTCATCACGAGCAGATTCTAGAACTGTTTCTTCAATTTTTATATCGTGCTTAATTTTCAAGTTCTGGTGCTTTTGATATTTTTCCATAGTGTGAAATTATATTTAATTTAATGATTCAGTCAATTGATTAGTAAAAATTAAATAGATATTGTCTGTTTGATCGGTATTTCTTTTTTAAGTGACCACTCTTGTTGTTTTTTGAGTAAACATGTTCGAAGTTATAAAATATTATTCCGGGGACCCAACCGTATTACATTTTGTTCAGAGACTCACTATCGCTCTCACATCCTGGGGGGGTAAAAGACGAAAAGCCAGTATCCATATTTTTTCGCTCCCGGCACGAAAAATCACTTCAACTTATCTAGGGGATTAAAAATTATTCAGTCGAGCCTATGGACCAAGCATCATCAACAGTGGTATAAAAGGATAACAGATTGACGTACCTAACAGTTAAGGGGGTTTTTTGAGGCGTTTAAATAATTTAGTTATGATACATTGGCAACGATTATGACTGAAATGAACCCAAGGAATCTCATGGTGGCAATTATTTTTTTTCAAAAAAATCTGGAACAAAATCTAGTATTTTCAAAATTCGAATTTTCTTTTTGCTTTAACCCGCATAAAACTGGTATTCCACAATGCTACATGTATAAACATTTTTATTGGTGAATATGACCCACCGAAAACAGTGCATAAAAATTATCGGAAATGTCTTAATCGAATTCTAGAAATTTAATTATTTTCATGCAAAAATGTTAAACCTAAGTATCAAATTTGACGCTGATTGGTACAAAATTTTATTAGCTGTAAGCAAATTGTTTTATCAGTAAACTCTCAGCTTTAATTTGGCGGTACTTTTGTTTCGATCAGACGAACTTTTTTCTAAACTTTTCATTTCCGGTTTATTTATAGTCATATTTCTAGAATTTTAGGATGAAATTCAAAAATTCGAGCCAAACATATTGACGACACTTCATTTATCTACCTGGGTCGAAAAACGGTTTTATTAAGAACATCCATCTAGGAAAAGTATCACTTTGAAGACGAAAAATTGTAAAAATCGACGTTCCAGAGTGATTCTAGAAAATGCAGGAGCGAAATTCAGAAAAATAGGCCAAGCATATTAGTAACCTGACTCATTCCGTACTCTATGGAAATTTTCGGACGCTTTGTATGTTGGGCCTAATAGAAGTACAGACTGCTGTCAGCAGGGTGTGGCGTATAGTTATACGCGTATAGTTAGATTCCACGCAAAAACTACTGTCAGTTCCGCCAAAACCGACGGCATGTTTTGAAAAATAAATTTATTCGTGTTCCTGGCGTGCGCGTAAGTTTATAAGGCAAGAAGATAGAGGTTTTTTCAAACGTTCTAGGCAAAAGATAGGCGTTTTAAACCAGATTTTCAGACCGAAGATTCTCTAGTCGGCGCGACAATGAAATAACATTTTTTAAAACATGTTCAGATTGACCAATGAAGTGTCGGGTATTTCAAGGAGTTTAAAAAACATGTTTTCAAGTCTCGCAAGCCAATGTCGGCTGCTGAAATGGGCCAATATTTATTCAGTAAAATATTTAGTTTTTCTGGTTTTCTGAGATAATTTTATGTGCGCATATTTTTTTTCATAATTTTCATTGTTTCTTTGACATTTTAACGATTTTCGGATAAATATTGTTCGAATTCATGTTTATTAAAATTAACTTTATTTCATTTATTCAATAAAATTAAATTTATACATCCTAGAAGATTTGTAACGAAAAATTAACTTTAAAATCAGGAAAAATTCTTACTCTGACCATATTTTTACGCAATTTTAAACTCTGGATATTGTCCAAATTGACCAATCAGAGCACATTTTCCCCAAAAGTACGCGTATAGTTAGAATTACAAGTATAGTCAGGGTTTTTGGCGACAAACTTTCTAACTATACGCCGCACCCTGCTGTATAACTTTGAAAAAACGCTTGGGTGTTCTTGAATTGACTCATCATCTAGTGGTGTGATATAACAATTTTGAGTTTGAGATGTGATATCGTAGACATTGTTTACAGAAAGCTCAAGGTAGTCACGAATTTCTATGTAAAATGGCTATTTTTTCGAATAAAAGCAGATTAATACAGTGTTTATTATTTTTTTGAGTTGATATAGTAATCAATTGACAGTTTGGACAATTTTTGACTGATTAAATTCATTTTTATAATGATTTATTTATTTTATGGAACACTGAAATCGAAAATTTTGAAATTTCATTTCGAAAAAAAATATCTGTCCCAAGATAAAAAAAACATTTTAATGTTTAGTGTTTTGCATGTACAAAACACTTTCCTAAAAACTTGCTTATCTCACATTTGTATTTGATGTCTAGTTTCGAATACATTTTCCTGGAAGTAAAACTCCGGCGAAAAATCTCAAAAATCAACTTCCCTTAATATTCGAACCAAATATCTAAAAAAAATTGAGTATTTTTTTCGGAATCACCGCAAAATTATTTATAAGATAATCTAAAAAAACAATTCTGTGACTTTTATTTTGCCCATTTCAGAAGGTTTTAGGTAGGCTTAAGTAATCGGCTCTGATTCCAAGGGTCAAACTCTCATTTCGAGAATTTCGGAGTGATAAAATGTAACTAAAAAATGGTCATCAAAAACTTATTCAGCGTGAAACTTTGCTCCAGATTGACTTCTCACAGTAAAGATGGATAAATCCACGTCTTGTAGCATCAAAAATGGAGATTTAAGGGAGTGGGTGACGATATCTGAAGGTTTCCAAACAGACTTTATCATCAACCTGTTTTGAAGAGAATTTTTCCACGAGTATTTTGATTAAATAAGGATGAAAAAAATAGAATTTTATAAAATACCGAGAAAATTCATTAAATACAGTAATGACAAATTTTGAAGAGTCAATTTCAAGTCCAAAATATAAAAAAGTGCGACTTTTACAAAATTACATAGAGAATTTGATGCTAGTAGCTCTAAAGAAAACTTTTTAGAACCTTTAGAGGAACTTAAAGAAGTTTATAGTCGGAATTCGTACCCTAGTGCACTTTTCAATAGCAAACTTGAAAAATTCTTAGAAAATAGTGAGAAACCTGAAAGAAAACCAACAAATCACACTATTTGCTTAGAATATCAATCACCACTTATAGAATACAGTATTTGTGATTTAACCAGACGAATGTATAAATTCGTTCCTGGTTTTCGAATAAATGTCTCTTATAGAGTTATAAAAATCAGTCAACTATTTTGACATCTGGCTAAAGCACAAATAGACACTTTTGGAAAATCAAACAATACGTATTGTTTTAAAAGTCTATGTGACGAAAAAAACATTGGACAAACCTTACGAATCTCTAAAACGCGCATAAATGAGCATCAGATGCCTTCTTCTTACTCAAACATAAATCTGCATATTATTTCGTGTGAAAAATATAAACAGGAAGCACAATCTTACATCGATGATAATATTCAAAACTTTACTAGCCCACCGAAAGCCAAATTTGACTATTTCAAAAATAGATTCAAAATTATTGGAAAAGGATTCAGAAACACGAAAGATCGTGAGGAAAATGAAGCTTCCCTCATAAGAACCGGTTTACCTTCACTAAATGATCAGTTTGAACATAGGGCTTTTAAACTTTTTTGATATTACGATCCAACTATGGAAAACTTATACAAAATACACTTAACATACAAAATTTGAAAATAATTTTTTAAATTACACTTTTTTGTAAAAAATTAGATAATGTTTTCGTATCACTTTTTTGTGAAAAATTAAGGTAATTTCTGTCAAGCTAAGAAAATTTTGGCAAAAAATTATAGACGTTCAGACTTTGATAATTTATTCTTTCGCTTACTTAAAGTTAAATCTTGAGAATGATAATAAATCGAAACGTTGATAAAAAATAAGTTTTCATATATTTTGATTTATATGTTTTTTTAATTTTAAGATTTTTACACAAACAATCGGGTTTAGGGGGGCAGAAATTTAAGGTGAAATTTTATTGGATTTCAAATTATCAGTTCAAAATTTTGATCTTAAATTTAATCTAGCATATCAATTTTGTAAATTATTATTATTGTTGGTTTATTTGCAGTCATGGTGAGACCGGCTACAATACTCATTAAACCTCCGCAACTCAATATATATCGGGGTGCAATGATATAGCTTTTCGCTTGAGAGTTGATTATTGCAACAAAATCTAGGAACAGTTTCAGTTTTTACACAGGGAATAAAGTTTAATAGAAATGACAGCGTAAAAGTACACGGTCTAAAAAAACTTGATCTTACTGTTTAATCACTTTTCAGAACCTTGCTTGTGTTTAATAATAGTTATACTCAATTAAATACTTAACTTGTGGTGAACTTTTGGAAAACCAGGCTTTTTATGAAAAATACTATTAATACANTATAAAGGGCTCAAAAACGACACCTACCCCCTTAAGCTTGAATTTCTGGTTTGAAAAAAATTGCAACTTAATAACAGACAATATTTAGAAACGATTTTGCATCTTTGACACTGTTAATGTATCATAATTCCTGGAAATGGTAGAAAGACCAGCGGGATCGAACCCGGGGCTCTATCATCAACGACTTTATGATTCTAGCGTGTTAACCAATTAACACTACGTTCACAACATTTCTAGTCGAATATTTCGGCAATGGCGCGAAATAAGTCGCTCGACGATCCGCACGACGCTAAATCGCTCGACCTAATCGCTCCTACAACACTAACAAGTGGATTTCTAAAAAAACATTTTTCCGCAGTTATAATTCTTAATAATAAACAATAAAATGTTTTAAATGTCGTCTAGCTAAAAAAATTTTTGCCGTTCTTCCTCAGTTTAGTAGGAAGCTATCGTTTGTCATTTCATTAAGGTTTGGAAGCCATATTATTATTATCGTTGGTTTATTTACCCCCCCGCAGTCCAATGTGAGACCGGCTACAATCTGCATAAACCTCCGCAACTCAACATATATCGGGTGCAATGATATAGCTTTTCGCAGAAAGAGTTGATTATTGCAACAAAATCAGTTTACAGTTTTCTTTAACAAAGGGAATAACAGTGTTAATGAAATGACAGCGTAAAAGTACAGGTCTAAAAAAAAACTTGATCTTACTGTTTAATCAATTTGCAGAACCTTGATGTGTTTAAATAATAGTTATACTTTAATTAAATACTTAACTTGTTGGTGAACTTTTTGGAAAAAAATACTATTAATACAAATTAACCTACTATATTAACTCACAATTACAGCTCTGATTATTTCTCTTACCATCAACTACAAAAAAAGAAGCCTTAATCATGCCCTGACGCATAAAACTTATTTTTACTCAACGTTTTGAAAATTAGAAATATATTAATTAAAGTCTTTCCCGTAGTTGATGGTAGTAAATCCGCAATTCCCACATACATAATCAGGAAATCATCTTACTCGGTAGCGATAAAAATAAAAGTCGGGTTCCTAAAAAAGCCCTTATTTTACTGTTAAAAGTAATGAACAATTAAGATTGAGCATAAACATGAAAACAACACATATACAAAAGTACCGACAACTGACCAGATAATGTTTTTGTTATATTACAAAAATGTAAATATACAACAACTTTATGTTCATTATACATTTTCAAGAGTTTTTTGGTTTGACTAAACAGTTCCCGTCTGTTTTTCTAATTTTCACGCTAGCATCAGGCGTTAATACATTAAATAGCTTATTTTTGATTGAAAAAGTTTCTGAATATGAAGAGCTGGTGGAAACAAACAGATGATAACTCTAACTGCATGATAAAAAATACAGATTGCTTTGCTGTAAGCGTCAATCAAGATTACCTGCTCATTTCCAATTCAGAACAAAAATACGGCTAATTAAAGCAATATTTAATTTTATGAAAAATTAATCTAAATGGTACTTTCAAATCTCGTGCATCAATTTTCAAAAATGTGAATTAAACTTTTTGACGTGCCACGCAGGATATTTTTATTCAAATAAATCTGCATTACAAAATTCAGTCACTTTATCAAAAAATGAAGTTGGTAGTAAAATGCTTTGCCAGATCATTTCTACAATAATTAAGGTTGAAAATAATCTTTAATTTTATTTGAAATTCTCTCCAAATTTTTCAGATAGTAAACTATTCGCCCATACTGAATCCTTTGCAGCTTGATGAAACTTCGATTTTAATTACAAGGTTTACAAAAAACAAATTTTCGTCAATGTCTAATGTACATATTTACATAGTTATATTTACAAAAGCGCTGTAATTACTTATTTCAAATTATTTTAGTGAGTCAAAAACAAGTTTTCATTCTCTTCAATTAATTAGTAAATTGAAAAACAGACTCAATATCCAACAGGTACTACCATGAAAAACCTGGAAAAAAACATCAAAACAAAATTTCAGAGAGGGGGCTTAGGGCTAAGGCCTCCTTTAGGGAGAATTAGATTTTGAAAACAGTTCAGAAAATTGTCCAAAGTTGATAATTGATACAAAAAAAGAGGTTGTTACAAAAAATTGATCGAAATAAAAAAAGGTTTTTTGGTATTTTTCTGGGCTTTGCTCGCACTATTGAGTGCTTTTGAAAACAACGATCTCGACCATCTATAAATAAAAGCAATGATCTCCACCATCACATATGAATGAACGTTATAGGAAAAGTCCAATATTTGTTCAATATTTTTTTAATTTGTTGCAAACCAAATTTGGCTTCATTTTGTTGACCAATTTGGCCAAGCGAAAAATAAATCGGGAAATATTACTCCCAAAAACTCCTTTTTATTGAAAAAATATATGAGTTTATCGCCCATTACTCTGGTGTTTTTCATCGTAAAATTTTCTTATTTTGCATTTTCTCTCACCAGCAACATATTCTCATCTCCGTCAAAAAATTAAATTTTTTTCGCTCAAATAACGCTCAAGTAAAGCGATTTTTAATAAAATCGGCCTGCCTCGACGGAGACAAAACCGATATATTGTGTTAATTTTCCAAAAATGACTTAAAAAGTTCAAAATTTTCAGATGTCATTTATCGATAATGAAAATTTATCTTTGAAGTTGAAAATACAATTTTTTTCTTTTTTTAAATCTCATTTTTTTGAAAAAGAAGAGATTTTTTTAACCTTTTTTTGTTTCTAATTTTAAATTTTCGACATATTACACACTGTTCGTATCGTCCCCAACGAGGGCCATTATGAAAAGTGTCCTTATAAACGCACACCACATAAGGTTTTAAGCAATAATAAAATGACCAAAAGTTGCTTAACTCCCGCAGTGTTTTCGAAGCCACGCGTGGCTTTGAACACACTTTTTCCATATATTCAACTTAAATTCTAAAACATTTTTATTTTGTGCCACTACAAGAGTTAAACGAGAATTTAGCCGACAATTTTCACTGAGATTTGATATAATCAAGTTTTATTTTAAAATAAGAACTATAATTTTACCAGGTGAGTTTCAAGAAGCGTCGAGACAAAAACGAGATTTGTCGAGGCTTGAGGCGATTTGAGGCCGGATTTAAATAAAATTGTATTATAGCATGTTTATAAGTCACCTCAAGTCTCAACCCGACTTGAAACTCATGCGGTACATTTCAAATGGCTGGCAATAATTTACCTATATACACCGATCGCAATAATAGAATTAATAAAAGTGAGAACAACATATTTTTCGTTTCCCTCCCTTCTGACATCTGGAACAAGCAAATAAAGAGGTCCCGTGATTCCCAGAAAAAATAAATAAATAAGTTGTTTTTTCCAATCTCCTTTAGGCCAGGACATGTCCAAATAATCAGCTTCTGACCCTTCACTGGATTCGGTTTCACCAGGAACTGAATTGTTCGATTTTGTCAAATCATTTGCCGCGGATCTTAAAATTTTTATTAGATTAATAGGTTTAACTGTATCCAAATGAAAAAAAAATGGACATTTGAAGTAGGTCATCTCAGAAGTGACTCATCTGATTAAAAAATGTTATCAGAAAATCTTGGCATTTATTAAAATTAAATGATTTTTTAGGAAAGTTGTTAATGCAGCGAATGAATTTTAAAAAGTCATTTTCTGACCACTGGATGGACTCGGAATTTTTCAGCGATAAATAAGGATCGCTTCTCCGAAAATCGTTAAAATGAAAATTTCCCCAAATTATGTCAGGATGGTTTTCTGGAAGAAATAATATTTAATGTTTTCTAGAATTTTTCCATAACCAAATTTCGAGATTGAGAATACCGAATAAATGAAAAACCAAAAGTCGATGAAAATTTCTATGTCAGTTCTTCGACAATCAGAAATATTTTAGTGAATATAGATTACCAAACATACGTGAAATCGAACGAGAAATGCGTTGTTTTGTTTTGAGATTTTTACATAAAAAATAGGGTTAAAAATTTCAAACTTAAAATGTCAAAAATTTTGACTTTTCACGCCACGAAGTCTACAGCAGGGGTCGGCAGAACTTGATCGGATTGGATTGGATCGACTTTTTTTATCCAATCCGATCAAGTTTTTGAAACTCCTCAATCCGATCAGATTTTTAAATTTTCTCAATCCGATCAGGTCAATCCGATCAAGTTTATTTTTTGAGACGATCCGATCCAATCCGATCAGATGAAATATTTATAAAAACTCGAAATAAGGGTTAATTGTTCTCAATTAATTCAAGAATTACATTTGAAAAATCTTAAATACTAGCAAAGTGAAGCAGAAAGCTTAAATTGATTATCTGAGCAATTATGACAACCGAAGACTTATTCTTTAAAACTCGTATTTTAATTCAATCAAACCGGAATTTCATATTTCCCACTTTTTTGAAAATGAGCTCTAAATTGGTATTTGTCTGGCTTGGCTTGACAGCACAAAACCAATTGGTTGGCTTGATGTTACTTTTTCAAGGCCAAAATTTTAAAACCTATGAAAGAACTCGGAGACATGAGGAAAAGATCGAATCAGAATAAACGCCAACAAAATAAAATCGAATTAGACCGTTAAATATTTAAAAAATTTGAAGAGTAAAATTTTTTTAAAAAAGATTGTTTCCGATCAGGTTTTTTCAAGTCGGTCTGCCGATCCCTGGTCTACAGGAAGTAGAAAATTACAAAATGTTTGCCTGAATAAGCAGTCGAGGACTAAGATTTGGTTACGTAACCTGGTTAATTCCTTTCTCTGAGGGTTCTTACAAATTTTTATTGTTATTTACTGAATTGAATTTATTTCAGACTGTTTTGTTATTTTCTGCAATTCAACAATTATCCTATGAATATAAAGTAGCCATAATGACTTAAAATGTAATTATAAGTAGATTGAAGGCCGAAATTTTTGCATGAGGTCCGAAATTCAATTTTTGAAAATAAAATTCCTAAACACTATATTTTTTCGAAAGATTCTCAGATAAATTTTTGTCCTGACTTCATAATCCAAGCAAAGTTACGCTTTTTTTCGGATGATTGGTATCGAAATAGTTTTGAATGGATCTGGAAAATACTGTTAAAATAAAAAGGTTTCGAAAAATCTCCTGGAAACCACATTTTACATATGTCCATCACATTGCTATAAAAAAAGTATTGACCGTTTCTGACCCTTCAGGCTGAGATTTCTGTGATAAATCCCTTTATCACTTTTTGCTTAGATTGCGTAGCCACAACGTTTAAATCACACGTTAAAAGGAGTAGTGGCTAAGCAATCTAAGCAAAAAGTGATAAAGAGATATGCCAATTTTACATAAAAATAAAAAAAGGCGAATTTTGAATAGTTACAGTCGATCCCAGACAAAATTTACTCGGAATAGATTTTTTGGTTTGTTTATCGAATTTATCAAACAAATAAAGTTTATATGTTCAATCCAGCACCCAGAACCCCCTTAAATAGTATCGAAACATTTTTTATGCCTTAAAAATAGCAATACTTTACTAAAAGCCACAAAAATTGTCTGACTGATTTCGTCACATTAAAAGCTTTAATTATTTATAATATTTTGGGTAGAAATTGACTATTAATTAAAAATTAATCAAGTGGTCTAGTAGACAAGTTATCCCAATATTCGTTTTTTCAACACAACCAGCGGTCGTCGCAGCTCGAAAAAATCTGTCAGATTCTTAAATATTTAATTTTGAATCGCAAAAAATCGGCTTAGTTTGCTTAATTAGACTTTCAACATTCGAGATATTAACTGCTACGAGGACAAGTAGACGTTTTTGAGGGACTTACCTCAAAATCAACTATCGCTTGTAGTCAAACTATTTTGGACATCTTGTCAGAAATTTCAAAATAATTATAATAACTAAAATTTATTTCGAAAACTGATATTACGAAAAACAAAATTCTACTTTAATCAGCTTGAATACCTACTTTGTTCTGCTGCATATGCCCTATTCACAGTTTTGTTAATATCCCGGCCCTACTACTCAAAAACACACTACGTTTCCTAATCAGGGCCGGGATATTTACAAAAGTGTGAATAGGGGATATCACTTTATCACACTTTTGTTAAGTTTTGGTCCCCTCTACTGAAAAACACACGTTTGCCAATCAGGGCCCAAAACGTGACAAAAGTGTGATATAATGATATCAGAATAAGCGCAATCAAATTTAAAACTTGGTAGTCTCATCGGCCCCAAAATATTTTTCATCATGTCTCTTCATGAAGTCCAGTTAAATTAATCTTTATTTGTGGATTTTTAATTTTGCATTAAATTTAAAAATAAAGATTATTTCAAGTTTATTTGAAAACATTGGGACGGTGGGGGGTCTTTCGATCTGAGAGCGTTTTTTCCCGCATACGGGGAAAAAAGAAAGGGTTTTTTACCCGTATGTGGTTTTCCCGCATATAAAAGCTATTAAGCTCAGAGCGTTTTTTCCCGCATTTGAATTTCACAAACTATGGAGGACATCTAAAAAGAAATTGTCCTGAGATAGGTTAAAGAGGTAACAACAGTATTAGGATCAAGTATTAGAGTGTTGATCGATTGAGGTGGTCCTCTGAGAAGGACAATACTCCGTAACTAACTTTCGAGAAATCTCGAGTTGTTCGCGTGAACACTGAGCAACGAAGTTTGACTCTAACCTATTTCCTAACCACATTCCTAAACCCATCCTAACCTGACTTTCCTAAACCATTACCTTAGACTCTATCCTAAACGCGTGCTATGACTAACGCGCTATCCCATAACCCTAGTTTCCTAACCCTATTGCCTAAACCTATTCCTACCTACAGATATTCCTACCTATTCCCTAACCCTATAACCTTTCCACCTATCCACCTATTCCTACTATTCCCTAACCTTCCTAACCCTATTCCAACCATCTGATCCTACCATTCAACCCTATCCGTCTACCCTATTTTCTAACCTTTCTCTAAACCCTATTCCTGACGTCCTATTTCCTAACCCTATTCCTAACTCTATGTCTAACCCTATTCCACCCTATTTCCT
>SCLH01000046.1:707034-739895 GCA_004367855.1 Oikopleura vanhoeffeni | reverse complement strand
ATTCCTAACCCTATTCCTAACCCTATTCCTAACCCTATTCCTAACCCTATTCCTAACCCTATTCCTAACCCTATTCCTAACCCTATTCCTAACCCTATTCCTAACCCTATTCCTAACCCTATTCCTAACCCTATTCCAAACCCTATTCCTAACCCTATTCCTAACCCTATTCCTAACCCTATTCCTAACCCTAGGTTTATTCAAAAATCAAATGCGGGAAAAAAAAGGTAGATTTTTCTCCCGCATAAATACGGGAAAAAAAACAAAGTTTTCAATACGGGAAAAAAAACTCAAGTTTTTTTTCATGCGGGAAAAAAATCTGACTTTTTTTTCCCGCATAATGCGGGAAAAAAGACCCGAGACCATTGGGACTGAAAAAAATTTCGAAAATTTTTAAGTGTCCACAAATCAAGATAAATTAGACTTATAATTATAATTTTGATTCAACCGACTAAAAAAATTATATTTCATTTTAATTGTTAAATTTTTGTTATTGCTAACGTTGTCGATATCTACGATCTATGTATAATTTCATCTATCTTTAATTGAAAAAAAACATTATTTTTTAGGATTTATAAACTTCGGTTTAAAACTTTGACCGAAAAATTTTATTCAAAATTTGATGGACTGAAAAGTAATTTTGATTCACTATTATGTTTCTAAGCCCGAATCGAGCTGCCCGATCTTACTAGATTTTCATTATAGAACTTACTCTTCTGTGATAGGTGGCATTGCTAGTGTTTCGTGGGAAGCGTTTCGTTTAGTCTCTATTGATCCGTTTGGAAAATCGACATGCGTCACATCGTTTCCATTCGTAGTAGCTACAAAATATAAAATTCAAACTTATGAACAACAATAAATATAAATGCAACAATGTTATTTTTTCTATCTTAGTCATTCCCCGAATTTAAGCAAATTCTAGTTCGAAATCTANCATTTCTGCAAATTTATTATCTTGAAGGTTAGGGCTCAGATGATTGGCATAAAGATGTGATTGAATCAAATTTCTTTCTAATAATCATAAATACAATTTCAAAAAAAAAATTTATTTGTCAATATTTTACATGGAAAATGCATCGCTAGGACACTCAAAATTAGAAGATAAACAAAAAATATAGAACATTTTTTAAAAATTTAAAGATGAATAATAAAACAAAAAAAAGTAATTTAAAATATCGCAATTTTCATTTTGTCCAAAATTAGGCAGCAACAATATATCTTAATCTGTTAAAATACTAAATCTGTCAAAATTTTGAATTATTTTTTAATACAGTTTAAAACCTGAAAATGATGTCAAATATAATTTAACACTTATCGCATCGCTTCGGGAATATCACCAAAATGTTTCCCGTAGACATATCGATTACGCGACTTCCTGGTTGTTATTTGCTAGATTTTTGGCCAAAATTATTAAATAATTCGGCTTTTGAAAACAACTTATCNGGTTACATTCTTAGATAGCTCAAACTGAGCACAAATATCTTGTTAATAATGGCAAAAAATTGGTCTGTCGGACCAATTTATTTTATCTTTCTTTCTGAGGTTTCTGAAATTTTTTATTGATTAGTTTTTCTTAAAAAAAATTGGAAGCAATAGTTGATTTGTACCAATTTTTGTATTTTATTATTCACAAGATATTTGAGCTTAGTCTGAGCTATCTAAGAATGAAATCAAATGAGTTGTTGTCAAAAGCCGAATTATTAAAAAATTTTGGCCAAAAATCTAGGAAATAACGACCAGAAAGTCGCGTAATCGATATATAATAATACGTGTATAATATACCCATGGTTGCTAAAACTGTCATCAGAAAATCGACCACGGAAAATATTTTGGTTAAATTTTCAAGCGGTACGACGACATTCTTTGAAATTCTTCTTTGAAATTTTACTTGACATTATATTGATATTTTTGCGTCATAGTGGTCCGCGGAGCTTCGGTTTTTTGCATAAATTGGGTTGATTCTTTAAGTAATAAAGGCCGAAATGGTACCGCCGCAAAGCTCCGATTCCACTCTTTTGAGCCCTCTAGTGTAAGAACCGATTTCCGCAGAGCCGCAAAATTACCACCCATTTTTTTTCCTGACCAATTAAGTACATTCTTTTATTTTCAAGAACCTTTTTTCACAGACATCACTCCCCTAAATATTGCATTTTTGCGGTGAGAAAATATTTGCAAAATATAATTATATTGAAAGTTAGGAAACTTTTTAGTCATCAGGCTAAATCAACTATTGGTAAATTCGATAAGTCGAATGTAATTTATGANAAATTTCGAAAATTTTCGAAAAAAGCAAGGTTTCTCATTGGCCCAAAAATCGACCTCACCAAAAAAGAGAATTATTTTTATAGACCTGTTCGTTTAAATCTTGCTATTCCAACGCTGATAAGCTTATTTTTTTACACATTATTTAAGAAGATAATGGCGTTACAAATATAAAAAAATGCCATTTTTCAAGAAAATTACGTCATTTTGCCATAAATCACCGCTTGATCGCGTTGCGGAAATTTTGCGACTATTCCATAAAGATAGCTCTCGTCAGGGCGCACATCTCACATGCCAAAAAACTTAAAAAATGGTTTGGCATCATGTTGATAAAGGCGTTACAAATATTGAAAACATGCCAATTTTCAAGGAAATTACGTAATTTTGCCATAAATCACCGTTAAATCGGGTTGCGGAAATTTTGCGAGTATTTAATAAAGATGGCTCTTGTCAGGGAGCACATATAACATGCCAAAAAACTAAAAAAAAATTTTGGCATGACGTTGATAATGGCGTTACAAATATTGAAAAATGCCAATTTTCAAGAAACTTACGTCATTTTGCCCTAAATCACCAATAAATCGCGTTGCGGAAATTTTGCGACTTTTCTATAGAGATAGCTCTCGTCAGGGAGCACATGTCACATGCCAAAAAACTAGAAAAAAGTTTTGGCATGACGTCCAAAATGCCAAAATAACGGAAATTTTTGGCATTTTTTCCAAATCTGTTTCACAATATTTGATATTGATTTTTTCAAGGCTCCATTATACCATTATATCCCCTATTCACACTTTTGTGAATATCCCGGCCCTACTACTTAAACCCACACTTCGTTTACTAATCAGGCCGGGATATTCACAAAAGTGTGAATAGGGGATATCGATTATGATGCCCGGGTAACATAAATATCTTATTTGCCTGTTAAAAGAATAGGGAATAAGATATTTATGTCACCCGGGCATCATGATGGATATAATCAAAGATGATTCCGGCATCGTATTCTATCAGTTTGAGTTTTTTATGCTTAAAATTATAGAAGATATCTAGGGTGTCACAGGTCAGTTTTGGGCCGACACAAAGTCGAAATCCAAGCATTTTGAGTACTCCCATCATGTTCCTTGGTTAATTTGGAGTAAAAAATTGGTTTATGACATTTCGAAATTTTAACTCCTTGGTGTCTAAAATGGCCAAAATAAAAACCGGTCATCAGATAACCGGCTGTTNCAAAATATAATTATATTGAAAGTTAGGAAACTTTTTAGTCATCAGGCTAAATCAACTATTGGTAAATTCGATAAGTCGAATGTAATTTATGAATTTCCAACTGTTCGGACGACTCTTATATCCCTTTATGACCTTTTGATTAATCTAAGAGATGTGGGTTGAGGGAGCCAATCCTAACACTCCTAAGACCCCTTCTAGCCACTCATGAGGCCGCTTTCTCTTCTTTTCAGCCCACATCTCTTAGATTAGGCAAAAGGTCATAAAGGGATATCCCCTATTCACACTTTTGTGAATATCCCGGCCCTACTACTTAAAAACACACTATGTTTCCTAATCAGGGCCGGGATATTCACATAAGTGTGAATAGGGGATATTGGTGAAACAGGCCGTACACTCATTGTTAGAATAAAATAACATCATGATAGAGCTTGCTCAAATATTTGCATACCAATACTTGTAGTCAGTATAAAAAAGATGCACTAAAGTTTGTCAAGGAAACCAACAAGCTATCCCTCATCGTCAAAAAGCAAGATTTACTTTTTTCAAAGATAAATTCAAAATAGAAGCGAAAGGTTTAAAAAAAAAATTATAATCGCGAAAAAACGGAACTTTCCTGATTCGAACAAAAAGCCCAAAAATAAATGATCAGTTTGCACATAAAGCTTTCAAGTTTTTTTGAGTATATCCAAAACTGCTCTAAATGAAATAATACATTCTTTCGAAAAATAGGCACATTGATATAAAAAACTGCTTTAAATACTCATGTAATTCCAAAATTGTAAGCTTCCAAAAAAGTTCTAAAAATTCTCCATTGTGATAAAACAGTAAAAAGTTCACCTCACTGTAGTATGCAATTTCGACACTTTGCTTAGGCTTCGCATAACATAACTTTACTTAATGTAATTTGATAAAAACAGCTTAACTGTTAACCCTTCTAGGCATAAAAAATGCAACTAAGAAACAATTTTTCTATTTTCTGAAAATTTTTCTAGATAACATTTTCTTTACGATTGTTTAATTTGAACTTGAAGTTTTCCTATCTTTGAAAATGATTAAACAATAAAAAATCGGAACGTTGATAGTTCTATTTGTACGTACCTCGGGAATCTTTATCGTCTATGCTGATTGATCTTCCTTGTTTCTTTTGCACAGGCTATAGATACAATATGTGTAAAATATGTACAATATTGTGTACAATATGTGTAAAATAAATCGCTTTTGCTTAAATAATTTTGTGTCGATGATTTTGTGTACATTATCACATGCAACATTTAATGCAATAATTATCTTGATTGTAATTACTAAAGAATGCTTTTCAGTACTCTATAACTACGGAGGGAATATTTTTTTTTATTTTCTTAACAAATTGTGAAAATTATCCGAGCTTGCGATATCGAAAATGATGCCCAGGAGGGAACCCGACCTTATTACCTTCAATTAATAAGCCATTAATTTTTTTAGGGAAATCATATCAATTAACGAAAGCCAAATGATGGACTTGGGCATCATTTTCAATAGTTTTGGGACGTTATAGAAAAACATTAGTTAAATTTTTTTTTGAAAATTTTAATATTCGAGTCATAACTTACGACAAAAGTTTTAGAATCACAAAACAGAGTTTCTGACCTGATGAGTTAAATTTTTTTTGACCAAATGTTTAATCCGGTCCGATAAACTCACAACTGATTGAAAAAAGGTTTGAAACTCTCTTAGGTCATTATTTTTTCGATATATTATAAATACATATATGGTTTATATCAGGAGTCGGCAGACCGACTTGAAAAAACCTGGTTTATATTATATTATATGGTTTTTTTATAAAATTGTATTCACACAAGAATTAATCATATCGCAGATAATACGACACGTCGGTATATACAGAAGTAACTCAGCGTCATTACGGTGATGTCGGAAATGATATCCCCTATTCACACTTTTGTAAATATCCCGGCCCTACTACTAAAAAACACACTACGTTTCCTAATCAGGGCCGGGATATTTACAAAAGTGTTAATAGGGGATATAGTCACCCATCAAATTACACGATTTCAACTTATTTTAGAATTTTTTTTTGATTGGTCATTTTCTTTTCTGACGTCACAGTAGAGACACTGAGTAACTATTCATACTAAAGTATCATCTTTGATGTATAATTTAATATATTGTAAAATTTAATTTGTATAAAAATTAATTTATTTTTATATAATATATTTTGAATATTAAAGTCCTAGTTGGTTACTTAGTCTAACTTAGTAGAAGACTTTGAATAATTCCAAGAAATATCAACTTTGATATTAAATTAAGGCATCAGGTTGCCGCTAAAAATTTTCAAAACTAATTTGGTCAATATATCCTTTATCACCTTTTTAGAATGCGTAGCCACTACTCCTATTTAACGTGTGATTTTAACGTTGTGGCTACGCATTCTAACCAAAAAGTGATAAAGGGATATAGCTGACTGTTTTTGAAATTGCATCCAAATTTTGAGCAAATGTTTTAGCGGTCACTTCCCCCTAACAATATAGAAAATAAAAGTGTATAATTTAAATTTCATCAATTCAGAAAATAAAGCAATTGACTAGTCTCGGTTAATTATGAACGTTAATTGGATGCAAGTTGTAAAATCAGTTTTCAAATGAGAAAACGTTGCTTTTATTGAGAACACATTGCTGAACATAAAACGTTTCGCATATTTGAAACGTTGCTTCAATTCATAAAACGTTGGTACATATCTTTTTACCAACAGAACTCCATCTCAGAAACGTTTACTATCTCTGCAGCGCGTTTTCGAATCCCACTGATGTTGTCTAAGTGATTGCTTGAGTGATTACACACTGATCAACTTCAGCGCTCCCAATATCAAGCACCATTGTCTATAATCATACTCAAGACAATCACTAAGACAACATTAGTGGGATTCGATCACGCGCTATAGAGATAGTAAACGTTTTTAAGATGGAGTTCCGTTGGGAAATGGATATGAGAAGCCATCAAATGAAAAAATGTGACTTCAAATAAGTAACCGTTTCTTTCAGTGAACTCATTTTTTAGAAAACGATCTTTCGAGTTCGGAAAAGTGGCTTCAAATTAGTAACCGTTGCTTTTAATAAAAAACCGTTGCTTTTAATAAGAACAAATTGTGTCGAACAAGTTGCTACAAAAGAAAATGAAATTCAACAAATCGTTGCTTCAAATGATAAAACATAAATTTAAAAATGCATCAAACGGCGTATCTAAAAAACTGAAACTAATTCAATTTTTTATTTTTGTTCAAATTATGAAATGGTGCACCACCATGTGGTTGTTTTTGTATGGCCGTGTGTCCTGCATGGTGTTTGGCGCATGCTTAGAGGTCGGTTGCCACGATCGGGTCCGTCTCACCTTGCCACTTTGCGATTCTTTAAGGTCGACCATTGTTTGAGTCCGCTCGAATGCTTGACGCGTCAGTTTTGGATTACTAACCTAGGGTGTTACAGGGTAGTTACAGTATTCTACTAGGGTGGATTACTAACCTTCATCAGGGTTCTTATTGAACAACGATGTCGACATCGGTTATACCGGTAAGCTCGCTGTTCTCTGTACATAGCCGCTCACAAAAACGTACAGTCAAAAGATAGGGGGGAAGTAGGAGCGACTTAAATCCCCTCAAAAATGCAAGACACCTTATGAGATAATTTTAATAGCCAAAGATTGATTGAAACTTTTTGGCCTCGTCGACTAGATTTTTGAAGAAAGCAATTTATGTTTAAAATTTCAAAAAAAACGTTTGGCTCAAAGTTACCAGACAAAATATTTAATATTTCGAGCATATTCTCATCAAATATATATTTATTCTGGAATGAAAAACCGAGTTGTTGAGTACTTAGTGAGGGAAGAAATAGCTTTTTCAGTCAGCTGTTCATTCTTCATCGGCTTAAAAAGTTGAAATCATGTTCACTCTAGGGTGTTACAGCAAATGAGCCATTTGAGTTATGTGATAGTTATGAATAAACGGAAAAGTCCATTTTGTGCAGAAAAATTTGGAGACCAAAATTTTTTTTTATTTCGAAAATTTTCGAAAAAAGCAAGGGTTCTCATTGGCCAAAAAATCGACTTCACCAAAAAAGTGAATTGTTGCTATATTCCTGTTTCTTTAAATCTTGCGATTCCAACGCTGATAAGTTTATTTTTTTGAACCATTATTTTAGAAGATAATGGCCTTACAAATATTGAAAAATGCCATTTATCAAGAAAATTACGTCATTTTGCCATAAAATCCCTCAATTAACCCATATTTCTGATCTTTAAAAAATTTCACGGTGGTCGACAATTTGCTGTAACACCCTAGTTCACTCATTCGTCAAATAAACTCACTCAATGAAAAAAGTCTTGCATTTCCGTGGTGATTTTGAATTTACAATTTGGATTAGCTGTATATAGTAAAATATAATAGTATATATAATAGGTCGCCTTATTTCACATACTGTATGACTTATACTTTAAGGGTTCTTAAAAAGCCATTTTGATCTAAGTTATTGCATGAAAAAAGAGTACACTAGGAAACTGTATGAGTCTAATTTTTCATTCTTGAAAAACCCACTCGTTTTTCATGCAATTAATTAGATAAAAATGGCTTTTTACGAGGTTATATTTGACTTAAGTATCAATTTGGACTGCCTAAAAAATAGGAATTAAAAATATAGACAATTTTAAGATAAAAAACAATTATTTGAATAAAAAATAAGTTTGTATTCTTAAAAAATAAAGCAAGCACATCTAAAAAAGATAGACTCATCTTTTTTGCGACCAGAGACATAAAATTGCTAAAAATATTGTATATCACTTTTTCACACTTTTGTTAATATCCCGGCCCTACTACTTAAAAACACACTACGTTTCCTAATCAGGGCCGGTATATTAACGAAATTGTGAATAGGGGATATCCAAATCAAATTTGGCTACATTTTGCAGAGATTATGATTGAGTTCGGCTTGAATTTGGATATAAAACTGTAGATTTCACCCAATTTGCCTGACTTCAAGAAAAAAGTAGCAGCATATAAAGTAGCAGTTATAATTGTTATCTGTAAATCCTGATTCAGAATCTTATTTAGCAGACAATTGAGTGTCAACTCAGACCAATATATAAACATTTCTCAAGAAATAGATGATATGAATCTGTTGCGAAATAGTTCAACTTTGAACCAAATAAATAATCAAAGGGTTTTCCCTTTTCATGAATATCCAAGATAAATTAATAAATAATATTTCACACTTGAAATTCTAAACCAATCTGAGAACTTGATTTCATTGTTTTCGATGGGTTCAGAATATATTTAAAGAAATATTTTGTCACGGCCATAACTAAGTACGGTGTCTGATACTTGAGCAAAAGTAGTGAACTTTTCTCTCGGCGGCGCCTGCAGGACACCGTTCTGATCTGCCTGCAGAAAATCAGTACTCATTTCTTCCTCCTAGATAACAATAAATATATTAAAAAATAGACGAAAATCATCTAAAAAGCATTCGAGAGTTAAATTTGATTACTCGTATACCAATAAGTGACCTTAAAAATTGAACGATTTTTTGAACTGAGCTAAAGCATTCGGAAATTTGCGGATTATCATTAATAAGGATTCAGACCAAAAATACTCGTGTAAAAAACATTTAACTCATACTGAATGAGTCATACACCCCAGACCGGCAAATATGTTCTAGAATTAAATTATAAGATTTCGTCGTATACGAGTTAATAAATGAAGCTTGATCAGTGGTGAAGCACGGCAAACTTAATTATGCAGAGCCTTTTTTCAATTATGTTGTAATTGTAGCTGATGTAAAAAATATAGCAATACGTTGGAAAATATTTAAAAAATTGTCAGCTGTTGCTTGAAAATGAGGAACCGTTTTTGAAATTGCCTATTAACCTTGAAATTTTTCTTTAACTGGTTTTAGAAAAAGTCAAAAGTTTTAAGGTTAAAAATACGCAATTTCGAGAACGCGTTTACATTTTCAAGCAAAAGCTGATAATTTCAAAAATTTTCTACTGGGAGCAATATTTCTTAAAGAGTTAGAATTTGGATATAATTACAAAAATATTAAATAAAAAATCATTATGCCATTCCCACCTTAGCGTAGTCGAACGCATACGGGAAATGTACCCAAACGTTTAACTTAATTTGTTAAGAATATTACTGTTTGATAAAATTTTGGGACTCTCTCAGGAAAAAATCTTGAATTAAGCTTTTTACTACCAGTTATTATAATCAAGTACTAGGAACACAAAAGTATAGCTACTAAAGATTAAAACGTGCCACAAAGACGCAATTGATTCTAAGTCATAACTGTAGGCAAAGAAGAGGCAGTATTAAGATTTCACAGAGACTTCGAAGTCATTATACAGTAACTCTTAATGGAGGTTAATCATTTTCCTACTAAGACATCATTAAGTACGGTTTTTTTTGAGAACTTAATGATCTTTAAAACTTAAATCAAGGCTTAATCTCCATTAAGTATTTTTGGACTTAAATATATTTTTTTTCACTTTTATTATAATAAAAAAGTATTTTTTTGTAATTAAATGAAAAATATTCAATAGAAAAAAGTATTTTTTTCGTAATTAAATAGAATAATTTTTTGTACGTTATCAAAATTTTCTATTTTTAATCAATTGAAATGATGCCTTTTCCAAGCTTTTCAGACATGGCACTGGCCGTTTTGGCTTGATTAGCACTTCCTCCTTTACATTTTCAGCGTTCATAAATGTTCGTTTGATTATGTGTACACTTTCAGGCCGTCACATATATAATGCGCAAAAGCAAATAATACTTAATGATCTTTATTTATTTTTGGTGTACTTAATTGAAATTAAGTACACAAAATAAATTAAAGTTCATTAAGCATTATTCTACTTTTGCAATCATTAAATGACAGTCATTAATTAAACATTTAAGGATAAATGTATGTTTTTGACTGAACCCGATGACATTTCAGACACAATACTTATTTCTTTTTTTAAGTCGGACCAGCTAGCGCCCCGTGTGGTGATTGTTTGACGTTAATTATTTTCGAAGTCTATATTTTCGCTCATTCAGAAATATGGCACCGAACAGCAAACCCACCGAAACGTTCAAAATTTATTGCTTACATAATTGAAACCTCAATGCGCTTTGAATGTCATTGTACTTGTCTACTATATGATAA
The DNA here is from genome assembly GCA_004367855.1 of Oikopleura vanhoeffeni. Lineage (NCBI taxonomy): Eukaryota > Metazoa > Chordata > Appendicularia > Copelata > Oikopleuridae > Oikopleura > Oikopleura vanhoeffeni. Next base: position 729,228 of record SCLH01000046.1, on the reverse strand, counting down.
AGTCTATATCAATACGTCTGAAATGTCTTTGTGGCATGCCAAAATAAGAATATGGCCCTTTTTTGCCTTTAAATTTTTGGCTGGGAATCAATTACGTCCAAAATGTCATTGTGGTCTATTTTATAAATATAGCTAGGTATATTTCAGGAAAACTCCTTTTTGCCCATGAGACAAGGTTTTTCAAAAATTGCTTAGTATTTCTGAAATATGCGTGAGTTTAATTTGAAGAATTTGGCACTTTCGTGCAATTGAGGCTCAGCCGCAGAGGCTTGACTATTGGACGGTCCAATTTGGACCCTTAAATTCGCTGTAATCAGCATAACAAAACGACTGCCATAAATAAATTTTTCAAATAAAGCGTTTTTTCGCAAATTTTATTTTGAAAAATTGAAATTAGTTGATTTTGGACACGTAAATGGTTACATGCAAGTTTGAGACATAAGAACAGTACAAGAAAGATCTTACTAAGATTTGTATTTGTCAAATTTGAGCGTAGGCGTGATATAATGAGACGATTTGAAATAAGAAATTTCAAAACTCAAAAATGGGTATCGATGTTTTTAACCTATCTTGTAGAGAATTTTTTTNAAAAAAATTCTCTACAAGATAGGTTAAAAACATCGATACCCATTTTTGAGTTTTGAAATTTCTTATTTCAAATCGTCTGAAAGTATTATACTCAAAGAACTTCTAGATATATACTGTGCTTCAAAATGATCGAAATAAGTCATAAATTATAACGTTAAAGTCATAAATGTACCAAAGAACTTTATCATAACAACCTAGAAAAACCGTCATTAAAAATTATAATAATTTATAACCCTCTAAAAAATAACTAATTTACAACCTACGCATAATTCAATCTATAGTTGGACATGAGTCATGTCTGAACAACGCACCGTGCAAAAAATTTTAATTTAAATGACGTCATTCACCTAAAAATACGAAAAAAAATATAAGATCAAATTACAGCGCGAAAAAATGAAAAAAGGTTTGGGGATTTTAATCGGTTAAAATGGTGGTCAAAATTTTAAACCGACGGTTTGAGCAGGTGCGCATCGTGCGCAAGAAATTCCATTAAGTACAAATTGTGGCCCGTGAAATTCTTCCCAAGATAGGCAAATAAAACGTGGTTGCTGGCCATACCTGAATTAATTTAAATAAAATCCGCCTACGCATTTTCGCCATTTTTGATGGTAAAATTTTTTCATGAAATGACCAAAATTTTTCATGAAATGACCAAATTTTTTTTTTAAATTATTTCTTCTGTTTAGACCCAAATTTTGTTGCGGTCACGCTCGTGCGGTTTTTAATTGAAAAAAAATAAATATTTATCTCCTTTTTATCGAGTTTGAAGCCAGAAATCAATATCATTTTGATCATTTTATTTGGTAACGATAACCCCCTGAGGTCAAAGCGCATTCATGAAAACGTTGAGTTTGGCCCATCGGCCTCCCGGTGCGCACCCTAGTCATGTCTCATCAGGTATCTGCGTAGGTTCGACTCTAACTATTTTCGTAAAAGTAATTATGGCGCTTTCGATGAAGAAAATCATCAAATTTTTTTTTGTGACGAGCGTTCTCTTCATTTTTTGGCTGACCAACAAAAACCACCATTGATATTCTTTTTAGCCGGTCATATAAATTTTTAAAAAATATTTTTTTATGCCGAATATCGACCAAACCTTTCGTACAAGTATATCCATTATGATGCCCGGGTAACACTAAAAACTTATTCCCTATTCTTTTAACAGGCAAATAAGTTTTTAGTGTAACCCGGGCATCATAATGGATATATTGCGATAATAACAATTTTTAAATATTTCTAGAGAATGACAAGTACAAACATGCGGTGAAATGAATGAGTGACTGATTTCTACAAAATAAATTTTCAAATTTATTTTTCGAATCATTGAGAATAGAAATGGATCTAAAATTCCCTGAAGAGTTCTAATAGAAGTGACATTAGAATGCTTGCGAAAAAATCGATTTTCGTTCAAATCATTTAAATTAATAAAAAATGTAATTTTCGACCTTTACAACATTTTAAAGACTTTTTATTTATATAATTCCCATGGTTTAGTTAAATGGACTTAAAACCCTCGACCGATGGGGAATGATTTGAAATACATAGAGCCGTTTGGCTGTTTTTTAACAAATTTTTCAGCCAATCAAATGGCTGCATTATTTTTATTCTTGATTGGTAAAAAAAGATATATTTTGGAAAATCCCGGCTTATACGTTCAATCAGAAGTTACTTCAAGTTTAACCGGTTTTCAAAAGATTTTTACAAAAAATCTTTGACAATTTGAAATAAGAAATTTCAAAAGTCCAAAATCGGTTTCAATGTGTTTAAGCTATCTTGTGGAATTTTTTTTTCTGGTCATTTTAAGACGAAGGATTTTTTTTGGTTTTTGAAATTTCTTTCAAAAAATGTGTTTAAAGGTGCGAAAAGTGACTTTTTAGTCCCCGGGTTCTCACGGAAGTTAGAATAACGGTATCAGAAATAAAATAAATTGACTTGACAGCGAAGGGTTTTCTACAGGGGAGGAATTTTTTGCAACGTTATCGGATGCACCAGCTGGTCAAAATTAACCGGTAAAGTATCCCTACCGGTACCGAAAGTCATATTTCATTAATTTACACGTATCAAAATATGCGCAATTATTGGTTTTCTCGAAACGGTATTATGACCTTTAGTTCATAATACCGTTTCCAGAAAACCGATAATTACGCATCTTTTGGTACTTGTAAATTAATGAAATATGATTTTCGGTACCGGTAGGTATACTTTACCGGTCAATTTTGACCAGCTGGTGCATCCGATAACGTTGCAAAAAATTCCTCCTATGTAGAAAACCCTTCGCTGTCAAGTCAATTGATTTTATTTCTGATACCGTTATTTTAACTCCCGTGAGAACCCGAGGACTAAAAGATCACTTTTCGCACCTTTAAACACATTTTTTTGTAAAAAATTCCAAAACCAAAAAAAATCCTGGCTCTTAAAATGACCAGATAAAAATTCTCTACAAGATAGCTTAAACACATTGAAACCGATTTTTGACTTTTGAAATTTTTTACTTCAAATCGTCTTTAAAAAGATAAAAAAAATGCCAGAATTTTCCATCTATCACCTTATTTTCTTTAACTTGAGATACAATTATTGTTTGCAATATAACAAAACTTTTGAACAATTTTTTTGTGATCGAACATCTCCACCGGTGTCATGTTTCACACTTTTAATTTTTTTTTCTGTAACGTGGTTTAACTTAAAAAATACCAAAAAAAATGTAATTAAAATTTTAAACTTGATAATAATATTTATCTTGAGAATGATAAATAAAGTATCAAAACGTTGATATAAAATGTTTTTTTATAATGAAATTTAAAGTCAAAAATAGGTATCTAACCCCAATTCTATGTTTTGGATTGTTTGAACAATATTTGCTAAAGAGTTCGAAATTAAAGTCGAATTTTTATAAAAATTTCGGTGAAATGATGAAAATTTTACTTTCAATCATTTTTTAATACATTTTTGATTTATGGTATTTTGTATTTGGAATCGTTTGAAATAAATTTTCAATATTTTTTGATTATAAAGTTAGGTAAGAAAGGCAGAAATTTATTTGCTGAACATTCCTTAAATTATGTTTAAATTATAGCCTTTGATAAAATTCCACGTTCAGTACAAACAATATAAATGAAAATTTCAGCAACTACATAAAAATGACAAAAATGGCGTTCGAAAGGCAATATCAAAAACAGTTTTTTATTTTTAAGCCAATTTTTTGTTCTGAACGTTATATTTCTTCAGTAGCTACAATTCAAGCATGATAATAAATATTTCACCGAAAATTTTTTGCCGTTTCTGCCTTAATATAAACCGTGAAATAAGAATTGGTAACTGGCCTCTAGTGGTTAAATGAATTACATGATTGTGTCAATAAGTTCCCGAGTGTTCCTTAAGTCGTGAGAATGCATAGTTTTGATTTCCCTTTTTCTTCGCATCAGCCGGATCGAGGGAATGAATCATCAAATGAAAGAGCCCAGTCTGTAGACAAGGGTGAAGAAAAAATTAGTTTGTTTAGTAGTATGAGTTTTACCAAATTTTTTAGCTCGTTTTCGGCTGATAGTGAAATGTATAAACCCGATATATTCAAATTTGAGCAAGCTTTTATGACTGAAATTTCAAGGAATTCCACAAAAATTAGTCAGAAATTTTTTTTTCGGGACTTTATTACCCCTTTTCTTAAGAACAGGAAATTTCAAGTAGTAATGATGGTTATCTATTTTTTAATTTATTAAAGGCAGTTGTTCGCAACTTGACAAAAAGGACAATTTTGTTTGAACTAGATGTCCATTTTGATTGGAATAAATAATTTTTGTGTCAATGTTTTCGGTTATTTATTAATACCTGAGCATGAATAAAAATATAGGTGTTCAAAAATTGTACAAGAAGGTAATTTCTTTGACGCATACGGTGTGTTTATACCTCCACTATAAGGACACTATAAACCAGGGGTCGGCATACCGTTTTCAAAAACTTTATCGGATAAAACTTGATCGGATCGTAGACTTTGAAAACCTGATCGGATCGAACTTGATTGGATCGTAGATTTTAGAAACATGATAAGATCGAACTTGATCGGATCGGAGATTTCAAAAACCTGATCGGATCGAAGATTTTCTAAACTTGATCGGATTGGAGGTTAAACAACCCTTTCGATCAAGTTCGATCCGGTCTGATCAAGTTCTGCCGACCCCTGCTATAAACTTTAGTCATTCCGAAGAATTAATTTTTAATCATGAGACACTGAAAATTCATGAATTTCATGTTTTAAAACTTTTAGTTTTCGCCTCATTAAATTCAAAATTTCAAATTTATACATTTCATACCATTTTTGCAGCAAACAGAGCAAAAATATTGTGCGTACAAGAAACAACATGGTGAGATACGTGGGTGCAGCCTAATAGTCTTTGAAAATAAAATGCAGTCGGTTACCACAAATTGACCCAGCTTCCCGAAAGCTGGTAGGCTTATTGGGCTACCACAAATGTATTTAACTGACGTGTTTTCAGTGAAAGTCGCCTGGAAGGATGTTCACTTCGAATTAGCCCTAATGTCTTGGCACATCCGACCTAGTCAGATGAATACATTAGATTGAGATAGAAGAGTTTTTTTTCCATTTTCACTGGATTCGAAGCTAAAAATTGTTAAACCAATTTCAAACCAAGTTACAGTTAATCCTTTTCTCAACCTCAGACCATCTTAAAAATGCTCACTATCTCTACAGCGCGTGTTCGAATCCCATTAATGTTGTTTTAGTGAGTGTCTTAGTGATTGCTAAAGTGATAACACCGATCAACTTTGGTGGTCCCAATATCAACCACCCTTGTCTTTACTCAAGACAATCACTTAGACAACATAAGTGGGATTCGAACTCGCGCTATATTGGATAGTAAGCATTTTTACAACGAACTTAGGTTGGGAAAAGGATAAACGTTGTATATAAATATATACTGAAATAAGAAACCCTTGGTTATGTCTTTTTTCACCGTATCAGCTCTCAGAACCTGAACTTTTGAACTGATTTAGAAGATAATTGAATTCAAGAAATTACAGGTGAAATTTGTGTTAAACTATTTGTATCAATTATGGCATAAAATTGTTTGATTTGGTAAAAATTGAAATTTTTGAGAATCTCAAAAAGTTCGAATTTGTTATTCTCGAAATAAAGCTGCAATTTCTGATTTGAATCTGAAGTTTTGTTCCAAATAAATTACGTTGTAAATAACTCAGTTTTCAAAATAAACTTTGAATACCTTTCTGCAAAAAAAAAATTTGGATTTTTCACTTGATTTTATAAGATTCAAATAAACACCCTTAAAACTTCAAATAATCGATGACTTTTGGTCAAAGGGGGCCTTAAGGGGGTAACCGACGGGTGATTTTTTCCATTTTTTGGTACAACTACATCTAGCTCGTGGATATCAAATTTTTCTCTTTTTTCAGTTTTACTTTTAATTTGTATAGCTTAACAGCCGTGCGTGCCCTGACTTTCAAATTTTCTTGTTATTAAGAGAAAGTTCGAAAATAAATGGGTGTTTTTGGCCATGTTCGCTGGTACAATGGCATTTTTCGTCGAAAAACATCAGATTTTTTTTTTAATAAAAGCACTTCTTTAAAAGTGTGCAAGCGAGGAGGTACGTCGAGTATTTTTTCAATTTCATGATAATTAGGCTTTTAGATGCATTCAAAGTTTATTTACCCTCAAATTCGTCAAAATAGGTTTTGAAGAAAAATTCCAAACTTTTGTTGAGTAAAAATCATAATTTTTTAATACATTTTTGTCAGTAAGTTGCACAACTAAAATAAGTTGTAAAAATAGTCAGATCCAATGTCTAGATTACGAGAAAAAGTTAATTACCTTGAAAAAAAATACTTAGAAAAAATTCCATAATTATGCAAAATTCGGAAATTTTTTTTTATCGAAATTCATCTTTTTAAGGTTTTTATTAAGCAAACCGTTAATAAATAATAAGAATGTAGCTAAAATCAGCTTTCTATCATTCTGAGTCTTGAGAAACAGCCTCCGTCGGTTACCCCAAATTTCTGGATTTAAGAAAATTGGGAATTATTTTTTTTTTTCGAAATTTATAATTTTTTATTGCCATTTACAAGATCTAATCCACAGTGATCTACTGCAACAAAATAGAGCAAATAGAGGGCAAAAGAGTTATTTACTTCAAAAGATACAGTGCGGTTAAGGAAAATAAAACTTGAAAATATAGAAAAATTTTCGAAATTTTGACATCGAAAATTTTTTATCTATATATTTTTGGAAGCAAACCAGCCACGAAAATTGACAATGCAACTAAATTAGCTTCCTATCACTTCTGAGTCTCGAGATACAGCCTCCGTCGGTTACCCCCTTAAGGGAGTGGGTTTCGCAAATTTGAGCCTCTTCCCGCCAAACTAGCAAAAGTTATATGATTATTATAATATAATTTATACTCCAAAAACATTTGTAACTAACAGAACCAACCTTCGCGGTAATTTTGAATTCAACAGTAATCCGATACAATCCCACCAACGCCGATACCTACGCTTTTAAAAAGGTTCTTAAAAACACGCAGTTCGTCTTTTCTTTTTCAATTTTCACCATTTTTTATTATTTTATTGTGTCAGACTCCGAAGAAGCCTTACAAATAATGCAAAANAAAAACGCGAAAAAACAAAAAAATTTAAAATTTTGAAATGGTCAGTTTGGGAGGCTCAGGCAAAAGGTATCTCCTCCACCAGTTGAGAAGATAAAGTTTCGGCTCATACTGCATCTGAAACACACAAGACTCGTTTGACAATGCATTAGAGTTTTTTTGGAAATTTTGATTTGGCGTCTCTTGGGGGCTATGTCAACTTATCATTTTGAGCCTAAATTTTTGACAAAATTTAGAAACCAGGAAAAATGCTCCAAATTAATTTTTTTCGTAAATACAAACACTTTTAAGAATTTTGGTGCAATTTTTAACTCGGTAGCATCAAAATAAAAACAAATTAGCGCACTTTCAATTTAAATCATAAATAAATCAATAATTTTTGATTTCGCGTGAAAGACAATATTGCATTATGTGCGAGGCTTCTTTGAAGCCTGACACAAAAAAATAATGAAAAATGGTGAAAATTGAAGGAGAAAATGCGTATTGAGTGTTTTTAGGAGGCTCTTTAAAAGCGTAGGTGGGATTGTATCAGATTACTGTTAAATAACAAATCACTGTGAAGAGTTGTTTTTAAAAATGCAAAAGTTTTTGGGATATCAGCTCTGCTAGTTTATCCAAAAATAACTTTATAAACTGTCAACATCTGCGACAACCACTCCCTTAAGGAACGAGATTTTATCAAGATAATATTCGATACAAAAACTGTTGAACCAAAAACATCTTAGCATAAATTTTTTGATGAGACCAATATCTGCAATGTTTGATGAAAATAAAATGCCTGTATTTAGTTATCTTCTAACTAGCAGGTGAGGCGTGAGCGTTCAAAATGATGTCATAATTGGAAAGATCTTTCAATTTTGAAGGAGTTCAGCATATGTTTTAAATGAAGTCAATCATAAAAATGCGTGAAATTACATACTCCACCCAACACAAATTAACAAAAATTCAAAAAAATGGATTCAGGAAATTCAACCTTTAAAAATTTCAGCGATATGGGCACTGATAGTATTTTAGCTAAAATTGTGAAATTGCCTAAGTTTTATTCGACGATATTGGGCAGGCTATATAACGTACTTACAAAAACACAGACTTACAATAAAATGCTGGTAAGAAATTGGTTAGACGTTTCGATGTTGATTGAGTGTGCGAAATAATCATTATAACATCTCGATATAAGAACTAAAGATTTTATATGGACCCGGGTGGCATGTTCGACATAAAGTTAAACAAACCTATAACTTGGTGTCTGAAGTAAAGCCTTTCTCAAAATAATCAAAAATCCGGTCTTCACAAGTGCGAAAACATCCCTCGAAATCGTCAAAAAACCTTTTGAATTCAAGGGCATGTTAATCAGAGATCCTTGAGTTTGTAATGGCTATTAGACTGACATTGAATATGCATGTTTAACATTCTACCAATAAATGCAACAAAAATATATGTCGATTAACATTATTTATAGAAATTAATTAGATATTTGTATGTTGCTAGCTATTGGATCATTATATAAATAATATATTTTATATGATTGCTCAACGTTAAAAGCTGCAAAGAATGTTTTGTTCTCTGAAACATTGCTCAGCACGCTTTATTTTATGATGGATGTTATTCGTGGAAGACATGATTTTGGTTTTACTCACCCTCCAAGGACAAATTTGTGAAGTTTTAAGTTTAATCACACTCTACCGACAAATCAGCCAATTTAGAAATTAGCTCAATCACTACCGACAAATTTTCCAAATCGAGAATTTACTCACCTTTTAACAACAAATTGCATCTAAGGATAACTTAATTTCAAAGTTGGCAAATTTGACGCTAGAAGATGAGTTATTTTAGTTGCGTTGACCACGATGCGTGGTGAATGTGTCGGCCGAGGTTTGATTTTCCATGTCGCGCAAAATTTCATCGCAACATTTCAAAGAAAATTATCGTTGAAGATCTGTCAGTCGAGCCTCTTATCGTTAATAAAGTGTAAATAAGGCGTTATCATTAAGTTAACCTTCGAACTCAAAGCAAAAAATAAAAAGTGGTATTTTAATGGGTTTTCTTGACCTAGTTTTGGTCGATGTTGAAAACTTTATTTTTTTTCGAGTCCAAAATTGGATAAAGTTTTTCAACATCGACCAAAAACTAGGTCAAGAAAACCCATTAAAATACCATTTAAATTATTTATTTTATTTTTTGCTTTGAGTTCGAAGGTTAACTTAATGATAACGCCTTATTTACACTTTATTAACGATGGACTCCAAATGTGAAATTTTCAATGAAAATGTTTTATTGAGATTTTAAATACATTTTGCGCAAAAATTGTCAAGAACAATCACTTTCAAATAATCATACTTTGAGAAAATTGTAATTTTAAATAATTAATTTTTTCAATTAAAAACAGAAAACTTTGTGACTATTTTGGTGTTATAAAATATTTATTGCCGAGATGTTTTTAGAAAAAATTTTTAGTGAAATAGATGGGAAAAAATATGTTCAGTTTATTTTGTTGAATCAATCTTTGAGCTTTCAAGTCTCATAAATTAAATTTCTAATTAACCAAAAGAGACAATTTGCTAGTTTTTGTCGAGTAAGATTTTAGAACAAGGTGAAAACACAAATGCGAAACTTTCTAATAAAAAAGTTGTTTTCCTTAACACTAGAAAACTTCGTTTATATTGATTTTTAAAGAGGGAAAAGTGTCAGATGTGTGATCAAAAAAAATTTCAGGGCTGCGAATCTTATAAATCAATCCAAGTTAAAATAGGCTCAAAAATTTTGCAAAAAAAATAGTTTTTGCATCAATTTTTCCTATTGTTACAATCAAAATATCAGTGATTTGATATCTACATAAGGCAAACCAGGAGTCATCTTAAATATAAAGCTATTTCTGTTTATCAGAGTGTACCACTAGAGATCGGAATTTCGAAAAGCGAATCCGATCCCCAGTTTTTCCTCGCATGTGGTGAAACTATTTCTACTTGTAAAAATTCTAGAATGCTGAGCGATTTAAGACCACCTATAGGTATACCCGAATGCTTCCCAATAAATGATATCTAGGCAATATCGAAGGTACCCGTTTCAGTGTTGTCACTCGATTGGCAGCGATTCTCCACCCTGTTGAATGAAATGAATTCGTTCCTGAAATACAATTTGATCAGCAAAATAAATTTAACCATTGGACACAAAAACCTTTGCACACAAAAAAAGTTGTTATTTTTATTTGCAAAGAAATTTTAGTTCCCAATATCTCGCCTTTGAAAGAACCCTTAAAATTAAAATCTTTCAAATAAATTTTATTAGGAAAAGGATATTCATTATGAAAGATTTTAAAATTTTTCCAAGTTTTTCAAATAGAAGTCAATTTTTCTTATAAAATTAACATTATAAGAGGAAATATTCGAATTGACATTGCGAGAATAAATTTGAATTTTGACATTGTGTGCATAATTTCATAATGTTTTGCGAAAGATCCGGCGAAACCCACATCTTGGAGAAAAAATTATACACACAATGTAAAAATAAACATTTATTTGTAATTCGATTGGGACATTGGCACATAATTTTCTAATTTTTTTTTGATTCAGCAAATTCAATGCTTAGTTAAACATAAATTAAGAAATAATGATTATTATATCTATTGCATGAGTATATTATATACAGTATATGATAAACTGTATATGTATTGTTAATTCAGAGTTAATTGTAAGAAAACTTTGACAAAGGTTATTTACTTTTTTTAAATGTCCTGACTACGCATTTTTACGGCAATATAGATAATGACACCTTGATAGGTCTAAAAACGCTTATTTTGTGTAAAGATACGAGAAAAGTGTCTAGACCTACCGTGGCATAATTATCGATATATCGAAAAATGAATTTAGTTTGAAATTTTGATTATTTTTGAAAAAATCTTCAATTTTATAAAATAAGGTTACTAAATTTAAGCTGACTTTGGTCAAAATATGTCTACGAAAAAACATACTTTCTTAATTTATGAAACAAGAAATAAATATGATTTCATCACAGAAGAAAAATAATAAAACATTAAATTGAACAAATAATAAGATTAATTCTTTTTATATCCTTTTACCAACGGAACTCCATCTCAAAAAATTTTCCCCATTCGGTCCCAATATCACTATAATCATACTCAAAGACAATCACTTAGACAAACATCAGTGGGATTCGAACACGGCGCTAGAAGAAAGTACGTTTTTGAAGTTCCGTTGTTAAAAGGATATTCAATTCATTTTTTTAACTTAGTTTCGCCCTATCATTCTTTAGGTTTCAAAGAATGAAGTTAACTTCTATTTGGAATTTTAATCTGGTGAAATTTCAGCCTTTAATTACACGGATGCCAGATTGTCAAGTTTTTGTTCTTGAGGTGTCGTTTCTAAAGACAGCTGAGCCTCAAGTTTTGAAATCATAAGGACAATTCTATATTGCCATTATTAATAAATTGAACAATTCAAAATGGCTAAAAACGAAAGCCAAAGCGCCAGAGGAACTTTATGAATTTTGTTACACAATTGTAAAAATAATTTTCGTGCTTTTCTTCCCTAATTTTTTCGAAAAGACATGCAATTCTAAAAAACGTACGATTTGGCCATATTTTGGGATATTTTCTCGATAAATAGCGTCTTTATAAACCAAAAAGACAGTATATCAAAGATTGGTATTCCTAGGCTTCTAGTTTTGCGTTCACGTTTGACCCATGTTAGACCAATGAAAACACCAGATATCACTACTTAATGTGAGAAATTAAAGCTTTGAAAATCAGTTTAAACGCGAACGCGAAAGTAAACGCCCAGGGATCCTCTTTTTTTATTTACAGTGTGTAACGTTTTTCCCTTCTTTTTTCCAAATTGCATTAATCTGAATTCCGCCGTTTTGATTGGTTAAATCTGAAAGAGACGTAGGTTTTTGCCAAAATTGATCGTTCTCATTAGCGGATAGCAATTTATGCAAATTGGAAAAAGAAAGAAAAAAACGTTACATACTGTATTATTTCGTAGATCATGCATCATACAATTAAATCTTATATTCAGCGAAACATATCACTAGTATATAATGCAAATGAAAGCATGTTATATAATTGCATAGTATATAAATTATATCAAATAATTTATATCATATAAATTATATCATATAATTTGTATCCAATGCAATTATATAATTAGATTTCAAATACTATATATGAAATCAAATTATATAATTGCATTGAATACAAATTATATGATATGATTCAAATTATATAGATTATTAAATATAATTATATTATGATATATGATATACAGTATAAACTAGTATGTATTTTGCTAAATATATTTTTATAATGCATATCATATGATACGTAGCATACTGACAATAAAATTAGTATTATAAGTTTATATTAAAATATTGTATAATATGTACCCGATTCTTGTGAAGTTTGTTTCGAAGGTGTTTTTGTATCATCAGAATGGTCTACTGAGGACACTCCATTGCTATCTTGTTTTTTCGCTTCGTCCGTCAGCGGACAAACCTATTTAAATAAAATATATTATATAATATTATTAAATAATTATTATTTAATTATTAAATAAAATATATTGTAGATCACGGACAATTTGCATATTTATAACATTTTATTAAACGCTATTCAAAGCCTACGTTTATTATCACAAGAAATTGGCAGAGAGAGGTAGCTTACAAGCAGTGTTCTAAAACGGGATGAGTTTTCAATCCCGGTCCCGACTCATAATTTTGTTTTCAATCCCGATCCCGTTTTAGAACACTGGCTAACAAGGACGTTACGGTCGAAATTAATTTGTACACTGACTATACCTTTATCCGAACACTTCAGCTAGCTCAAAAATCGTTCGGATAAGGATACATGTTTATATAGGCGATTGGGCTGAAAAGCGAATTTATCTCGAAAACAAAATCGTACGGATAAGGTGACAATGTTTGGATAAAAGTACAGTCAGTGTACATTAACTTTGAGTCATTCTTATTTTGAAAGGAAGATTTTGTTCAATTTTGTTTTTAATATGTTTGGTGTTTTTGAAACAATGTCCTTAAACATAATGAGTTTTCAATCTTGTTCTCGTCCCGATTCCCAATTCCCATTCCGAACCCGAGTCTCTTTTTTAATCCCGGTCCCGTTCCGACCCCGGGTCAGGATTTGAAAATCTCGACTAAGGATTCCGGATAATCCCGTAATTATTCACCATGGACAATTAAAAAACACTCGGGATCCCGATCCCGTCCCGGTCGCGACCATCTTTTCAATTTGAATCCCGATCCCATACCGACCTAAGTAAAAATTTTGATCCCGACCAAATCCTTATCTCGACCCCGGACGCCAGATTTTCATCCCGACTCGGAATCCCGATCCCGTTTCAGAAGACTGTTTCGAACTGTCTAAGAACGAAATCTGTGGGATGATCATTCACTTTGGTTACAAAAATGATATTCGATTGTGCCGTATTCAGCATAAATATAATTTTTTTGGTCAATCTACACAAACTTGCCATGAATATAACGGCATTGTGATTAATGTGATTTGAAAGTTGAATGCACCGTTTATAAGGACATTCTGCAAAATTAGATCAAAGGGATAATGCTGAAACTATTTTGTTCTTTTCGAAAAATCGATTTGTCTTTCACAAAGATGACTTATTTAGAACGCAAATTCGAAATTCAGATAAAAATAGACATAACTAGGGCAAACTCGACAAAAGAGTCATAGGAATCTGAAAAGTTACGACCAAGGACTGTTTTTGACGTAAAGAATTTTTGCCAAAAATATTTTTTGATCAGACCACTTGGTGGCGCTGTTTCGAGCGGTCAAAGTTTTTTTTTAAAAATAAAGGCAAATGTACATCGATATTTTTCATCGATAGTATACTTCTATCGAGTACTTTTATCGAGTTCCTATTTTTTGCGCGTTTGCCCTAGACATAACCAGTTTAAATTTGTTCTTGAGTCATCTCATAATACCAAGTAGATATGCGCTAAGCATTTACATAGGGTGTATGATTTTTGTTCCTCTTTTTCCAATTTGGCTGACTAGCTATCCGCCGATAAGAACGATCAATTTTACCTACGTCTTTTTCAGATTTAACCAATCAAAACGATGGAATTCAGATTTAGCCAAATTGGAAAAGGGGAGCAAAAATCATACTTCCTATATAGTTTTTTGCTGAGTATCCATTTCAATGCCATAATTTTACGTATCCGTCTGACCGTCAAAAAACTGTTTCGAAAAATATTTTTGACAGTGAAAAATTCACAATGGTCAAACGAGCTACTTTTTGTACTGATTATGTCAAAAGGTATTTGGAAACAAATCCATCAAAATTTTTTCTTTAATTACTTAAAAAATGAAGATGATTTGCAAAAACAAAAATTATAGGTTATAATTCAAGGCATGTAAAAAGTCACAATAAAAAGCAGAGAAATTATTGAATGCCCGATATGATATCGGCGATTATCCGCCTAATTATTATTTTTGAAAAGTTAATTTTTAAATTATAAATAAGGCGGATACATTTTTCCTCGAGTATTTGGCAAAAAATTTCGGCGATATCCTTTTCCCAACGGAACGCCATCTCAAAAACGTTAACTATCTCTATAGCGCGTGTTCGAATCCCACTGATGTTGTCTAAGTGATTGTCTTAGTGATTGATTGAGTGATTACACATCGATCAAATTTAGCGGTTCTGATATCAAGCACCCTTGCCTATAAGCATACTCAAGACAAGCAGTAAGACAACATTAGTGGGATTCGAACACGTGCTATAGAGATAGTAACCGTTTTTGAGATGGAGTTCCGTTGGGAAAAGTTTATAAGGTACGTTTGGCGATGTTAGCACTTTGGCCAATACAAAGACAGAAAAAAATTCGTTCAAAATGGAAAAAGCGTAGCCGTTCGAAATGACATTATAATTATGAGTCATAATTTATGACAGTGTTTTGACTTTATAAACATTTTACAATAGGAAGCATGAAGTAAATCACCAAAATGCTAGAAATGAAGAAGTTAACCAAGCGGAATTGTAATACAAATCAAAATTGCTGGGGCGTTTTGGCGTTATTGGCACTTTCGGCGGCATGGGCACTGGGAGGTTAATTGATTTGAAAAAGTAAAACATGGAAATTATATTTAAGAAAATCGAACACTAAAACTACAGTTTCTCAATGACCTGTCAAATGTTACTTTCATTAACCTGCGCACATGACCTTTTATTTTAAAAATAAAACGTAAAATAAAAGGTAAAATTTACCTTTACTGATATTTGTTCTGAATCGCCATTGATACAGGAAAGACTTTTAATATATTTTTCTACTCTCTCATTGAACTTCATAAATATTACATAGGCAGCATATACACATAATAAGGCCAAGGATTCATACCTAAAATATTTTCATAATATTAATTTAATACAGGGCGGCCCTTTATATCGCTGAAATTTTTTTGCCAAAATTGGCAAATTCGGCGATAATGATATGAGGACAGAAATTCGTATGAAGTAAATCACCAAAATGCGTAGAATTTAATACTCCACGAAAGTCAACCGAATAAAAGTTGAAAATACTTGATTTGAGAAAGTTAATCCTGAAAATGACGTCATTCATACCGCTCAAAAAGTAATTTGAGATAATAATCTCAAAAAATTCGACGATAAGGTCAAATTCGGTGATATTGGCACATAAAGTATTTTAGCTAAAAATCGTGAAATTGCGTCGGGTTTGGCAAATTTGGCGAAATAAATATAAAAAATAGATTCATTTCACGGCTGGTTTATACAATATGAATCAAACGTAGAGTAATTATTCTGACTTGCAATTCTTTTGAAAACAAAACGTTTCGAAACCAATCAAATCTCAAAAGTGGAAAATTTTACAAGATTCAAATTTAAGGTAAATATTACATTGAAAAATCTAAATTTGAACTGTTCAAATACAAAGACAACTTTTCGTTAAAAGAAGGCAAAAAAATAAATTATGCGTGTACAGTGAAATTTAACTAGTTAACTTCAGAAACATTTGCCTCAATGGCACTATTTCGATAAAAATGAGTTTTCTAGCCAACTTTATTCAGCTTGTCTGCAATTCCCTACTTCTCCGTCATTTTGAGATATACATTTTTATAATTGGTATAAAAGTGATAATCAAGCACTCATCAAAAACACTGCGGACGAAAATTTATTTCCCACTTTTTCTCTAGGATGATCTTTTAAGTCAGTAAATTAAATCATTTAATCGAAATTAAGTAACTTTTTAATTTCTTCCTAAGTTGCCTTTATACCCCCCTTAATTTTCTGCGGTCATTTCCAAGACTTCGAATTTTTATTTTTCTTCTTGAAAATTATGATATTATAGTGACCCGTGGGATTTAAACTAAATTAAAATAAAACTAACCAATAAATTTGCTGATCATAAAAGCCAATGATAAGCACCAAAAGGGACAAAATATAAAATGAGCAGTCTCTGAAAAGTGGCCACCAAGTCAGTTGCAAAACTTCGATGCTGAACATGGCGCACATTCCGATCACAAACAAAACGTTGAAAACTGCACTTCCAACAATGGTTCCGATTCCAACGTCCGATTTTGCAAAGAATACACCTAAAAACTGATTATTAATTGCTTATAAATCGAAACGATCCTCGAGTTTAGCCATTTCCCTTTTCCTGTTTCCTTTAAAAATATTTTCCCTCTCCCAGAAAAGACTAAAAAAGGGAATGGATAGCGATTTCCAAAATTTTTAAAGCTTCATTTACTGTTTGTTTCCAGCGAAAGTGAAACAGCAAAAAAAATATTATATTTGTTGAGAGTTTTCATTCCCAATAAATAATCCGTGTACAAGCATTCAAAACAAGAATATTTCAGATAAGTTTTAATTTTAATTATATTTTTTTTTGTTTTTCATTGGCTATTGTGAGGTAGGAAAAGCAAAACTTTTGTTAGCTAAAGGTTTTTTAATTGTGTTTTAATTGTAGCCTTTGAAAAATAATATTTTCAGTACAAAAAATAATTTAAAAAGTTGTCAGCTACTGCTTAAAAATGAAAAGCCGCTTTTTAAAGTGCATATGTTTGAGCTTACAGTTTGTCTCTAGCTCGAACATAGGCAATTTCATAAAGAAGTTATCATTATTTAGCTGACAACTTTTCAATTTATTTTTCTACAGAACGTAATATTGTTTTTAACTCGCTAGACTTTAGACATGAATCTGTACCAGACTCGATTTTCCGGCAACTAGTGACATCATTCTTTTAGATCGAGCGCATATAAAGCCAAAGTTTCATTATCAAACAATTTTTCAATAGCTTAAATATATTCAGCCATTTGCTTACAAATAGGAATACAAAATTAAATTTCAAACGAATTAAAGGCATTTAACTAGGAGTAAGAAAACAAAATGCTTGCGAAACTTCACTATGACTCGACTATAAAAGTGCAATCATGAGACTGAAATTAACCTTAAATTTTACTTTTGGCAATTACCCTCATGTACAAACTTCAAACTGGTTTTCTATCAGTCTGTCTAAACAATAAATTATATTTTCTACAAAATTCTCTAGTATAACTCTTAAATTATTTTGGAAATCTAATTTCTTGCATTGAAAAATAAAAGAAAAAAGGTCACGTAGCGAGAGATCACGTAGGCGTCTCACTTTTGGTTATCCTAATTGTTATTATAAGTTTTGACGTACTGAAAATTGCTCGTATTAAACCGCGAGGCCATACTTTATGCAACGAAGTCTTAGAAATTCGTTACGATTCTGTTTACCAGGGGTCTTTCGCATATTGTGAGTACTTTTTGAAAAAAAATATATGGTACATTACAGTAATTTGAAAAGTACTCAAATTACGTCAAAAAAATTCCAGGGTCAACTTCAAACGATTTTAAGACTTTTTCTCATTACAGGACAATCTCGAATAAAATCACGTGACGAAATAATCCAAAAATAAGTTTAAAATAATGTCATAATAAATCCTTATTTCTTGAAAAATAAGAATCACGCGACGTGTTTTGGAAAATATTATCTATGTTCAAAAACTCTTAAATTAGTGTGTATTAGTCTCAAAACTTTCGGCGTAATTTGAGTACTATTGTGGTCTTGTGGCAAAACCTCATTTCTTAATTTGAAGGTCACGTGATCGTTTTCGGACTTGAGTGTAATGTAAAAGTCTTAAAACTTCTAAGGAACGCACTTCACTTCTTTCAAAAATTGATTTTAAGCAATTTTGAAAAAACAGTACTACTTGTTAGCCAACCTTTTTCTTAAATATACGGTCACGTGATCATTTTGGGCTATAGTGTATTGAAAAAGTTAGAATTTTTTTCTGATCACGATGACAGGGTTTATTTTGTGATTTAAAAAATTTTTCAAAAATAAGTACTGTAATACAGTAAAATTTTCAATAAAAAAACGCACAACGTCATTTCATCTTAAAGTTTATCGAAACTTAAAACTGGTCTTGTCATTAAGTTTAAGCGTCGTAAAATGCGATTTAATGCGTTGAGAATGGTCACCTACTTGGCCCGGAAATCGGATCACGAGTTAAGTGCTACAATTTAAACAAATGTTTAGTCGAAAAAATTTAGCTGTTCCTACCTTAGGCTATTGACTGTCGTAATAGGGTGTTACAGGTTTTTCAGCAGTGGAATTCTACGATATTGAATCAATATTATTGATGTTCAGAAACCAAAAAATTTAAAAAAAATCCTGGCATCTGATTGGTCACAAATTAACTTCATCAAATTTCAAAACAATTATTTTAAGACTGTCCTCCTTAATTTCTGGATTATTATGAAGTATATTTTATTGGAACGCAGTATTTTGGAAGATATTGGCATTTCAAATATAAAAAATGCTATTTTGAAGAGAAATCACGCTATTTTGGCATAATTCACCAATAAATCGGTCTGTGAAAATTGTGCTTGTAAGATAGCTCTTGTTGAGGCACACACATAATATCCCTTTATCACCTTTTGATTAATCTAAGAGATGTTGGCTGAAAAGAAGAGAAAGCGGCCTCATGAGTGGCTAGAAGGGGTCTTAGGAGTGTTAGGATTGGCTCCCTTAACCCACATCTCTTAGATTAATCAAAAAGTGATAAAGGGATATGCAAAAAATATGGAAAATAAAATTGGACGAGGTCGATATTCCTCAAGCAAATGTCAAAATTTTTGAATCCAATTTTAGCTATTTTTACATTCTTTATTGACATATCTCTTATAATATACTATCAACCGTCAAAAATTTGATAATATTAGGTTTAACTGCAACGAGACGAAAATTTTAAGCATAAAATTGACAATTTTCATAAATATTGTGAATTTTTCGAAATCCTGGCTTTTGATATATTAACTTAGAATTGTTAAATATTGATACAAAATGTTCCGTAAGTTTGAATGATACTTAATATGATTTAATAAGGGACGATTTATAATATATTCATGGAGAAATTTTGATTTGAAATTTTAGTGATGACTCATATTTTTTGCCGTAAGCCAAAGTAAAAAAACTACGAATGTGAAAGTGGTCCCAATTAATTTTTGTTTTTCAATTATATTTTTATAATGTGAGAGATTGACGAGAACACAATGTATAACATTAGAAAATTTCTCCAATAGGGTTTTCTATCATATTTTAACTCGTAGACTCGATTTCCGGCAAGTAGTGACCATTCACCATTAAATCGGCATTTTACGACGCTTAAGGATGTGGCGACGATAATTGGGCTCTTTTTTTACACATTTTTCTGAGTGAGTAGTTTCTGAGGAAACCTGGCTTCAGAAATATTTATTTTTTTTCCAAATACGTAGTACAACTCTTAAGAAAGGTGCCAGTACTATTCAGAGCATCTGGATACCTCAACCTACGCTCGGAAAATGGTTTTTAGTAGACGTCCCTAAAGCACACTAAAAAGCCTACTCCTCATTCATTCCTCATCATCACTTTTTCTTGTTATTTGCGACTTCAACTTCCAAATATAAATGCGCATCTCGGAGCGGAGAGCTTTTTTTCAAAATTTGCCCCTAATGGTCAAACAGCGTATTTGGGGAGCCTTACGCAAAAGCCTACTCCTCTTGAAAAATATATAGAAAACTTTCAATTTTGTGCATCAAATTCATACGCAAAGCTTGGATTAAGGTCCGAGCGGAGAGAGTTTTTTCTGATTATTTTTTTTCCAAAATCGCAGGAACGACTTGTTGAATTTTTTAGTTTTGGTGAAATTCTGAACTAAAAATTTTCTAAAACCTACTTTTTTTGAAAAAAATTCAAAATTCAGAAAAAATTCCTGGTAGTTAAAAAACTTCAGTGACAAATTCTCTACAAAATGGGCAATCAAAAAGTTATCTGAGAAATCTCAATTATCGTCACCCTGAATTTAACCTTTAATTTCAACCCCCGAAAAACCGACCTTTTTTTTGAAAAAAATCTCTAAACCAATAAAAAATCTTATAAGTTAAAAAACTTGGCAGAAATTCTCTACAACATAGGTGTATCAAAAGTATTATACGTGAAACTGAGATATCGTCGCCCACATCCTTAAACTATAATGAACAAGACCAGTTATAAAGTTATCGATAAACTTTAGAAAAATGACGTTTTGTCGTTTTTTCTCTTATCAATGAAAATAACGGCATTTTCCAAAAACGTTCACGTGATCTTATTTTTCAGAAATAAGGATCTAATTTCTACATATTCCAACACCTATACTTTTTTGACATTATTTCGTTCACGTGACCCTTTAATTACAGTGCACTCTTCGTCTACTCTGAAGAAGAATAGTTCTTAAAAGCGTCTGATTAGTTCATTCCCCAATGTTTTATTTATGTAATTTGAGAACTTTTTTCCAATTCTCCTTTATCTCGGTACCATGGTCTCTTTCTCAGAAATGGTTCCTCAACAATCCATGTCGAAGACCCCTTAAAACAGAATTGTTAAGAGCCTCTCTCTCTGACTTTTTACTTACAGGGTATGGCCCCGTAACATGCAGTATCGACGGCCCGTATATTCAAGAAAAACCAGGTTTGGCCGACAAAATAGCTATTTGTTTTAGGACATCCAAGACTTTGGTGTTCTTGTAATAAAATAATTCTTAATCATGTCGCAGCATCCTTCAACGTACTTTTCATACATCTGCCAACTACTTGTTTGCTCAATCGACCAGCATTTCCACGACGACGGTCGTTGAGTCTATTTTTAGTCGTACCTGATCACCCTTATCGAATAATTGAATACTATGAACTCTGATTACAGTGATTTTGAGTTCTTTTTTTATTCTCAAGATTTTCTTGTTTTACTTATTTTGAAAATTTGACGGTGCCTCTCTTAAACAGAGCATTTCTAGAATGCCAAAAACTTCGAAAAATCTTATATTACATCTAGAATCATGAAAGGTTCGCGCGCTAGGCCGCTGACTCACCGTCTCCTAATGTTCTTACAACTCATAATGCATATTGAACTCAATAATTTCAAAGTCTATGTTCACTAGAGAATTTTGTAGAAAACATATAATAATTTTAGGATGGAAACTATAGACAAACCCTTTGAAGTTAACTTAACAGTTTAGTTCAGAAAATATAATAAACGTTTACACATTCCGTTATGCATATTATTGCCATCTGTTGCCGTCACTTGGTCGCGTACATTTTCCGCGATTTTTTTTTATCATCCCCATTAAATTGCCGTTTTTTCGTTCATACTGGAATTTTTTTATTTCCAACTTTTATGTGACTGCTAAATAATTCCGGCGCATGCGAATATTTGATTTCTAGCTGCATTGAAAAATGATAATGTTTGGATAATGAAAACTTTGCTTATATTGGCTCGATTTAATGAGATCCCGAGATGGTCCGTCTAGTTGCCGGAAGTCGAGTCTGGGTACATGATTCTATGTTTCTAAAGTCTACGAGGTTCATACTCCTTTTCGTTGCGCCTACGCAAAATTTAAGTAATTTTTAATTTAAATTGACTTTGGCAGGAATT
>SCLH01000046.1:676612-707013 GCA_004367855.1 Oikopleura vanhoeffeni | reverse complement strand
GGCCACATTCGACAGTATTCGATTCAGTGGATAATTTCCTTCAGAATTTTTCAGTTAAATCATAATAAGCGACCACTTATTAGTATTTAAATAAATACCAGCCATGTTTATATTTGAACGAAACATATTACATCAGAATGTAAAAATTAAAAGCTCACTGATTGCTCGACAATCAGGAAAGAGCTTCAAATAGAGGTCATTTTTTTTGGCGCAAAAAGCCTATTTCTCCGTGAGTTGTGACGGTAGAAATTTTTTGTATCTTTTATAAACCAAAAAAACTACGCAGGTATGTACTAATCGGTTTAAAAATTTTGAAATAAATTTGCTCGAGAATAGCCAAAAAACGTTTTTTGAAGCGGCTCGCGCAAAAAGCCTATTTCTTTCCTGGATTTTTAGTTAACACAATTTCAAACCTGTATAAATCAAAAGTTAGTGAGTTCCTGGAGAGCTGTTTAACTATCGAAACCTAAAATTTCGATGATTTGTTTCGTTCCCGCTATACTCTCTAATTCCTGAAACATCAATACATGTTAATTTAAATGCTTAACCCTGAATCAACAGATAAAAAAGTTCCGCCAAGGCACCAAGAGCCGATATATCGGCTCTTCTTTGGACGTTGTTTTACAGAAAGCTCAAGGTAGTTGAAGCTCCCAATTATTTTTGGCATAGGAAGTTGAAAGTTTATATTTTGCATTTAATCATTTCAAATTTCTTGAACTTGGATTTTAGTTCTAGAAACTATAGTGGAAAACAAGGTGTAGCAATCACGTGAACGTGCTCATCGTCGTCTTCAACAAATTTTATTTTTATGGGTCCCAAACCCAAGTATCTGCCCTACTCACAACTTAATCCGATGTGATCTAATATTACAATCACAAGTTATTTCTAAAAAAGTAAAAAAAATGATGGAAAAAATCACAAAATTTCTATGAAAAATGGCTAATTTCGAAATAAAGCAGATTAATATACTTTTTATTATATTTTAATCTTAATAAGGTAGGGAGCTCACCGGGCCAAATTTCTAAATTTTGAACGGTTGCGTTGGAAGCTAAAACGAGAAAAAAAAATCTTGAGCAGAATTCAAATGAAGAACAATAAAAAAATATTTTTTTTCAAAAAATCCTATTTTTAACCGGCTTAAAATACCAGTTTTTTGTTTAATTGGGGCTGGTGACGTGGAGGAGCGTCAGGGGATTTTTTTAAATTTTTGCTTTTTTCTGTTCTTCAGAAAATTTGACGATCACCCGAAAAATATTTTTGTGGCCCTGCCGATATCGTATACCGGAAAAAACCGGATCAAATCGTAATTGCCGGTTCTCGGTCACTGTATATGCTATGTTATGTTAACCGCAATTTTTTTGAGTTTTGGGTCAAATTTTGTATTGACCCCAAAAGTTCCAAAATGAAATGATACCCCAATGGGTCATAATTACATCGGATATGGAAGGTAACTTTTTATGAGATTCCGAAATATCGAAAATATATTTTTTTAACTATGTAATATGACCCCGTTACAAAACTAGTTTTTCAAAGCATTTAGATCCGGGGTTTTCCATTTAACGATTTAGATTTTAGTCAAAATTAATATTACAACACTGTTTTCTAATTTTCAGGGATCAAAAAATCTGGTGTCAAATTTTTAATATGACACCATTTAGGCTCAAATTGAATATGAAATATGACTCATATTGGGCCATGTTGCATACCATATGAAAAACAATTTCCGTGTGGTTACAAATATATAGGAAATTTGCTACTAATTGTACTGAAAGTTATATTTATAAGTTCTACATGTATATGGGTAGAAAAAAAGTAAGTCTCTAATGTAATAATTGTCAAAAATATCCAAGTTTTGTAATCAAACTCGTAAATAGTAATCAAGTGACAGTTTAGACAATTTTTGATTGATTAAATTAATGTTTATAATAAATAATTTTTTTCATAGAATACTTAAATTGAAAATTTTGAAATTTCACTTCCAAAAAACAATATCTATCCCATGATACGAATAAATTTTACTGTTAAGTGTTCTGTATGCACAAAACACTTTCCTAAAAACTGGCTCATTTCACATTTGTATTTGATGTCTAGTTTCGAAATAATTTTTCCGTTTACTTAAGTAAAACGTCAGCGAAAAATGTCAAAAAATCAACTCCCTGTAATATTTGAACCAAATATCCCAAAAAAATTAGTATTGTTTTCGGAATCACCGCAAAATTCTTTATAATGTATTCGGAAGAAACAATTCTGTGACATTTTTTTTGCCCCTTTTAGAAGGTTTTAGGTAGGCTTGAGCCGATATATCGGCTCTATGATTCCAAGGGTTAAAATCAAGACAAGATATTTTCAAAATGGATAAAAAGTACTTTCCTAACGCTGAATTTGGTTAAAAATACCACCAGCTTATTTCAAATTATCCATATTTTCAGAAAAAACTATAAGAATAAAATTCTGAATTTTGTTTTTGAGCCTCAATTCATGAAGGGTATCCGGGATACCGTATCCCCTTAAATCAAAATTATAATCTGACAGATTTTTTTTCAGGAACCAGCCCGAAAATTAAAGGAAGAGTACGAAAAAGAACTTGAAAAATGGGAGGCAAACAATCCTGATGCTCAAAAAGAAACTAAAAAAAGAAAATTAATTCCAGTTATAGAAAAAGTTGAAAAGGAAAGAAAATTGCCAAAGAAAGTCAAAAAGAAAGTTGTCATGCCAAATGACAATGATTTAGTCAAAATTATCAAAAAGATCTTGAATGGAGCTGATTTAGAAAATATTACTATGAAACAGGTACAGTNATAATGAAACTTTGCTTATATGGCTCGATTTATAAGAATGGTCACTAGTTGCCGGAAATCGAGTCTGGGTACAGATTCATGTCTAAAGTCTACGAGTTAATACTCTTTCGTTGCGCCTACGCAAAATTTAAGTAATTTTAATTTAAATTGACTTTCACGTGTAGAAATATTGATTTTTGGAATTTGTCTAGATGTAATAGAGTGATCCTTATTCACGAATATATCAGTTCAAAAAAAGAATCCAAAGAGGTCTGGAAAAACCAGTAACATCCTATGTCGAAATCTGTTCAGAATTATCTTGCTACGCTATAAAATGGAGCAAAAGGTTGGGTGACCTGAAACAAGCTGCTTTACCAAAACTGTGTTAAAAATACATTTTTTTCTATCAATGGGGGTGTAGTTGAGACAAAATGATTAAATGTTCTTGTTGTATAGCTGACGAGCTAAGAAGTATTTACAACTATCGATGGACGTGAATGATCTTGGCCGTCAGATTCCACCGGCTGCATCATCGTCGCTCCAGTCAACATCGCTGAGATTTGCACATTTTTAGTTAATACTAAAAGATTTCTAAGTATCATATTTCAATCAATTAGAGCCGTCAGGTCACCCTTAGATTTTAACAAAGAAAAGAATTAATGCATCATTGAATAATTAAAGAACAATTTTTTACATTTGATTTTTACTCAAACCATTATAAAGACCCAAATTTTTAATTTTTGCACTTGGATCTGACAACGCAAATCCGGTAACATTTTTTTCAAATTGACTTAATCATGATTTAATCATAAGCAGGCTATTCTGCAGCGTATTTTAAATCAAGTTTGCCACAAAATTTTTTAAGCATTAATTAAATTCAAATTTTTTTCAGGCGCCTAATTAGTTATCGAGTGTGAATCGGTCAGGGCTGATTTTTATACTTTTGCTCAAAAATCTACGTTGTATACATTGCACTTTAATCACATTTCTTGATCAATTTAAATGACTCTGATATTTTGAGGCTATCTATGAAAACGACTGAAAAAGCTACAGCAGGGTCCGGCGGATAGTTGGAACGTTTTTCGCCAAAAACCTCTATCCGCCAGACGTCTGGGAAAATTTTCTCTGATTGGTCAATTCAAACAATATCTAGAGTTATAATTGAGTTCAGGGTGCTCAGAGAAAGAATTTTGGGTGATTTTAAAGTTAATTTTTCGTTACAAATTTTCTAGAATGTATAAATTAAATTTAATCGAAAAAAATAAATAAAGTTTCATTTTTTAAATGAAATAATTTCAATTTTTAACAAATCTGCTATTTGGGGCTCTCAAAAAAGCACCTTCGAAAATATGAACCATTTATGGACACATTGACCATTCGAAAAAGTGTACCATTGAGGGGTGTACGAGTCAGACAACGAAGACTATCCGAAAAAAATAAAGCCACCAAATTTTGTCGATTAAACTTTTATTTTGTAATTAAGGGAGAATTTTTAAATATAAAAGTAATGCAAAGCAAAACAAACAGTTTGGGCTGCGACTGAAATCAACAGTTTTAATGCCAGTTTAGGGAAGAAAAATTTCAAATTTTGCTTTCATAACTTCACTGTAGAAATTCTGCGCTGGACAACGTTTTTGAAATTTTTGTTTGAAAACAACTAATTAGCTCTAAAGATTTTTTTACCTCGGATTTGACCCTTAGTTATAGTTCATGATGACATCATAGGACTTTTTCTTATGTCAATCTCCTTCTGATGATATTAACAATTCAAAGGTGGCCGGCATTGTTATCAATATATAATTGAAATTGTCTGTCCGAACAACATGATATAATTCAAACCCTTATCGACAAATCTCAATCGAGAAAATTTACCATTTTAATTGAAATATTTAAAAATAATAGATTCTTTGAATTTTTAAAATAATTTAACCCTGTCGAAACTTATGATATAAGTACCATGTCTACGATAAATATCGACCGACCATTAGTAAGCTACCAACTTTATCAAATAAAAGTGAAAATTATGAAACAAATAAGTCGTCACGTGATCGAAATATGGCGATTTTTCGTATTTTCAGTATTCGATTATTCAACTCTAAAAGTCACTTTAAACCAACTAGTTGGCAAAGTCCTTTTTTTAATATTTATTTTTAATTCTAGAAAACATTTTTTTGGAAGACTCTACTAGTTAAAACACCATTTTCAAATGTATGCTTTTTTGCCTATCAAACCTTGATTTTCTGAAAAAACTTAAAAATTAGATATAAAGGGATGTCTATTTGGTAAGAAAAAAAAATTTAATAATCAAATTTTTTCCTGTCATTAAAAATTTTGATGGACACACTATGCTGCATAGTCTATGCATAAGCAAAACCTTACTCAAAAACCTACTTAAAAGACTATTGAGTTTTTCAATTAATCATTCATAAAAATGATTGATTATCTGAAAATACAATGATTTTACTATATTCAGTCAATTGTTAAGCATGTACTAGTAACCTGTAAGTAATGCCTGGCATTAAACAAAATAATCGCCCATTTTAATTCCCTGGTGATGTTATATTATAATGAGTAATTTTCAACGCAGATATCTGGCATAATATTTCATTTTAAATTAATAAGCACAATCTTACAGTCAAGTACATTCGATTGTGAGACAGTCAAGAAAAATCGCAGTTTTAAATCCCAAGGGGAATCAAAGGTGCTAATAACGATTTGTTTAATATGCAAACTTTGTATATTTTGACAAGAAGTTTTAAATTAAAACGTTTATCTATTTTGCGAGTGCCGTTAAAGGGGTGATCGTCGCTTAAAATTCGAAGTTGTAAAAAGCGAATTGTCGGAAAATAACAAATCTTTCAAACAAATATTATTTCTATCTGACTGCTCATTGGTCTCACCCACTGTATTTGAAGATGAATCTTGTCCCTTTTTGTCCAAACAATTTCTTGCCTTTCCAAAAACCAATTTTGCCATGTTTTACGAGAAAAAGGTGATTCATCAATTAGTTTCAGAAAAAAAGACTCTTTGGATATTTTTTCCAATCTGTCCTTATAGAGGACCAGACCAAAATCAAAAAGTGAAGGTTTTGGCCATATTTCTGTAATATTGTAGAGGGTGTCCTTATAGACGCATACCACATTAAATACATATTTATATATTATTAACAAAAAATTAAGAAATTCTAGTCTGACCACTAAGTGACGCTGTTTTCCTGAGCCACATTTAGCGCTCACGATCTTCTCAAGCGTTAAGTATTCCATATCCTTTTTCCAAACAAAGTAAATCTTGAAAATGATGGTGATCTCTATAGCGCGGGTTCGAATCCCACTATTGTTGTCTCAGTGATTGTTTTGGGTATAATAATAGACAAGGGTGCTTGATATTTGGAGCGCCAAAGTTGATTGATGCGTAATATCAGCAAATCAACCCCCTCCCGGCCAATATACAATATGGGATTCGAACAAGCGCTATATAGTCTACTATATAGTATATAATATATATCTATATCACTTTCATTGTCACGATTCACTTTGGTTGGGAAAAGGATATTTTATTTAGTTTAAGCCCTCACACCCAGAGCCATTCTAGAAAACAACTGTAGATATGAGACCAGAAATCGCAATTTGCTTTCGAGTGAGTCACTTTTAGGAAAATTTTTTCTAAATCTGCTCCATTTTCAATTTTTGATCTAACGTCTTAGAATCAATTTTTATTATTTCACAAGTTATTTCGATTAATTGCGTAGGCGAGTTTTTTTCGATAAACACCTGTAGATTGGAGACCGAAAATTGCGGTGATTTCTGAGGAAGTAAGTTTTTAGGAAATTTAATTCTTAATCCCTTCCATTATTAATTTTTTTCTGACGTCTCTCATATTCTCTAACATAAATTGCGTAGGTTGAAGGTCACTTTGTTAATGTCCCTTTTCTTCATCCTTAATAAAGTCAAAATTTCAATTAAAAAATATAAAAAGTCAAGTTTATCCTTAATCTCGGGGCTAAAGCACAATAAAGTTGCAAGCAATTTAACTTTTTACGTAATAAGCGCTCAAAGTCGCGCCTATATATGGGTTTGAGGTGTAAGGCGGTGAAGGATATTTTTATATAAAGTCTGCCATTTTTATCGCGCTAGGCGGCTAATATTTTGATGTTGATGTCGAGATTGCCGCCAAGAAAATAGTTCCGCTGAATTAAAAATGTGACCTAAGTACATAATGAATCATTATGAAATGGTTTGCAGAACTGTAGCTCAATAGATAATGTCAAATATCCGCCTTCCACACTATGAGTGAGATTTGAGTAGATTACCACTACTTTTACTTCACAGGGCCCAAATCTCACTCATAGTGTGTAAGGGGATATAGACTCGTGCATTATCTTCGATATAATTTATATCATATAAATAAATAAATTCGTAACAAGTAAAGAACAGAAAAATTAAATATCTTCAATAGTGACATTATGTCATTTAAAAAAGCAGGTTTTTTTCATCAAAATGTACTGTATAAAACTAACCTCTAAAGCAGGAACAAAAAACTCATCACAGACAATCGCCAGAGCACAAAACATGTAAAAAAGGCCCAATGCAAATAATAAAAATCCTCCATTTTTAATTTGTTCGTCATTTAATAAATTGGGTGGATAAATATCTCCACCAGGGCTTTCGGTACCATTTGTTAAACTATTATTTGCTGTTGAATCGATAAATATGGTACTTGGGCTTATCGTCGAACTGATTTCTGATTCATTCTGATTTAATTCTCTTCGAAAGCGACCTTTTAAGCAGTCTGAGTAGGGTCATCAAAGTTAAATTTTCTGATATTAAAATATAATTTTCCGATATGAAAATATAATTTGCTTCAAGTTTCGTATTCTCGATTTTTTTTTATTTTCGAGACTTCGAAGAAAAATGACCCAGATATGGCCCAGCCAAGACACAGCAATATTTCCAAAAAAAGTGGCCCAGATATGGCCCAGCGCCTGGGCCAAAAAAAGCCTCGACCCAGCCCAGACCCAGCAAAAACAGTGGCCCAGGCGGCCCAGCCCCAGCAGAATTTTTCAGTTTGCCGATCCCTGGATCAGACTCTGAAATCTAAAGATCATTTGAATCAAATATATCTATCAAACAATCGCAACTGGATAAAAAGTTTTAAAAATAATTGTATTTAAGGAGGTAGCGGTCGTACTCTTTTGAGGGTACTTTAAAGTATAAAAATTGCTAGGGAACACTCAGAAAGCATAAACTTATTAAAAAAATACGAAATTTTCATTCTATGAGAATTTTTCTGTGTATTTTTTTTGGAAAACATTGAAACTTAATTTTCGACCAGAAAAACTCAAAATATCTAAAAGCTTAATATAAAGCAGATTTTTTTCGTGGCATCACTCAAGCTTTAATTTAAGGGGGTAGGTGTCGGTTTTTTTTGAGCCCTTTATAGAATTAATTTATGATACATTAATATCGGTTATGACTAAAGTTGACCCAAGGAATCTCATGGTGGCAATTATTTTATTCAAAACAGTCTAGAACAAAATCTAGAATTTTCAAAATTCGAATATTTTTTTGCTTTAACCCGCATAAGACCGGTATTCCACCATGATATGAACATTTTTTATTGGTGAATATGACCCATCGAAAATGATGCATCACATTAAAATTATCGGAATTGTCTTAATCGAATTCTAGAAATTTCAATTATTTTTAAGCCAACATGTTACACCTAATTATTGAATTTGACGCTGATTGGTTGAAAATTTTGATAAGCTTTAAGTTTTGATCAGTGAAATCTCAGCTTCAATTTGGTGGTANTAGAATTCTAGAATTTTATTCAAAAATTCCTTCTCATCACTTTTACCGCATTATATTTATCTACCTTAGTCGAAAAAATGGCTTCATTCTAAACATTCGTCTAAAAGAAGATAGAGTTTGAAGTCGAAAAACTGGAAAAATCGGCGTTTAAGTGACATTCTAGAAGAAAAAAAAACAAAAATCGAAAAATTCCTTCTCATCACTTTTTTGTTCTCATTTATTCGCTACTTTGTGTAAATTTTGAGACGCTTTGTATGTGGGGTCGAAAAGAAGATAGATTTAAAAAAAACCGTTTAGTGCTCTAGAATAGACTCACCACCTGGTGGTGTGATGTAACAAGGTTGACTTTGAGATGTGTAATCGTTAGACGAAGGCTAGATCTACAAACGAGTATCCTCAGATTTTTTACAACTGCCCTAGAACTGTTCTGAGGCGTGATTGAAAGGTACCAAAAAGCGACACCTACCCCCTTAATAGTTCTTTTATATGAAATTAAGACTCCTTATAAATAAAAAAGTTTTTCTCGTTTTTAAAATAAAGAGTTTAAATTTTATGCCATAAACGCATTTTCGCAAAATTCACGTAATACCAAATGAGCACTAAGTGTTTGACACTCAGGGCAGATTTTTGCATAATTTTGGTCTCTGATTGGTCTTTTGTGGTCACTAAAAACTATTAATGTTTTCTTTAGCTTGAAAACTCAGAGGAGATACATTTTGAAATGAAAATGAAGTACCTTTCGAAAGCTCCTTTCTGATTGGTCAGCCAATCAGAGGTCAACGATATGATTTTCCAGAGCAAGATTTTTGTTTAATTATGTCTGCGGTCAAACGGATATAATTGTGTTGTTTTAAGTATATCATTGAATCGACTCTGAAAACCCTGTTTTTCGCCTCAAAATGCAACTCCCTTTAAACCGCTCAGAATACTTCTAAATATTTTGACAGAATTTTAATCGGGGTCCGATCGTATCACACTATAGTCGAGAATCCAGTGATTTCATTGGTCACTTTCTTAAAGCCATGACGCCTTATAAAAAAATACCGCATAGGCAAAATTTTCGATAAATATATCCATTATTATCCCCGGGTCATATATGGATTTGAATAAAATTATTTGATAAGCACAAAAAGAAGTTTCGACTCCTTCAAAAAAAACAGAATCTAGAATTTTTTAATTTCAAAAGAGAAAGTTTTGAGACGAAACTTGTTTCTTATAATCTTTAGCTTGAACTTGCAATATCGAAACGTGGATTAATTACATCTTAAATATATTTTGCTCTTATTTCCAGATCATTTGATAAATTTTATTTTGGACACCCTAAATCTGATGGTTTTTCAATTCTTAGATAAACAAGTACGACAATAGCTGATACTGCAATTGCTTTCCAAGAGAAAATTGCAATCCATCTGAATTTCGCTCCATCGCGCCGTAATCTTGCTTTTCGAAACATTATCGATTCCATTTAACTGGAAAAAATTATTTGATCAATTCGAACTTCCATTTTGAACCATTATAAAACCATTTTCATTTTTGTTGACATTTTCTTTTTAAGCATATTTCAAGAAAAGCATAAAAAATTTAATAAAATATTTATAAGTTATAAATTATAACTTTCAGATCGTTCATCAGTATTTTTTTCTAAAATTAAACCCTTGTGAGCATATAAAAAAAGTTCCAACAAAGCTCCAGAGCCACAATTGTGGCTCTGTTTCGAATGAAGTTTACAGGAAGCTTAAATTGAGTTAGAATTTCAATTTTTTTTGCATAATGAAGTTCAAAGGTAATATTTTTGCATCCGACTTTTCAAATTCTAGAATTTTAATTTTTAGTTCTAGAAAACATAGTTAGAAAAGCAAGTATACCATTTCACGTGAAACACGGTCACAGTTGTCTTCACAAGTTAAATTTATGTCGGAAACGATGCACAAGTATCTGGCACAAGGATGTCGGTGACGATAATTGGCAGTTTTCATAAAACATTTTTAGTTGACCTGTTTTAAAAATAATTTCTTGAGGATAATTTCTTTGAGATTTTCGGAATTTTGGACATAATTAATGCTAATTTAGCACCCGGTAATTAAATATGGTAGTAAAATATATGCTTGTAATCAATACTAGTGATTATATATACTAGTGATTGAAAAATTATAAAATCTTCGGAATTTGCCATCACTTAAAGCATAAATATAAAAAGTTGAATGAAAAATGTAAGAGCATAAACTTTCTGGTGAGCCTCCCAAATTGGCTGTTTTTCCCACTAGAGGCATTAATACAGAATGAAGTAGGTGAAGGCTTTCAGTGCTTTTTGGAAGGCAAATTGAGAGCTTAGGCAATTAAGAGAGGAATTAAATTGATAAATATAATAAAGAAGAAGGGTTCTCATATTTAGATAATGTTTTTTCAATCATACTGTCATTAAAGGGGTGTAAAACGCAAAATTGGCCAAAAACGTTGTTTTGTAGTCGGTTTCCGGCTGAATTTAAGTCATTAGGCGTCGAGTCAGGGTCTAAATTAATCGCACTCATGGTCACTTCCGCCGAAATGACGTTTGAAATTTTTCCTTTTGAAAAATTAAAAATGTAACTGAGCCCTAGGTTTAAGCGTTATGGACTTGATTACTTTTTGAAAATTACAGAATTAATAGTACCTACAAAACTTGACTCAAAATTTTGAAAAAAATCATAGCGCTTGAAATCTAGAATAACTGTTATTTTAGCCTTAAAATCATGGGTTTTCATAACATAACTGGGCCCTTAATTTTTGAAATTCATTTTTTCGACTATTTCCTCTGCAAAAGTCAAACACTCGTCCATAAAACTTGACTCAAAGAATTTTGATTAAACCTCTCAGTTGCCCCACAACAGAGAGGTCGTAGTCACATGTAAAAATTAAATTTTCGTCGGAAAAATTAAAAAAAATTTTTATTTCATTTAAAATTAAATGTTCATAACCCATCGGACGCACAATTCAATGCAATTTCAGAAAATATAACTTTCATATATATGGAAAAAGACTTTTTTCTAGAATAGTACTTTCGCGGGTAGTAAGGACTCTAGAAGTACGACTTATTGATTTCAAATACCGAAAATATGAAGTTTTGAACGTCCTAGGAAAAATAATCTCATCACACATTTTTGTCAAGATTTGCCACTTAGAACCCTTCACCTTGAAATATTATCTTTCAAAAATTACTTTCCAAATATATTCTTTTCCCAACGGAACTCCATCTCAAAAATGTTTACCATCTCTATAGCGCGTGTTCGAATTCAACTAATGTTGTCTTAGTGATTGTTTTGAATATGATTATAGGCAAGGGTCTTCATAATGGAACCGCTAAATTTGATCAGTGTGTGATCACTCAAGCAATCACTAAGACAATCACTTAGACAACATCAGTGGGATTCGAACACGCGCTATAAAGATAGTAAACGTTTTTAAGATGGAGTTCCGTTGGGAAAAGAACTCGGAAAATTTCATTCAATTTGTTTGTTTGCCTCTATAATACTAAAAAAATCTGAATGGAATCACAGTTTTGATTATAATTAAGGCTTTTTTAGCTGCAATGAATTGATTAACCTTGACGAAATCATTAAACAATTTGTTTCTTATTTATTCTGAGTAAAGTTCAAATGTTGGAAAACCTTAGATCATTCTTCCCTCACCTATAGTCTATAGTTCACGAATTCACCTCCAAAAAACGTTCATAGATTATCAGAAATAAACTGGTAAATTGACAATAAAATCACTAAATCGTAGATAATCAAACAAATAGCGAGTTTTTGTTGCCGAATGATGGTTTTTGACGCTTTTATATTTTTCTCACGCGTGCCAGACTGCATAAAATTTGTTTAAAAGTTATTGAAAAAACTATTTTTCGTCGCGAATTAACTCATGCAACGTTGGAAACATAAATACTCAATTCTTTAGAAAATCTTTCAAACAAAATATAATCAAATTTGTTGGCATCAAGTCATCCCTGGGCCTTTTCTTTCGTGTTCGCATTTGAACTTATTTCCAGACCCATTAATAACAATTTTTATTAAAAAAAAGATTGAAGAACGAAAAAAATCCTTCATCTTAAAATGACAAGAATAAATGCTTAACTATCAGCTAATAACATCGATACTAATTTTTTTAGTTTTAAAATTTTTTATTTCGAATCATCAGTGCCTAAACATATTGTAGTGTTCAACATATTGTTTGCAAAGACGTCCTTAATCAAAATCCACTCATCTGATAAAATCGAATGCATACGATATTCATTCGAAAATTAATGCAGAATAAATTATTAGTTAGATGTTCAATCTAGCGGCTTTCAAGTCGGAGTCAGCATAATGACTCTCGATTAGAACTAATTATTAAGTTATTTTAATAATTTATTAGTTTAATTTTTTTAATGAATGTTTATCTGAAGTTTTTCATCCGAAAACTATTTTTGGCCTGATGTTGAAGATTTTGTTTTATTTTCTTAAAGAGTTATCCACAGAAAAATATTCAACTTGTGCCATCAAGTGCACCCAACCTAAATTTATATATCGCAAGATTTTTTAACGTCAGAATTAACGTGCTTAACCCCCACCTGCACGAGATGTCCTACCTCCGCACCTGCACGAGAGTGTTTCAGAACACACATATAGTTAGGGTGTCCATCATTAATATCGACTAATAGAAATAATGGGTGGGTTGTTCCGAAATTTCTTGGAGGTTAATAATATATGGGAAAATGGAAGAAAAAATAACGAAAATTTTTTTTGGTTTTCACGTTATCAAAATATAGCGATTTTTCAAATATAGCAAAATAGCTCTTTTCACCACCAGGTTGCGCCGAGTGTCAAAATTAATAATGCCAAAGTTTTCCCCCTCCACAACTCATCCCAGTGAATATATTTGTAGATCGTTATCTTGTTCCAGTACTGTTTTAACTGCATTAAACAAAAAATTGCATCCAAATAATGCATTTCCGGTCTGATGAGAAATTTCTAGAACTCATCAAAATTCTTGAAATTAAAAATAAGGGGGGGACTATCGGGGGTCTGTTCCGATATTCCGCCGTCCAAAATGACACTTCCCCAAAATATTTTTCTCCGTGTTCTGAAACACGCTCGTGCAGGTGGGAGTTAATAGCCCTTTTAACACAAAATTAAAAATTATAAAAATTTTACAGGTGATAAAGTTTTTGATAATGAATCAATTTGAAGAAATTACTTTTTTTATCAATCAATTATATTGAGTTGAATTCAACCCAAAGATAAAAACAAGTTTTTTGAACCTATTCAAAATTAATACAGTAAGTTTAATTTCTAAACTTTTTGAAAGAAGAAACCTTAGAACGTTATTTTGCTTTGCTCTTCAAAAAGACACCGTTTGAAAAAGACACCCACATAAGCTCCTCTGACCATTTTAGTAATTTTTTTGGATTAATGCAATATAATCATACTTATGCAACATAAAATCATAAATTCAAATAGTAACATCCCAGACTAGGGTTGTTAATATAAGTCATATTCGTCCCTCCTGTATTGCGTAGGTCTAAGCATAAAATAAGGGAAAGGGAAAGAGGGAACAAAACTCATCCAAAATCCTTCCCTTTCACAAGCCTGTTTTAGACTGAATTTATTTTGATTCCTTGTATGTGTTTCGAACAAATTTCTTAATTTTGGAGACGACTTTAAATTAATAGAAACGTTAAAATAAAATAAATTAAAGCCATTACCAAAATTATGCGGGAATGGAAAGTTTATATTTAAAAACAATCCTACTTCTGAGTGAATACATTATAAAATATATCCCAATTCCATCACGATAATTCAAACTGTGAATCCATCACTGTAAGAAGTTTTAGGTCGATTTCCCGATATGTTATTTTTAATCAAAAAAAAATAAAGCCCCTTTAAAAATAATTAATCACGCAATAAATAATTTGTAGCACGATTAATTTTTTTGAAAGGCTATATTTCAAATTATAAAGTGGCAGATTGTGCTCAAATACAGAAATCGAGTTGTTATAAATTATAATACTGCTTTTACCAAATTTAATTAATCAGTGAAATCAAAGACATAAGGTGCATATATGACAGGATTGAAACTCAAAATTAAAACTAGTCAATTTGAATTATAAATTACAATTTAAATATTATTTTTAAGGAGGTTGTGAGCAGGCTTTTAAAAAAGTGTATCCCTAGCCGATTTTCCATTCCTATCCCCCATCCCCATTTTACCTCCAATTTGGGAATGTGATGCATATCATCCATTTTTATCCCTATCTTTCCCCAAAAAAGGGATGGATTATCCATCATGGATACCCATTTATCCCCATTTATTCAAGATAATTAATTATATTACAATTATTATAAAAATTCGAAGATAAGGAAAATGCGTAGACTTTTAAAGAACTGTCAGAAAAACTATAAAAGTGGAACAGAAATATTTTGTTTCGGGGCCGGACCAAACCTTGGCAAACTAGAGGTATTTATCTGGCTTGGCATGGCCTGACGAAAAAATCGTTTGCTATGAGTTCGATTTCAAAATAATTTATACAGCCGGTTGAAAATTATAATAGCACTAGAAAGTCTGACTTGCGCAATAAAAATCATCAATTTATAAATGATGGTGCAAACTCTCCTAGTCAGTTGATTTGGCAATAACTTATTCATCAGATACAAACAACACGCACTGGCCCGTGACCCTGTGCGAGGAAGTGTTTTAAAACAAAGATGCAGAAAATCTTAAATTATGAATTTCAACAGTTTCGAAATTTTTTAATCTTAACTTTCAGTGTAACTTTATGGTCACACCATGCGCTCTTTAATCGCAATTGAGGACCCGTCATCATTAATGAATGTAGTATTTACAAAATGATGGATCAACAATTTTGATAATTGACGTTTGTGCGTTTTGTTTTGTAAATTTTGGAATTATCAAAAAAACCTTTTGAGCGAGATCAGAAAAAAACTCTGAAATATTTTTCCATAGCCCAAAAATTATCACGTGACCGTATATTCAAGGAATAAGGTAGACAAAAATGGTTTTTGTTTTTTCAAAAATTACTTAAATCCTTTTTTGAAAAAAAATGAGGAGGTTCTTGAGAAGTTTTTAAGCCTTTTTTTCATAACAGCAACCTTAAAAAACTATCACGTGACCTTCAAATTAGAAAATAAGTTTTTGGTTCAAGTACCCAAATAGTACTCAAATCATGCCGAAAATATTTCAGGGCAAATAAACGCCTGATCCAAGAATTTTGAACATCACGGCGCATGATCTTATTTTTTAAGAAATAAGGATCAATAAATGACAAATTTTTAATCTTATTATTTTATTATTTTCTCAAGTGATTTTATTTGGACTATGGTGTAATGAAAAAAATATCTTAAAAACGTTTTAAGATTACCCTCAATTTTTTTTGACGTAATTTGAGTACTTTTCAAATCACCGTATCTCGGTGATTCATAAAGTACTCAAAATATTCGAAATCGGATAACGGATTCGTGTTCTACGCCTACAATTAAACTAGAATGCATATCTTTCCACTTCTGGTAAGTTTCAGAAATCCAGAAATGAACTGCTGTATGAAATATTTGATGCGTCATCTTGAATTACATATCAATAATAGTTTTTTTTATCTTCTTTTTTTTTCGAAAAAATTTTGATAAAAACACTAAATTGTTCAACAGAGCAGAGGAAAAGGTGTTAGCGGTTTGATACCACGAATTTCAAAATGTCAAATTCAGCATTAATTCGTATTACTTATGCACTTTATTGTGTGAATCGTGGTTAAAAGATGTATTTTTTTATTTTCTTATTAACATTTATAATAATTCTTGTTTTTCAGATTTTTGAAATTTTAATTTGGAAATTTATACTCAAGGTATTTGTTAAAACTTATATAATTCTGTTCATCTTGTCAACTTTTTAGTGTCCTGAAGATGGATCTTTGATCCGAAATATTGACAAAATAAAATTTCATCCAAAATTTAAATTATTAACCTTTGACGCCTTTTTAGTATTTTCTCACAAATTTTCCTCATAGTATTTTAGTAAATTATTCGAAGTATATTATTAACAAAGAAAAAATATATGTTAATAATGAATCTCAAGTTATACGCTTGATTTAAACAGCATGGTCACGCGTGACGATATGATTTTATGGATCCAGAAATAGTCTGTAATTCTGAGAGTTAATGCATCTTTTTCAACGAGTAACAAAGGCCCAGATTCTTGTTGAAATACAATACTAATGGCTGGTTTTCCGAAATCGCCATTTTTTCTGTGGGCTCAGCTATTGTGTCATACCAAAAATAAAATGAGTAACGCACATTGTGACCAGACAACACCGGAAAACAATCTGATTTGTCTACTTTATCATCATTTTTGCCTACTTTATCATCTAATTTGCCCTGCTTTAATTTTTCATGTCCTACTTTAAATTTGCCCTACTTTATCAAGTTGACCCATATTTTTACATTTATTGCCAAACTAAATTCGGAGCACGCCCGTCAAAAATCGTCGGAGCTGCTCCGACCTTATTTTGATAATAAGCAAAAAAACTTAAAAATTTCTGAAAATTGACCAAAAATATAAACCTTAGGTTTATTAAAGGTCCCCTGGTTATTATGACAATAACCAAGGGACTTTCACTAAAAACTCAAATTTAAAATAATAATCAGTCGGATTCTAGCTTACCAAAAAGCCACTATCAAAGATATATATTTTTATTATTTTTTCAAATATTTATCACTTTTTCATATATTACGTTTGCTGATTGAACTGATGAAAAGTTACGAAAAGAGACTTCTAGAGTTACATCGCAAGAGCAGGATAGGAGCAGCCGCAGTCGTAGCCGCAAGACCAGAGACCTAACCTTGCAAAGATGTCCCAATGCCTCGCCAGCAACTGAGCGAGGACAAGCCCCAAGCTCCAAACTAGCCCCGCATGGTGGTCTAGGCACAGGTAAGTCATTAATTTTGTATATAACTTTGATATATAATTCATTCTTTTAACATATAATTAATTTAATATATAACTTTAAATATAACAGATTTTCACATGACAGGTTTTGTTGTGTTTTTTCGACGCTAGAAGACTTTGGTTGTGACCAGCAGAAATTATACACTAAGGGGGTGATAAGCGTGTTGTGTGGCACCCAATCATTTTTGAGAGCGCTGGTGTATTTATAAAAGCCAATTTTTTGAGCCGGCTTTCCATAAGAATTTTGACTCTCGATTGAAACGTTTGTGTTTGTTGTTATGTTGAAACTTTTTGTTATTACTAAATTTAGACTTGCGCATGTTGTGTCTTATGTTGACTCAAAACAAAACCCTTTTTGGTATTATTGGGTTCGCTCGAGCGCCTAGTATTTATAAACAACTTTAAACACTTTATAATCTTTCCTCCTATATTGACATGATATGATCATTAACAACTTTGAATATACACGAGTTTACCGTAACTTTAACTCAAACTTTAACTCAAACTTTAACTCAAATTTTTTCAAAGTTTAGTTCTAACGCAGCGTTATGCTGGATAAAGAATTTCAAGTTCTCCCTATTTCTTAGAAAATCAGACATGATGGCTAATTTATTACACAAGATTAATTTCTGCCAGACAAATAAACTGAAACAAACAACTTTAACATATACCATAAAGGCTAACTCTGCTGAAAACTACAAAATTACATTAACTGTTTTGTTAATGTTCCGAAGAATTTGACATGAAAAAACACCCTGAATAATTTAAATATGTGAAAAATTATTGGTAAAATTATTGGATAAATTATTGGAAAAATATTGGTAAAAATAACCATAGTACTGATCCACATTATCTACAAAATGTTCCGAAAATGCTACCAGAAAATTGTTGGACATTCCGATAGGAGAGCTCATCAAGAAACGGTGTCAATGCGGAGAGAAAGGCTTAATTGTGACACACCGTCGAGATATAGCTTCAGAAAAAATAGAAGAGAAGATCGTACAATGGAAGCAAGGTTGTAATAACTGAGCAATCAATGAAGCACTGCAAAACACCATTAGGGTGATTTATTATATAGTTCCATAAGCCACTATATCCGGTCTTAATGAACAATTTAACTATCCCACAAATGTAATTCTCATCACAGTATATATCTTATTTTTATCCATTAACTCATGCCAATGAAAAGGCGTCAGAGTATCTGATATCCTGTCATTCAAATTAAGCCTATCTTTTTGTCCCTGTTCAAAAGTAAAAAGAGAAAATCCTTATCATTTGTTCGTTTTCCTTTCCCCTTTGTAATACTTTTCCTGCTTTCCCCTTTATATAAAAGAGAATGTGACATCAGCTCGAAAAGTAATTCAACTAGGCAACTAGACAATTACTTGGGGAGGTGATCAACCAAATAATTATTAATATTAGAACCATAATAACAACTTTAGAAATCCAATATGTCTGATTTAAACAACCTATTTCTCATTGAAATAGAGGGTTTAAACGTGGCGAAGGACCTT
Source organism: Oikopleura vanhoeffeni (assembly GCA_004367855.1). NCBI lineage: Eukaryota > Metazoa > Chordata > Appendicularia > Copelata > Oikopleuridae > Oikopleura > Oikopleura vanhoeffeni. Next base: position 687,945 of record SCLH01000046.1, on the reverse strand, counting down.
GAAGAGGCCCTGACAATCACTCAACCCCAGCAAAAGGCATGGGGCTCTCTATTTAAAACTTATACCTTTCTTTGAAATAAAATAAAAATCAAAAGAAACCTATTTTTATCATGCATACTTACATATCCAACTTTATGTAATTATAACTAACGCGATTCGCCAGGTTTGGGAATCACTGTGTTTTAAAAGAAAAACCCCTATGAAATTCTCTTGGAAAACACACTTACTCATTTTAAAATCATTTACTCACTTGAGTCCCTACTCTTGTGCTACTTTTCGTCGTGTTGCGCTTTAATCTTACCTTTATCATATCAGAAGAACTGCATTTTTTTATCCAAAAAACTCATAAATTCATAAAATATCAAAAATTTAAAACGTAATAAAGTGTTCGATTTAACTAAAAAAAAATAAATGAAAAAAAAATAAATATTACACGGATGAGAAAAAAAAAATGCACAACTCTCAACTTTTCCTTAGTAACATCCTTCCTCCTGGGAGACTCGAATGTTGCGAAGGTGCCATTGAGAGGAGTTGGATTCCCATCCGGCATGTCAACGAGATGGCGCGGATCGGGAAATACATTCCGATCCATACTATTGCACTTTTGGGATACTCTGTTTTTCAGTATCCCACTTAAGAGCAATAGTTAATGAAAATAGCTTGCGCAACCTTGCCTCCGAATATCGTGCTTTAATGCAAGAGCTTCGAGGCAGATTTGGGCACTATTTGATCATTGGGGCGAGACCTAACACCCCAGACCAAATTTCTAATATAAGATGGGTGTCGCGCCAATTAGAAATTGAGTTCGCGACCGACGACTCCGTCACGGTCGTTGACATTTTCAAGCACCCTCAAATGCTTGAGGCGGCGCAAGGCACAAGAGGGAGGCTTAGTGCCTCAGGGTACAATGGAGCTCACAAAAGAGGTGGAATTATTCACTATAGCCTCAAGGAAGCTCGACACCTTGTGGAAGTAATAGATGAGACCATCCACTCTACAAAGCCCGAGCACATCATGAAAAGGCCAATAAGAGCCAAAAGATGCAAGAAAAAAATAATTCACAACCACCCCTTTACTATCACAAAAAAATTAATTAAACCCAACATCTGCCCTTATACCTTATCTCTGTATCGAAAATACGGAGATAAGTTTTTCTTTATACCGACGAAAGCAATAGTCACTTAACTGACATACCCCTTAACTCGTGCATGTAAATTTTTTTTTCTTGTTTTTTTTAAATCGTGAAAGGGTAATGATTTGTCTACTTTATTTGCCTATTTTTATTTGCCCATTTTTACCATCAACATTTGCCCTACTTTCATTTTTTTCATGTCCTACTTAAAAAATCTGCCCTACTTTAATTTGACCACTATTTTTACATTTATTGCCAAAATAAATTCAGAGCACGCTCGTCAAAAATCGTCGGAGCTGCTCCGACCTTATTTTTACAATAAGCAAAAAACCTTCAAAATTTATGAGAATTGACCAAATATAAAACTTATGTTTATTAAAGGTCCCCTGGTTATTTTGACAATAACCAAGGGACTTTTACTAAAAACCAAAATTTAAAAAAATAATCAGTCGGTCTTTATTTCACAAAAAAGCCAGTCGCAAAAAATATACCTTTTATTATTTTTTCAAAGAAAAACAATTATCGCTTTTTACATTTTTACGCTTTCTGAGATCACATATACAATAAACCAACATTTAAAACAAATTGGCAAAGAGACTTGAGTTACTTCGCAAAAGAGCAAAGATATTAGCAGCCGCAGCCGCAAGACAGAGACTAGCCTTCATTATGATGTCCCAATGCCTCCCTGCAAATGAGCGAGGACAAGCCCCTAGCTTCAAACTAGCCCCGCAGTTACTAAGGTGAAGGGAAGGCAATTACCTAGACTAAGATAAAGGCTTGACTAAGATGAAGGCTATGTGATATCATGTGTAATTCATAAGATATAAATAATATCATTAATTCATAATTTAAAAACTTTTGAACATCTTGTTTAACTAGAGAGAATTAGTGTTTTGAATGTTTTAATTCTTTAATCATAAATTGAACGTTCTTATACTGTTTGGAAGGCTTTTTGTTTGAAAATAAAGAGGAATTTATCTATTATTATTCATCAAATTTTTAAGAAGTTTATTTATCATCAACTTCTTCAAAATAAATCAAAAAAGCCAACAACCGTCTATATTTAACCGAATCGTATTTCATACCGAAAAACTAATTAATCAAATTCAATATAATACTTAAACGCTGTTGGTAACCGTGACCTTAAACTAGATCCACTTTCATTTGTGCAAAAATATCACCGAAAACCTTCAACTTAAACTATACTACAAAAACTATCATATTATCGAATATCAATTAATAATGTCATTAATTACACGTTTTTTCGAAAAAAATGGAACAAAATATATTTTTGCAAAAGTATTTTCTCATACCCATTATCGGAGGGATTTCTCTTGTTGAAAATCTTTAAGATGCTATAGACTATAGCCTATAGTGCCTCGGGGCAGACTAAAATCCTCGCGATGGATCAGGCCAAGATATACTGCTTACAGTCTATCGGACACTATAAAATTTGGGGGGGTATGAGGTTTTCTCCCACGTCGGCTAGCTCATATATTAACAAACCACATAAACAACCACAGTCTTTCAGACATTTGTACAAAATTCGGGAATATTTCCAAATGATAACTTCAAAATGTGGCAAATATATAAAGGAGGGATTTTTGATCTTCGGAAAAAACATAAAAAACGTTATATGTATAACGTTATATGTGACAAAATATCTTGGGAAATACGACTAACGGAAACTTCGAAATTTTCAGTTTAAAATTGTATAATTTATCAAAATAAATAAATTCTTGACAAACTTTGCTCAATTTATGATAAAAACGTTTTCCAAATTACACTGAACCATTTCGTAAATGATCTTTTTGAACAAGTTGAATACAGTGAGAGGTCCAATATTTTCAAACAGAAACCATCGCAATCTTACAATTTCAGCTAAAATACTACCAATGCCCATTTCTCCGAAAGATTCCATATCGCCGAATTGCAAAGGCGATTTGGGTTTTATTCACAAATAACTTTGAGTGCGTCATGAATGACGTCATTTGAAATGAAGTTATTGGAATTTAAATGATGAAAACTCGCTTGTGAGGTGGTACTGGTCGCTGACCTTTTTTTTGAGGGTGAAAGGTCAAGTTCAAAAATTTTTGAGTTAATTTGAGAAAAAATCACCGGAAATTTCGAAAAATTACTTTTTTGATGATGAATGATATGATTAGGGATAATCATAAGTGATGATTTATTTCCTACATTATATGCTTAAGATTTAATCTTTTCTGCTGTTTTATCTGACACTCTTGTAACAAACACAACGATTTCCTTCCAGAAGATACGTTATATCATATAACTTATATGTGTATTACAAGTTCAATTCAAATTAAATGCGTCGTTCTGAATATATGTACATTTTATATGTATATTTTAAGTTTCTGAACCGCCTGACATTAGACTGAGCTCGAAATTTTTCGACAGTTCAAAATAGATTTGTGCGCTGATATTTGTATGCATTTTCCGATATTTAGTGCGGCATGTTCTGGAATTAAAAAAACACCAATATTTTCCTGATTTTTTATCGAATCTTGTTATTACCAGCATTAAGACTGATTTTAGATAAGTTAGGTACATAAAATATTTTCCAGTGGACAATTCGGGAGCATTTTTTTTCAATTTTTTAATCAAACCTGATTTCCGTGGAATATCGAAAAAGTAAAAATGATGTTTTCAAAAATCAAAATACTGAACAGCTGAAATGAGGCCTTCCCATTCTAGATTTTTTGGCTATGCAGTGAAGGGAAATAAAATTTTAATCAAAATTTTCAATGACCTTTTTTGAAACTTATTATTTTAATATTAAGATTTAGGTCAGAAGATATTATTGATTTTGAAACCAAAATAATAGCAGTGCTATTAATGAATCGAAGAGCTTTGAATTGCCACAAATAGATTTGAAATATATTGATCGGAATAGGAATGCCTCAAAACTTTAAATTCTGAAGGATAGCGGTTTCAAATATTTTAGCACCATAGACCTTATCAGAGGTTAGTGCAAAAAGTGCTAAAAATCATTTGTCAGGTTCTCGAAATATTTTCTTCACTTGGAACAAGATTCTTATTATAGCCAAAAATTTATTTATTCATCAGTTTCTTTTAATATTTAGCTTTTATCCATTTATTTTCATGTTTATTATGCAAACTAAACATCAAACACCAAAGTTATTATCCGGAGCTATAAATTAAAAACCTTTCTATAATAACGAAAACAATTTGTGACAATTATTTTACATAAGAAAACAATTTTGGTTATTTTCTGGACATCAATAATTTTTGAAACTGGGCAGATCCTTATCCATGGATCACGTGACGTTCGGCGCCCCTGATTGGCCTGAGGGGACATATCCAAATATGGATAGCTAACATGGAAACACCTCATTTCAGCTGTAAAAAAAATTAGAAAACATTTCTAAAAAAAAATTAATCTTTGTTTTCGCTTTTATTAAATTCAGAAAGCATCCTCAAGTTTTTTAACTTATCCTTGTGGGTCAAAAATAAGCGAAGTTTACCAAAAAATCTTATTGACCTGATATTTTGAGATCTTGATTCAAGACTCTTGAACAGATTGATTCTCTGAGGTCCAGCTGAAATTTTTAACTACCGGTTTTCGTAACATCCAGTTTTCAAATTGACGTAAATTATATAGGAAATAATGAATTATATCGTCAAGAAAAAAAAGGAAGCTATTACTTTTGTAATCAAGAAATTGAAGATATCTTGCCTAAAGTTTCGGTCACCATCTGCTATTCAGGAAATATATACGCAATGTGAATAAATCAACTATCAGATATTTCCGGAATAGCATATGGTTAACGAGGCCAAGTTAACTTAGTGATTACTGACGTTAATCAGGTTCAGGGCCCCCGAGTCAAGCGGAAGCTGTTTTCTACCAGTGTTATAGGTCGACATTTTGATCCAACAGAGTCTGTTGAACAGACTTTATTATGCTGGAAGGACATTTTTACGACCAGATTCTTTACCATTACGATTTTATTATTGTACCGCCTGAGTTTCAAGTGGCGTTGAAATAAAAATGGAACGTTGTACTGAATCCGATATTGTCGCTTTCAGAGCCAACATATGCCTATCTAAAAATATATAGAATTTAAAATGGGAATCCCATTATGGGATCCAATGAGACTTTTTTCGAGAAAATCGGATGAATAATGGTATTCTAGTTCGAGCCATTTTTAACGTTCCACTTTTGGTTACAACACAACTTGAAAATCACGCGGAATGTTTAAGAAATTTTTTCAAGTGCCGAGATAAGATATGGCCAGAAAGTATATTTATCAAATTAATGTTTTCAATGATATTATTTTCGGTTCTAGCTTCGCCTATGGTCGAAATTCTCTTATGGTTTAAAATATCGTTTTTAAGAAAACCGCTGATGGCACATCTTTTAAAAGTAAACATATTCAAGAATAACTCATATTTAACAATAAAATAACCTTGTAGAGGAACCTTAAGGGCCTCGGTGCATTTTGACAGATTTGCACTTTTTTCAATTTTTTGTCTTGATGGGAAACTTTTTGTCACTTCGAAATTTTCAAATAAAAACTTTTTCAAACACAAGTTGCCACTTTACAGCTTACTTAGTATGATCTGAATTTCTTCAGATTTATTATTTTTACTTTATAAATCGTCTTTTGAAAAAACACTCAGAAAACGCGCGTTTGTAAGTTACGTGTCTAAATTACAGTGAAATTTATTTTCTATTTTTTTATTAATTAGGAACTTTAAAGAACGGTCCTGTTGACCGTTGAAAATTTATTAAGTTTAAATTCAAAAGATTTTTTAGGCAAAATCGAAAATTTAAATTTTTGAATAAAGTCGAAAAAAACCGAAATTTTAGCACATCGAAAAAAATATTTTTTTATGAGTCAAATGAAATAAATTTAAAACGGTCGACAGGTCGGCTTACCAATTTAGCAAGTCTCGGTGAAATAATTTTTTTTAATTCTTGACTGAGAGGGCTTAACTTTATTTCGCGCTAACCGTATTTTCATTCAAAAAAGTATGATTCAGAGTATAACAAGAGCGAAATAACAAAACAAAAGCATATTTAAATATAGTGAAAGTAGTCATTCCTAATATTTTCAGCTAAGGATTCCAAAAAAATAAATTTGAAAATTTTTGAACAAGAAATAAGAAAAATTTTCGAAATATGTCTTATTTTTTTTGACCAAAAATCACTAAACCATGTCATATGGTTTTTCAAAAAGAATATGAAAAATATGTGGTCACCTAGTCGAAAAGTAAAAGTAGCCATTTTGTAGAGTTTTTTTCGTTGATTTGAAGCAAATATCGAAAAAAAAATTTGAACGAAAAATAGGCCATTTTTTTATTATGTTTGGAACTTTTATCCAAAATTTTCTCATAATTTCTCGAATTCGAAAAGTTAAATTCGAACTCAAAATTTTCTTAAAAAGCCATAATGCAAAAATTCGCTAGTTACAAAAGTTGCCTGGATTATGAATCATCACTTTGATGGTATATTGGGAAGAATATATTAATCCAGTGAAAAGTTTTTCATCAAGAGCCTATATCGGTATCTTTCAAAATGCACCGAGGCCCTTAAGGGGGTGGTACTGGCAAAATCAGCATTTTCTAAGCGTTATCACGGCCAAACGAATGAGAGATACAACTTTTTTTTAAGCTGACGGTGAAGACATAAACGTCTCCTAGCGATTAAGTAATTTAAATTCTTCGCCATGATCGTAACCAGTTTAAAACCGCGGTTAACCACCCGCCATATTCGCGTTTCCAAGTTATTTTAAAAAAACAAGGATATGTAGGTTTTAATCAAGGCTTTTTGGTATTTTCAGAATTGCGAAAGAATTATCTGAAATTCAGGGTGTAGGAACTTATTTTTTCTAATTTTGGTCTACAGCGCTAGAATTTGACTGTTGCGCTAACGGAAAAACACGGAAAAACCGTGTTTTTCGAGATAAATGAAACAAGGCTTTTTGTTTGAGTCGCAGAGTTACCAGTTTTCGAATATCATATCAGCTAACAATGGACTTGATGAAATCGGAGTCGGAATTTTAAATTTTCATCTAAAACTCGAAATATGATTCTTGTGATCATTTTCCAAAAAATTTCCGAAAAAAAAGTGCTTCGATTTTTTCAAAAGTAGGCTCAAAAGAAAGCCAGTAAAACACATGATGAGAAAGTTGGCTTACGTCAAGTCAATATTTTGAAGTGTGAGTGGTCAAATTCGACCAACTTTATCTTTTAGAGAATACTTAAATAATAATCGAAAAATGCGAAAAATTTTTTGAGGATTTGATCGGAAATACATTTTGTAGACATCTCGAAGCAATTTGGTGCACTCTGATTGCCTCTCAGTCCTCATAAAAATCAGACATGACCACCCCCTTAACCTGTTTTTTTTAATTTCAAAACCTGGAGAATCTTAGTCGCAAAATGGCCAGAAAAATGCTGTTCATCTTAAATAGTATTAACCGGCTCGTGAACTTAAATATGACGGTTTATAGACCAAAATCTTTGTGGAATTTTTGTAATTCGAAAACCGGCGGATCTAAAAATAATTATTTGAGTTTTGTGCTAACTTGATAGAAACAAAATTAAGTTTGTGAGCTGAAATATGATACATGTATTATCAATAATTTTTTTTCATATAAAGTTATTTATTGATAACACATTTATGGTTTGGTTATTCCACACAGGGGTCGGCACATCTGAATTATTTTTGGATCGGATCGGTCCTTAAATTTTTTTGGATCGGATCGGTCGCCTCAAAATTTTTTTTGGATCGGGATCGGATCGGTAACCGATCATCGGTTGGCTCAAAAAAAAATTGGATCGGGATCGGATCGGTCGCCTTTTGAAAAGATTTGGATCGGGATCGGATCGGTCGCCTTTTGAAAATATTGGATCGGATCGATCCAATTGTGCCGACCCCTGATTCCATAATCATGAAGGGAGAAAAATTCGAAGTGAAATTATAAGAAAAGCACTTTTGTCGAGCAGATTTCTAAATTAATGCGAATCGATAAAATTTAATAGATGATAACAAACAACAGTACAAACATTTTATTGATTTTGATATACATGTATATTGATGATATCAGTGAATTAAAAACTATAATTTAATTTGAATGCTAATCTCAAATTCGTGAAGATTTTATCAAATTTTTGTGTAGGGGGTGGTCAACGCAAAATTGGTCAAAAACCTAGTTTGTAGTATGTTTCAAGCTGAATAGAGATATCCGGAAGATATGATTCTACCAGAAATACAATATTTGAGTCAATTGGTGTCGAATTAAGTTTGTCGGTGTAAAAACTAGCTTATTGCAAACAAATAGAAATCGCTATAACTTTGTATATTGACGAAGTGAGTTTATTGGTGAATGCATATGCTAATTCAAACTGTGAGGATAACTGGTATGAAAAATAAAAAAAAAATTATAATAATCTTTATGACAAGAGGGCAATTGTAAAATAGAATAAATTTCGGCTTGTTAAAACTCTCGAATTGGGATTAAAATTCGCATTTTTCAACATATTTTAACAAAATTTTCAAGGATTGTGCAGAAAACCCGCACTATCGAAATTCCGAGCCCTGATTATTTGTTTTTGACTTTTATCGCCTAAAAAACCGAAAATTGTATTTTTAGCAACAATGGAGAATTTCTGTTATATCATTTTTCGGGAGAGTTTGACCGGAAATTGAAAATATGAGCTCGAGAAATTCTCGCCGGTCAACTGAAGTACAACCTCCGGAAAATGCATCACAATTGTATGCAGCATGTAAAAGTTTTTTCCTTATGAAGAACAAAAATCTGACGCTGATTCACAAGTACCGCATTTCTCGACGGTAAAAAATTTACGTACTGTTTTATGTTTAATCAAGCCGTAAATATATTGCTAATTATTTCAAAAAACTTGTCACGTAATAAATAAAAGCCACTTAGAATTGCTTGCGTATTTCCATTATTCAGCACCCACAACTCCCTTAAGGGGGGTGTGGGTGTAAATAAAGCAAGGATTGAAGAAAATTGTTGTTATATTCTTGAGTTGTAGCGAAAGAAACCAATCTGAAAAGAAAACGCTTTGATTGGATAACACGACTCAAAATATTCTCACCCACGCACTCGGCTACTCTCGTTCATGCTGGGGACTTTTTTATAAAATAATGAAATACGTAAAAAAGTGGTTTGATTGGTTCTAGGCTTTTTGCGTGGGCGTTTGATTCTCTTTTCATCATACAGGAAAAAGTTCACCATCAGAAAATTAATTATTAACAATGAATCTGTTTTTCACGCATTATACAGTAACTCTTAATGGAGGATCATTTTCTACTTAAACATCATTAAGTACGGGTTTTTTTGAGAACTTAATGATCTTTAAAACTTAAATCCAGGCTTAATCTCCATTAAGTATTTTTGGACTTAAATATTTTTTTTTCACTATTTAATGGAAAAAAAGTATTTTTTTTGTAATTAAATAGAAAATTATTTCATGAGAAAAAAGTATTTTTTTTCAAAATTAAATAGAAATAATTTTTTTTTGTACGTTATCAAAAATTTTCTATTTTTATTCAATTGAAANCGACGTTCAAAGATATATTTGAAAAATTAAAAGTCTATCTCCTCCCTCAGTTTTTGAGATATCAATTTTTTTTTGCTTTAGAGGTTTGTCGGTGTAAAAACTAGCTTACTGCAAACAAATAGAAATCGCTATAACTTTGTATATATTGACGAAGTGAGTTTATTGGTGAATGCATATGCTAATTCAAACTTTGGGGATAACTGGTATGAAAAATAAAAAAAAATTTATAATAATCTTTATGACAAGAGGGCAATTGTAAAATAGAATAAATTTCGGCTTGTTAAAACTCTCGAATTGGGATTAAAATTCGCATTTTTCAACATATTTTAACAAAATTTTCAAGGATTGTGCAGAAAACCCGCACTATCGAAATTTCGAGCCCTGATTATTTGTTTTTGACTTTTATCGCCTAAAAAACCAAAAATTGTATTTTTAGCAACAATGGAGAATTTATGTTATATCATTTTTCGGGAGAGTTTGACCGAAAATTGAAAATATGAGCTCAAGAAATTCTCGCCGGTCAACTGAAGTACAACCTCCGGAAAATGCATCACAATTTGCCGGGATTTTTTTTTGAAAATTCATTGCTATAGTTAAATATAGGCAAACTGTACATTATTTTACGAAAAAAAAGTATAACACACGAACGGTACATGTGATTTGTATCTTTTTTTCATAAATCATTCTCGATTATCTTTGTGAAATTAAAGACTGAAAAATTTTTAATAATTTTTGTCAGATTTCTCGCAATCACTATTTTATGCAGATTTCGCGCAGTAAATTATAACATTGATTAGGCTAAACATTTAAATATTGAAAAAGTGGCAAAAATTGTTACAATTATAATATTGAAATACTTTCATTTGGTGTAATTTTTTGCTATGATTATTATTTTTTGTAATTTCAGACTATCCGATGTCTGGAATTGTAAATAAATTGAATATTATTGCAAGCAAATCCGATGGTCTAGAACTAGTTATTCAATAGTAAAAAACTTTTTTTTTGCTTGCAATCAATTTATCATGTGCTGTCGGATGCAAGAAAAACAATACCGAATTTGCGACTGTGGTTGAAAATAACTACTGCACCCACAATCCCTTTAAGTACCGTACTGATGATATCTTGAGCTATTCGCTTAAATTTTTTTCGATTTGTATGTATCGCTTTAAATCAACAAACCACACTTATTTTAGCCTAAAAATCGTGAATTTTCAAACCCTATCTATTCCCTTAAGGGGGTAACCGACGGAGGCTGTATCTCGAGACTCATAAGTGATAGGAAGCTAATTTTAGTTGCACTGTCATTTTCGTGGCTGGTTTGCTTCCAGAAATATTAAAAAAAAAATTTCGATGTCAAAAATTTTTCAAAATTTTCTATATTTTCAAAGTTTTATTTTCCTTAACCGAACTGTATCTTTTGAAGTAATAACTTTTTTGCTCTAATTTTTGTTGCATTAGATCACTGTGAATTAGATCTTGAACATGGCAATAAAAATTTTCTAAATTTAGAAAAAAATTCCAAATATTTTCTTAGATCCAGGTTTTTGGGGTGACCGACGGAGGCTGTTTCTCGAGACTCAGAAGTGATAGAAAGCTGATTTTAGCTGCATTCTTATTTTTGTTAACG